>QRDG01002217.1:0-137653 GCA_012064385.1 Puccinellia tenuiflora | reverse complement strand
TTTGTTGTATGTACTGTATTAAAAATAGTTCTCATAAACCTGATGGATGCTAAAATTTGTGCATTCTAAATATGCAGAGTTAGGTGTAGTAAGCTGGCGCCTAAATGCTGATGACTGGGAGAATGATGAGAATCTCAAGAAAATCCGTGAGGCCAGGGGATACTCATACGTGGTTAGTCATTGATCCTTTCTGGCTACCTGCTGTTCTGCATTTCCATTTTGATTGGGAAGTTTAAAATGTATGCAAGTACTAGAACTCTAGAAGCAAACAAGTGTGACAGACATGTTCTGTTTTTCCCTTGCAGGACATCTGTAATGTGTGTCGTGAGAAGTTGCCAAACTACGAGGTCAAGATAAAGAATTTCTTTGAAGAACACTTGCATACTGATGAAGAGATACGCTATTGTCTCGAGGGCAGTGGTAGGTGCCTTATTTATCGTTTTTTGGCATTTAAGACAGGGAAGCTATATCCTGTTTTGTTTCCAGTAATAATCATGGTGGTGTTCTTTGGACCTGCTTTACCTATTCGTTTTACTTTTGTTGCGAAGGATACTTTGATGTGAGGGATGCAAAGGAACAGTGGATCCGTATAGCTGTGAAGAAGGGGGGCATGATTGTTTTGCCTGCAGGAATGTATCACCGCTTTACGTTGGATAGTGACAACTACATTAAGGTATACTTTACTTTATTCATTTGGGCACTCCATGATTGTTGTTCTCTTTAAAACTTGTATATATATACTAAATGAATTAAAATGACCAAGCTCTTTTCTTTTGTCAAGTTGTGTGTAATATACTTGTGTAAACGAATTGGGGATAGCTTCAGTATTTCTAATTTGAGAATATGCTACTTATCTTCAGTCTCACGGCACTCGATGATAAGTTTCTAACTAGTTGTCTGTTTGCGGCAACATTTGCTGCTGTGTCTTGCGCCGTCTTTGTGAAGTTCAACTACCAGCTGTATCCTTTCGTTGATCATATATTCATATCATAAAGCTCTTCCATTTCGGTGCTCTGTCCAATAAAGGACATCATTCTAGTATGGAGATGTAAAACTTCTGTTCTTTCTTACTATGTTCTGCAGGCAATGCGGCTCTTTGTGGGAGAGCCTGTGTGGACACCGTACAATCGTCCCCATGACCATCTGCCAGCTAGGTACTTGATACATTTCTATGTCCACATGTTGTCATTTCCCTTGATACATTCCTCTGTCCTCTCTTGGTCTTTACTTACGGACCACATCATGATTTCAGGAAGGAGTATGTCGACAAAATCATCAACAGATGTGGGAATCAAACTGTGGAAGCTCGTTGATGGGACCTATAATGTTTGGCTGAGTGACTTTTCTGTATGTACACCACTCCGTAAAAATACCAAATAAGATGTGCGAACTGCTGTGGCAGTGTACTCGTACCACCATCCTGTATCAGTCAGCAGTAGTTTGCACAAAACCTGCTTAAAATCATCCTTGGAAACTTCACATGCCAATGTTTGTAATACCCCGGTTAATAATGACACCCCCATATTCCAGTGTCAGCAATGTTGTAACGATGATCAGTTTACTTGTGGGCTGACGATATATGATGGTTCGTAATTCCGTTTTGAAATCCGATCCTTTTTCTGCATATAATGCTTGCTCAAAATGATGTTGTATTAATTTCCTCCTACACGACTGTATGTCACTGCTATTCTTAAACGAGGATACTATTTTTTTTTTTTGCAAAAATTAACCAATCCTACCCAGATACCTAAACAAAAAGTTGTTCACGTGGATGAAGAATTGATGTAGGGCTAGGCCCGATCTTCACGGATTTGAGAGGGAAACGGGGATGAACACGAAGAACACGAGGGGAAACGAGGGAGATACGTGGGCAAAACACAAGGATAACTAGCAAATCCTGCTAAGAACTCCACCCAACAACAAACCCTCAAAAAGGTAGCCTTTGGATCGAAGAATCAAAACCAAACTTACTCTTGTTGAAACCGATTGCTCTTACCGGCCGGTCCACCGATCCAATAGAATCACCGCAGTGAAAGATTGGTTTGCACTACTAGAGACACCGCAGTGAAAGAGTAGCAACAACAAGATCTACCTCAACGAGGCACCCTAGCTACGAGGGAGGAGGAGCATAGCTCACACAAGTCTCAGATTCAGTCCGACCTCTCAAATGGGGAAAGGGAAAGCTATTTATAGTCTTAGTACAAAACGAGGCAGGTAGGTGGGGAACCGGCCTGGAAACCGGCCTGGGCCGGCCTGGGCCGGCCTGGAGACCGGCCTGGGCCGGCCTGGAGGCCGGCTGCGTCGGGTGGGTGGCCGGCCTGGAAACCGGCCTAGGCCGGCCTGGAGGCCGGCGGCGTCGGGTGGAGGGCCGGCCTGGAAACCGGCCTAGGCCGGCCTGGAGGCCGGCAGCTTCGGGTGGAGGTCCGGCCTAGGGGCCGGCCTAGGCCGGCCTGGGGGCCGGCTGGCTCGGGTGGGGGTCCGGCCTGGGGGCCGGCCCAGGCCGGCCTGGAGGCCGGCTGGCTCCTCCTTGAGCCTTCGCCTCCTTCTTCCTCTTCTTGCCCATCTTCTTGGAGTTCCTCTTGGCCATCTTCTTGACTCCATTGTGGGTCAACTTCCGGGTGGATCCTGAGTATACATAAGGTAGTGGCATGAGGTAGCAAGCAATTCAAGGGAGGTCGAGATCACACATCGAGAGGAGCGAGGTCACCTTTTCATGAAGAGCTTTGACCCTTGATCTTGTCATTGGGCCAATCGGCATGGTGTCCATGGTGTTGTCCACTTGTGGGGCTACATCATCTTCCCCCCCTTCGGAAAGAGTCGTCTTCGACTCGTCATCCTCTTGAACGCCTGCATCGTCGTGGAAGGGAGATAGGTCGGCGACGTTGAACGTGTCATGCACCAAGTACTTGGATGTTGGGATATCAATCTTGTAGGCGTTGTCGTTGATGCGCTTGAGCACTTTGAAAGGCCCGTCACCGCGAGGAGCGAGCTTGGATTTTCTTTCATCTGGAAAACGGTCCTTGCGGAGGTGTAGCCACACAAGATCCCCTTCCTCGAATATCATTGGCTTCTTCAACTTGTTGATCTTGTTAGCTTGGCGTTTGGTGTGCTCCTCTAGAGTTGCTCGAGTTGACTCGTGTAATGACTTCATGTAGTCGGCTCTCTTGTCGACATCCATGTCGGTGCGCTCGTGTAGAGGAAGTGGTAGGATGTCTAGGGCGGTGTTGGGGTTGAACCCATAGACAACCTCGAACGGGCTTCGCTTGGTCGCTCGGTGGGAGGCACGGTTGTAGGCGAACTCGGCGTGCGGTATGCATTCCTCCCAACCCTTGATGTTTGGCTTGATTAATGCGCGAAGGAGAGTTGATAAGCTTCGATTCACCACCTCGGTTTGGCCGTCTGTTTGTGGGTGGTAAGCGGTGGAGAAGAGGAGCTTGACTCCTAGCTTTGCCATCAATGCCTTCCAAAAGTAGCTTGTGAACTTGACATCGCGGTCCGAAACAATGGTCTTCGGCACTCCATGTAGACGAACGATTTCCCTAAAGAACAAAGTTGCAATGTGTGAAGCATCGTTGGTCTTATTGCAAGGAATAAAGTGTGCCATTTTAGAGAAACGATCGACAACAACAAATATTGAATCTTTGCCATTCTTTGTGCGAGGTAATCCTAAGACGAAATCCATGCTAATGTCGGACCAAGGTGTGTGTGGTATTGGTAAAGGCATATAAAGACCATGAGAGTTCAACGTGGACTTAGCTTTGAGGCAAGTTGGGCAACGGCGCACCAAGCGCTCCACATCACGCGTCATCCGTGGCCAAAAGTAGTGTGTAGATAGCATGGCGAGTGTCTTGTCACGTCCAAAGTGTCCCATGAGTCCTCCACTATGTGATTCCTGTAGAAGTAACAAACGGAGCGAGGACTCGGGAATGCATAGTTTGTTAGCCTTAAACAAGAAACCCTTATGCAAGTAGAAATCATCGCAACCTTTGTCAATTGTGCACTTGGTAAAGATAGGACCAAAGAAAGAATCGGAAGCATAGAGTTCTTTAAGGTCATCAAGACCCAAAACATTGATTTCAAGTTGGGTGAGTAAGATCATTTTGCGGGATAGAGCATCCGCAACGATATTGTCCTTGCCTTTTTTGTATTTCACCACATAGGGAAAAGACTCGATGAATTCAACCCATTTGGCATGCCTTTTGTTCAAATTGGCTTGGGTTTTCAAATATTTCAAAGATTCATGATCGGAATGGATAACAAATTCTTTGGGCCAAAGGTAGTGTTGCCACACTTCCAAAACACGTACTAAGGCATAGAGTTCCTTGTCGTATATTGGGTAGTTTAGGCGAGCACCATCAAGTTTTTCGCTATAATAGGCAACGGGACGGCCACATTGCATGAGGACGCCACCGATGCCAAGGCCACTAGCGTCACACTCAAGTTCGAAAGTTTTGGAGAAATCCGGCAAAGCAAGTAAAGGAGCTTCGGTCAATCTCTTCTTGAGTTCATTGAAAGCCGATTCTTGAGCATTGCCCCAAATGAAGGGTACATTCTTTTTGGTAAGCTCATTCAAGGGGCAAGCAATTGTGCTAAAATCTTTCACAAAGCGACGGTAAAACCCAAACAAACCAAGAGCACTACGAAGTTGAGCAAGATTAGTTGGCGGTGACCAATTTGTGATTGCCTCAACCTTAGAGGTGTCAACTTCAATCCCTTTTGAAGAAACCACATAACCCAAAAACACAAGCTTGTCGGTGCAGAAGGTGCATTTCTTGAGGTTGGCAAAGAGGGAAGCATTACGAAGGGCCAACAAAACTTGCTTCACATGGTCGACATGTTCATGCAAGGATTTGCTATACACAAGGATATCATCAAAGTAGACCACCACAAACTTGCCAATGAAAGTGCGCAAGACGTGATTCATAAGACGCATAAATGTTGAAGGAGCATTAGAAAGACTAAAGGGCATGACAAGCCACTCATAAAGACCAAGTTTTGTTTTAAATGCGGTTTTCCATTCATCTCCTTCATGCATACGGATTTGGTGATAGCCACTTTTTAAATCAATTTTGGAGAAGATAGTGGCACCACTAAGCTCATCTAGCATGTCATCAAGTCGTGGGATAGGATGTCGATACCTCACCGTGATATTGTTGATGGGACGGCAATCCATGCACATTCGGAGTGTGTCGTCTTGCTTGGGGACGAGGATGACCGGAACGGCGCACGGACTCAAGCTTTCACGAACATGTCCCTTGGCGAGGAGTTCTTGAATTTGGCGCTCGATCTCCTTTGTCTCCTCGGGGTTGGTGCGGTATGGCGCTCTATTGGGTAGAGGGGCGCCGGGAATGAGATCGATGCGATGTTCGATGCCACGTAGGGGAGGAAGTCCTTGAGGTAGCTCATCCGGAAAGACATCTTTGAATTCCTGCAAGATAGACAACATAGACGGAGGAACTTGGGTTAAGTCGTTAGTGTCTTTGCCATCTCCTTTGCATAAGAGCACGAAGTGGAAAGTGGATGGGTTTGCTCTCACTTCCCTCATCTCACTTTTGGTGGCTAACAAGACTACGCCGGGACTCACTCTTTTCCCTTTCTCACTCACATTTGGCTTGTGGCTCTCACTCACGTGAATGTGGTTCGCTCTCTCACCACTCAACTCACTAGAGGATTGTTTATCTTGCGCTCGTACAATTGTCTTGGCATTGTCGGCGATGATTTGGCTCGGAGTCATTGGGCGGAGCACTAGGATCTTATTGTTCCATTTGAAGCTATAGTAGTTGGTGCGCCCATCATGAGTAGCGGCCTTGTCAAATTGCCAAGGGCGGCCAAGAAGTAAGTGGCAAACCGACATTGGTACCACATCACAATCCACCGTGTCCTCGTAAGAGCCAATCTTGAAGGATACTTGAACCGTGTGTTGGATCCTCACGGTGCCGGAGTCACTAAGCCATTGCACATGGTAAGGATTGGGGTGATTCTTGTACGTCAAGTTGAGTTTCTCACATAGCTCCTTGCTTGCCAAGTTGTGACAACTCCCACCATCAATGATTACCTTGATTGATTTGCCGTTGATGCCGGCCTTGGTTTGGAACAAGTTGCATCTTTGAGCGTCATCACCTTGGTTGATTGTAGTCAAGACTCGAGTGACAACTAGAGTGGGGTTGGGGTCACCATCACAATAGATGTAGTCATCGTCATCATCCAAGCTTTGCATCGTGGCCACCTTGTTCAATGCGTGGTACTCATCTTCACTCATAGACTCATAGTCTCCATTTTCATTGACGATCATCACCTTCTTGTTGGTGCACTCAAATGACTTGTGCCCTTGACCTCCACACTTGTAGCAAGTGATATATGACTTGGTGGCTTGGGGTGAGGGCGACGTCTTCTTGGAGGTTGTAGTTGTTTGCGGTGTAGGACTCTTGATATTTCCTTGAGCTTGGACTTGAGTGATGGGTTGTGTTGATGAAGAAGCTCTAGTGGTGAAGAAGGACTTGGCCTTGACATACTTGAGTTCTTCGGCGACTTGGCGCTCGGCCTTCATGGCTTGATGAACTAGCTCAACAAGGTTCTCATAAGGTTGGAATTCCACTATCTTCTTGATGGGGTACGTGAGGCCATTCAAGAAGCGTGCCATTGATTGTTCTTCGGACTCTACAATGTGTGCACGGGAGAGAGTGGACTCCATCTCCTTGTAGTACTCGTCGACCGACTTGAGACCTTGGTTGAGTTCTTGTAACTTCTTGTACAAATCTCGTGCATAATGATGTGGTACAAAGCGCTTGTGCATTTCCTTCTTCATGTCATTCCATGTATCGATTGGGTCTTCAAAGGATGATTGGAGTTGTTCCCACAATAGTTGCGCATAGCCTTCAAACTCGAGGGATGCGAGGTCGACTCGTTTGTCTTGCGGCACCTTGTAGACTCGAAATAGTTTGGAGACCTTGGATTCCCATGCCATGTAGTCCTCTGGGTCGTTGGTGCCATGGAACTTAGGAATGACGAGCTTGGGAGGATTGAAGCGGTTCTTGTGATCATCCTCATCATCATCATCATGGTGGCGATGGCGGTCTCGGTGACGATGCCTTGGGTGGTGGTGTGGAACATAATCCTCGTCATCTTCAATATCAACATGATTGTCGGCCAATGGCACTCGGCGGGCTCGATGTGGAGGAAGATCATGACGATGATGTCGATTGTCCTCATGGCGGTGTGGGGGATCCAAGTTAACATTTGGAATTGGAATTTCTTGTCGATGGCGATCTTGATGTTGGTGATGGTGTACGATCGCTTGGGGGTGCGGCTCTTCTTGACGATGTTGGTCTTGGTGTTGTTGAGGGTCCGTGTTCACTTGTTGATTAGGCATCTCTTGGCGATGGCGCTCTTGGCGATGGCGATGCCCTTGATCATTCTCACTCCGTGCGTGGCTTCTTGCGGTGGAGTGGCGAGAGCTTTGTGAACTTGACCTTGAAGAGCGACTATGATCACGCTCGAGTAGCTTGCTCATGGAATCTTGTATTTGAGCGAAGCGCTCATTGTTTTCATGTTGAGCGGCTTGATGGCGCTCCTCATAGCGACGAAAGTTGTCGTCGATGTACCTCCTAAGGGACTCCGCTTGTTTGCCGAAGTCGGCGTCTTGTTCTTCCCTAGCCATGATAAGCAAACACAAGAGATATGTGGAATATGTGGTGGCTAATAACCGCTCTTACCTTGGTTGATAGTATTGAACCAATGGGCCTGCCTTCCGAGACAAAAGTGTCACAAGAGTAAGAGTTGGTTGATTAGTGATCCAAAAGCGACTCACACACACACTTATGAGGAGCTTAGGTATGGTAAAGTGGCAAGAAATCGAAACGAAACCAACGAAAAGGCTATTGCAATAAGTGGAAGATAACCACAAAGATCAAGAAACAAAAGAGACTAACCACACAATCCGAGAAACAAAGGAGACTCACACGTGGAGACAAACGTGGATGGTGCGACTATAGGGAGGAGCAACTTGGACCTAACGAAGACTATGCTCGTGCCGCACCACCTCTCGAAGGACAACTAGCTCAAGTGTATGGGAAAGAGCACCCGATTTGCACAAGTGTACCCATTTCTCTATTGGTTATTGGAGCTTGAGGATGACTAGGATCACGGCTCGGCTTTTCTCTTTTTTTTTTTGTATCTTTTCTATTTCTCTTTTGCTTTTATGCTTTTGCCCGAGCCGAGTCCGCTACCACTAGATGCTCACAAGATTATGATATGGTTACTTGGTGTCACACAAGTGCAATGCTCACACTATGAAGAGCTAGCTCCTAGGAAAAAGTTTCGCGAAATGGAAAGGGATGTGTCGGAAGCTATACCTTTGATGTCGTCGAGGTAGCGATGAAGCGACACGAAGATGAAGTCGGTGAATAGTCGTGCGGCGGTAGCACCGGCCGAACGGGCGGTAAGACCGATTGCGGGCGGTAGTAACGGCCGTTCGGACGGTAGTACCGCCGGCGACGAATTGCGCGGCACGCTTGGGCTTGGAGCGGAAAAGGCCTCCGGAAAACATCAACGGAAAGTGGGGAAAAGGTCTTAAGCACGAGATCCGTGGATCAAAACCACAAATCGCTCACCAAATCGAAAGATCGAACGAAATCCATATGGGCTATTTTTTTGGAATTTTCGAAATTGGTATGGGAAAGAAAAATTTTGGTGGAAAATGGCTAATAAACGGTGGAAACACGATCCAAATCCGTGGAAACCCTTGCTCTTGATACCAAATGATGTAGGGCTAGGCCCGATCTTCACGGATTTGAGGGGGAAACGGGGATGAACACGAAGAACACGAGGGGAAACGAGGGAGATACGTGGGCAAAATACAAGGATAACTAGCAAATCCTGCTAAGAACTCCACCCAACAATAAACCCTCAAAAAGGTAGCCTTTGGATCGAAGAATCAAAGCCAAACTTACTCTTGTTGAAACCGATTGCTCTTACCGGCCGGTCCACCGATCCAATAGAATCACCGCAGTGAAAGATTGGTTTGCACTACTAGAGACACCGCAGTGAAAGAGTAGCAACAACAAGATCTACCTCAACGAGGCACCCTAGCTACGAGGGAGGAGGAGCATAGCTCACACAAGTCTCAGATTCAGTCCGACCTCTCAAATGGGGAAAGGGAAAGCTATTTATAGTCTTAGTACAAAACGAGGCAGGTAGGTGGGGAACCGGCCTGGAAACCGGCCTGGGCCGGCCTGGAGGCCGGCTGCATCGGGTGGATGGCCGGCCTGGAAACCGGCCTAGGCCGGCCTGGAGGCCGGCTGCGTCGGGTGGGTGGCCGGCCTGGAAACCGGCCTAGGCCGGCCTGGAGGCCGGCGGCGTCGGGTGGAGGGCCGGCCTGGAAACCGGCCTAGGCCGGCCTGGAGGCCGGCAGCTTCGGGTGGAGGTCCGGCCTAGGGGCCGGCTGGCTCGGGTGGGGGTCCGGCCTGGGGGCCGGCCCAGGCCGGCCTGGAGGCCGGCTGGCTCCTCCTTGAGCCTTCGCCTCCTTCTTCCTCTTCTTGCCCATCTTCTTAGAGTTCCTCTTGGCCATCTTCTTGACTCCATTGTGGGTCAACTTCCGGGTGGATCCTGAGTATACATAAGGTAGTGGCATGAGGTAGCAAGCAATTCAAGGGAGGTCGAGATCACACATCGAGAGGAGCGAGGTCACCTTTTCATGAAGAGCTTTGACCCTTGATCTTGTCATTGGGCCAATCGGCATGGTGTCCATGGTGTTGTCCACTTGTGGGGCTACATCAAGAATCCTAGCACGGTGGACTGTACGGACCAAGAAACTGCTAGGAAATCGTATGCTGATTAAGAATGAACTCGTTTCTGTCGTTTTACAATTTACATCCATGTTGCACCAATAGTTTCCAGCCTGGTCAGCCAAGAACAGCTGCCGTATTCGGAGTACTCGAAAAAGGCTGGGGAAAAGAACAACACAAAATTTGGCAGTCTGGTTTCCAGTCTCAAACAAAATTGTTCAGATACATTTTGTAGCACGAACACTTGAGGCTATGTTTGTTCCTTTCCAGAAAACCCAGGAAAAAGGCCGGGGAAAAGAACAACTCAACTTTTGTGTACAGAAAAGAACATGGAGCGTATCTAACCAGAGTATCGGCATCGCGCTGCAAGTTGCAGCCAATCACGAGCTGAGCAATAATCCATGGTAGGACGTGTTCGATATCAGGAAAAAAAAATGGCGCAAAATTTGTCGCCGTCGTACCTCCCGGCTTGCCTGTCGATTGCCGATTCGCCGTTTCGCCCACTTGCGCCGGTCGCGCGAATCCCAGCCACACCAACTACGACCACAAACCCCCTGCGCGCTAGCCGGCTCCGGCAATCCGGCATCCAGAAGCTTCCGGTCCGGGACCGGCCGGCCGGCCACGAACGCGCCGCGCGGCCTAGAACCTTCCGTATCCCCTCTCGACCAGTCGCACTCGCGTCCTGCCCGTCTCTTCGTAGGGAGTATTTATTAGCTCGCGCCGGCCATTTTCCCGCGGAAAGAAGGGAGCCGGGTGCCACTGTGCTAGCAAATATTTTGGGTTCTCGTGATCGCTGCGCTGGATTCGTCTGTTTTCAAAGAACGATTTTGGGATCGGAGCAGACCTCGTCTTGCGACAAGATTTCATCTTCACCTTTGGGTCGTTTGGCGGGTGATTGCGGTCCGCCCACGATGGACCGAGTGCTGCCGGTGCCGGCGATAGTAAAGGAGGAGTGGCTGCCGTCGCCGGAGGAGGAGGAGGTACTGGCGCCGCGGCCGATGGAGGGGCTGCACGAGACGGGGCCGCCGCCGTTCCTGACCAAGACGTTCGACCTGGTGGCGGACCCGGCCACCGACGGCGTCGTCTCCTGGGGCCGCGCCGGCAACAGCTTCGTCGTATGGGACCCCCACGCCTTTGCGGCCGTGCTCCTCCCGCGCTTCTTCAAGCACAACAACTTCTCCAGCTTCGTGCGCCAGCTCAACACCTACGTGAGTTCTCGCTCCAGCTTTGACCTGCTTTTCCTAGTGTTGCTCACTTGCTTGTTCAGTTTAACTGCAAACGCGAGTCGTTTTTTTATTCCTGTCTTGGGCTCTTGGCATAGTACAACGAAGACGAGTACTCGGCCTACCGGTGACCAGTCTAGATGTCTCTGAAGGAATGATCCCTAATTGGGGCAATCCGTTTTTCTGTCTAGCTGGATTGCCTGATCGAGATATTAGTCTGCCTAGTGTTGTCAAATTGTTGAGACTACCAGTGATCAGCTTAGATATCCCTGAAAGGATCGTACCTACTTGGAGCAATTCGTTTTTTGGTTTAGCTGGATTTTTATCAGGAAGATATTGCAGTAACTAGTGTTGTCAATTTGGTTATACAATTTCAGTTTCCGTAATGAACCACAAATGATGGAATATCGAAGCAACATCTACCAGATTATTCTTACTTTCATGCTGACTATCGTAGTTCATGGTCACCATGATACATCTAATTCTGGAGTTACATATCACACAAGTTGAATTAAGATAGTAGTAGTACAATCTCGTAATTCGGTGAAACTTGTGAAAGAAGAGTAACATTTATTGATGTTGAAGAGATAGCTTTCTGATAGCTGTTCTTTTCATTAGCAGTAAGCAGTTGTAGGCAGCAACCTATGATACTTTTAATTTCTGTTTACTTTGTGTGAAACTTGTATGTGCATAATTAATTAGCAAAGAAACTATGGAAACTAGAATTCTTTGTCCCTTGTTTGAAGGATGAGGATAGCCAGAACTCATCAATAGACTGCAATAGCTGTACTAGTACCAGAACTCTTCAACATTTCTGCCACTGTCTGCTTAAGCCTTGGTATAGTATATATACTACCTGTTCCTTATAGATCAAAGGAGTCATGTCGAATCCTTGGTTTGGAAGGAAAAAAGAGGTTGTGGCCAGTCCTTTGCCCGAGGCATGTGCATATAACCCTATTTTCTGAAATCTTCTGAATAATTCAGAATCAGGAGATGCTGGCATACTAAATAGCCTACATCACCTTGACAACATATTACTTTCTGACATGCTTTTTCTTCAACTTCTTACTGTGTAGCTAGATGGATCAAGACATTGGATGAAGATACAAGAGCCTGCCAATTTGTTCTAGAAGGCTCCTTTGATCACCATCAAGCAAATATAGTATATACTACTTATTCTTCCACTGCTTATTAATTTCGACACAAAACCATGTGAAACCTACCGTTTATATTTGTCATGTATGCCATGTTAGCTGAGCTGTGCTTCCAGCGGCTTCTGATTTTCTAATCTTCGTGTTTTTGCAAATTACTGTGATTGCATTACTTACATTGCCATTTACAGGGCTTTAGAAAGATTGACCCGGACAAATGGGAATTTGCAAACGAGGGTTTCCTTAGGGGCCAGAGACAGCTTCTAAGGATGATAAAGAGACGGAGACCATTGTCTTATCTCCCTTCATCACAACAGCATGCCCTTGGCTCCTGCCTTGAGGTTGGCCAGTTTGGATTGGACGAAGAAATTGAAATTCTAAAGCGTGACAAGAGCGCCTTACTCGCAGAGGTTGTAAAACTGAGGCAAGAGCAGCAGAAGACAAGAGTTGAAATGGGAGCCATGGAAGAGAGGATACACCTCGTTGAGCAGAAACAGCTCCAGGTGATGGGTTTTCTGGCAAGAGCAATGCAGAACCCTGACTTCTTTCTCCAGTTGATCCAGCAAAAAGATAAACTGAAGGACCTCGAGGACGTATTCCCGAAAAAGAGGAGGAGGTCCATCGACATGGTGCCGTTCCATGGCCTTGGACTTGGAGAGACGAGTCAGAGTGAGCAATTCGAGTCGGCATTTATGTTTCACGAAAGAGAATTTTCAGAGCTGCCTGGATATTCTGAGCTGGAGGATTTAGCAATGAACATTCAGGAGATGAGAAAGGGCAAGAAGGATGACATAGGTGGTCGGAACAAGGTCATTGGTGAGACCGAGCTTACAGACAACTTCTGGGAGGACCTGCTGAGTGAAGGTATGATGGACGAAGCTGCCATACCACAGCTGGAGAGAAGAGCTAGATATGTCGACGCATAGCATAGAAGCCGGGTCATCTAAGTTGTAGTAATCCAAATTATCATAATCATCAGAATGCATAGCCATTGATTCTGTGCAACGCATGTAGTGATAGCTCTACTGTATATTGTAGCGCTAATTTATAGTGATAGACTGATTGTATTGCGGTTCCGGACCGATTGTGTCGTATATATATACAATGATGTAAAAAATCGAACCTTCATTCTTGTAGAGAATTTTTTTGAACTCTAATGATCTTTGTTCACGCTCTTACGCCTATGTGCCTGAATAAGTGTTTGTTCCTGGTTTGTAATTTGCAACCAAAGCTTTTGGCAGAGTGTACATTGCATTCGATATGTTTTGACGAAAGACAGACCAACTGCTTGAATTTGTTCTATCTAGGGAATTAAATAGACTTATTTTTTTTACTAATTAAAAAGTAAAGGTTGCACTCTTGTAGTTACACAACCGATATGCGACATCATACTCAATATGCGAGTTGCTGCTGATCTGCGACATCAATAGATGCGAATATGCGTCGTTGATCTCTGAATCGCGATGCTACTTTCATAACAGCCATCTTATTATTTTTGGAATAGCCACTTCCCTTTTATCTCCTTAAGGTCTACATCCCATCATCTCTCCTGAATGACACCTTATGCAGACTCTACTAGTGGTATTTCCCGAGGCGTGGGTAAATAACTAAATAATGTATGCGATGAGATTATAAGGATGTCTCAAAAGGCAAGATGGATATCAAAGGATTCTCTTTGGTGAGAACAGCTCTTCAAGACGAATGGTATCCATGCATTGCTCTCAGGCGAGATTGAACGCAAAAAAGGTAAATCAAGGCATTAATAAGCAAGAAGTCACCTTTGTCGGTTTTCAAATTGTGGACCAATTGTGCTCAGAAAGAGAGAAGAATCGGACTCACTGACACCATCCTTCCCCGATCGGGCCTTCTTTTGAGAATAGACTTGGTTTATCAGCCAGGTCAAGGGCTCCTACCCAACTACTCTCACACTTGGTTCCATTTGGTTGAGAGAAAAGGTTCAAAGAATTGATTCAAAAAAGGTAGACAGTGATAAATCAAAATCTCGTCTGAAAATATACTCTGGTGGAATGTCCTTTAGCTTTGTGCTACTATATTGCTCCTTGCACTCCAATTCACCGCTAGGAATACAATTTTCATTGCCTCTAGTTACAAAGGTAGCAAAGCTACAGATTCAAATGGAATGGCTGGTGGTAATGATTTTTTTTTTAGAATACTGGTGGTAATGATGTGTGGTAAGGTTGTTGCTAATGAATTGCCGATGCGTGATATTCTGGTGCCTGAAGAAAAGGGAGACCCAATATATGAAAAGAACCTAACATAAGTTTTGCAACTCCCTCAGGGTAGGTCTTAGTAAGGCCTAAAAACTCCTCACCATACCAAGATAAAGATGTATGCGGCTCTATGTATCCGACTCTGTTTGTCATAGTTCTTTGTTGTCGCGTCCGGTGCTCGTGTGAACCACCAGATCATATAGAAAGATGCCTCTCGGGACATCCAAGAATGATTCAAGTCGTATGTAGGGGAGTGATATAAACCCCACTTCACTATGCTCATTTCCTTCTTATGAAGCATCCCAAGATAAAATTACGTGGAGAATAAAAAATCCTTTTCTTAAGCAAAGAGGCACGAACGCGACGCTATCATTTGTGACCGCGTGTCTGTTGAAGAATTATAGGCAATGGCTTGGTTAGGAGAATGGAACCCACCGGAGCCGATGGCCACCTTCCGGATATCGATTGGGATAAGGGTTTGATCGATAGCTTTTCAAGGACATTCAAAACAACATGTAAGTAAATTGCTATGGATAGTGCTTTTATAATAAATTATCACGAGACGTAGTAATCATGTTCTATTATTCCAGCCACATTCATTCCAAGATGTGTAGGTCTGAATACTTAAAAAAAATTCAACCATTGTTGTGAAGCGGACACATTAGGCGTGTTTCTTATATAACGCCCACCACGCCGTTTAGCGGAGCAACTCCCACGTGCAGTGGGCCAGCCCAGGTGTTTTATTGTTTTCCTTTTATTTTCCTATCTATTTTATTTTCAATTTATGTTAACTTTCTCCTTTCTTTTTCTTTTTCTTTTTCTCCTGTTTATTCTTGTGTTTAGTGTATATCTTTTTCTGTCTCTTAAGAAATCATATAACGAGTGAAGAATTTTTAACATCTGAATTATTATTTTTAACAACGTGAACTTTTCTAAACATGTGAACAATTATTGTAAACCATGTGAATGTTTTTAAACATGCGAACAATTATTTTCGTCTATCTAAACATTTTTTTAAATGTGAATACTTTCTTTGAATTGTGTAAATATTTGTTGAACTCGTGAACAACTATTAAACCATGTAATCATTTTTAAACCAGTGAATATTTTTTTTGAAATGTGCAATTTTTCTATCATGTGAACATTTTTAAAACTCACAAAAATTTATTTTGAACTATATGAAATATATTTTGTCACATTAACATTTTTAATATAAATAGTTTTCTCCTAACTTTATAAATATTTTTTGTACAAAATATATTAATTTTTCTATTTATATAGGAAGAAAACATGAACAACATAAAAAACTATAAACAAAATAAAAACATAAACATAAGAAAGAAATAAAAAGGAAAAATGCAAAAAATCCCTCACCTGGGCCAGCTCGCCTGGACGGTTCTTTAGGCGTGGCTATACAATGCAACGAGTGTTAAATAGGAGCCCTCCATATCACGCGTATTTATGAATTGTGCAGAAGCGCAAAGTTGTTGTCTAGTTTTTTTTTTTTTTGTTGAGAAAAAGTTGTTGTCTACTCCCTCCGTACTTAAATAAGTGTACGTTTATGTTTGAAATTTGTCCACAAAAAAGTGTACTTCTATCTTCCCAATGCATTTTAAAGTAGAAAACAATGCTTCTCTCTCATTACACGGGAATCAAGCCCAATAACATTCAACACATGGTCTCCTCATTTTCTACATACACTTAGCTCATTGGAGGTGGAGAAATTAATGAGGAGAGAGAGGGAGGTTTGCACCTTTCCAATATATTTTCTATTTCACTCCACTTATTTGAGGACGGAGGAAGTAGTTGGTAAAATGCTGCGTAGGTCCGAGCTATTCCTACCGAGAAATTGCTTGTGGTTGGGACGAGCCGATGGTTAGCTGGGCCGTACGTGGCCCATATTTTTTCCGCGAATCACTTGGTTCAACTTTTTTTTGAACTAGACTTGGTTCAACTGATTCGCCCATAGATTGTACACTAACGAGAATCTATGTTTCCGTAAATTGCACGCGTACAAGAATTTCTCTCCAAGAGAGTTAATGGGAAGTAGATACAAAATTAGGCGTGCAATTAACCTTTCGAGAAACTATTTTTTGGTGATTTTACTGAACAACTTGTCATGTATTTGCAGTGCAATTTTGCATTACTTTCAAGAAATTGACAGAAGTTTATTAAGTCAACGTTAAGTAGCAAGAAAGCTTGAAAATTCTCAAAACTCTGTCTCAACCATGATATATGATATATTATGAATGAAAAATGGAAATGTGCAGTTTTGAAGGATATTTGTGGTAATTGATTCGAAAATCACCCCTTTGATTTAATTATATTTATCACATACACTACCTTTGGCGGAACCGTGTGCGATAGTCAGTATATCGCACACGTTTGTGTTCAGGAAAACCGTGTGCGTACTTTTCATCTTGATTAAACGGTGTACGGGGCTATGACTGGTGGAACTGAGTGCGTTTTTTTTTTTTTGGAAATGTAATAAGAAAGAGATTCAAACATATCAGTGACTTTACACACGGAATTAACACAAATATTTGGAGGGCTCCATTCAAACATTTCGGCCCTTACATATATATACAAGATACACAAAACGTCTAATGATTAACTAATTCAACAAAATGTTCTTCTCGTCACAGGAGATGTCGACGTCGATGATGCTACTCCCGTAGAAGTAAGTTGGCACCCCCCCCCCCCCCCCCAAGAGGAAGCAATGGTGTAGGCGTGTAGCCTAGTAGCAAGTATTTTCCTTGGCTGAGAACCAAGTTTAACCGAATCAGTACGAAACAACACAATGCCAACCACTTAACGATACATGCAAACACAAGATCAGCTTGTCCCTAATGTCTAGGAAGGTTGTCAAGCTTCCTATTCCGCTTGTTACAAATATTAAACCTATAGTATGGATGGAAGTGATGAATAACAATAAATGAAATAATGGACCAATATGTAGATAGTGGAAAAACAAGTAAAATAAGATGGTAATAATAATAAAAGATGGACTGGGAGCCTTAGGTTCACTAAAGGCATCTCTAAAAATAAATATAGCATTGTAGGGTGAACAAACTACAGTTGGATAACAATTAAATTGTACTTAACTTTGCTTTTTATGATTATGACTATTCATGGCATTATTTTGTATATAGGCATTACATCCAAGATATATAGACCGTTCGTCCAACATCACATATAACTAATACTCTACTTCAAGATTTCTTCTATGCTTTGCAATCTCTAAGTATTAAGTTCGAAAAACAAGGTACTGCCTTAAGTAAAATAACATAATGTGTAATAGTAAAAACATAATCCAAATATGTCATAGAAACCATTGTTTAACCCTTAGCCGCAACAACACAATATACGCCTCGTCCCTTTTTTGTCACTGGGATATAGAGCAAATGTAAGGTTGAACCAACTATCATACACCACTCTCTCTGAAGATCTAAACATATAACTTGGCCAAAGCATAAAGACCAGAGAGCATATGACTATTAAATAATGCATCCAAGATAGCAATTGATATCAATATATAGCATGAATAAATCTGATCCTAAACCGACAATTAATCATATCTCAACAAACACAACAACTATTACATCAGATGGATCTTAATCATATAGGATAACTCATAAAATCTTTGTATCTAAGAACATGAGAGAAATGATGCAATCTAGCTACTGCTATGGACCCATACTCCAAGTAGTACTACTCACACATCATCATGGAGCCAACAAGGTGTATGAAAAATACTCCAACGATAGATTCTCCTTCCGACAAAGTACCAAAACCGGCCTCCAGATTGGATCATCGCGGAATAGCAACTCAGCTTGTACTCTCCGAAAAATAACTCCGCTCACGAGGGTTTTAGGTATTACAAAAATATATAGGCACCAGGAGGCCGTGGGCGGAGCCACGAGGCCAGCTCGCAGGTCCCACTCACGAACAAGGCCTGAGTCTTGAGGTGGGACCGCGCCTTGTCTTTGTGGCTCATCATTTTTAGCATGGTCATTTATTTATTTGAGCAATATTTTAGTTCTTTCATGTTTATGATGCTTACAATATCTCTCTTTTATAAATCGCATCCTTTCACAATGTCTATGCTCTCCACAAAAATTAACATGCTTGTATAAAACTTTCTCTTCAGAAATATTATCATGTCTATTGCAAGTGTTATTAATAGAATTGGCGTTCAAAGTGTGTGTACCAATAACATTGCCAATATCATGATTAATATGCAAAGAATAAAGTTCTATAGCTTTTTAATTTTTTCTTCAAACACTTCATGACCAAATTCAATATAAACATTATAAAGACCATAAAGAACGCTATTTTTGTTGTTGTTTTCTTCCATAAACCAAACTACTAAATAAAAATAAGAAACAAAAAGATATAATTCCAAGATCTAAAGAAGACACCTTTAAGCACTCACCTCCCCAACAACTACGCCAAGAAGAGCTTATGGCTTTGTTGATAGAAAAAGTGAGTGCCGCTTACTTAACCTCCCCGACAACGGCTTCAGAAATAGCTTGATGCCTACTACATACTTCTATTCGTGTAGACTCTGTTGGGCCTCCAAGTACATAGGTTTGTAGGACAACAAAAAATTTCTCTAAAGTGATGACGCAAGGTTTATCGAATCCACGAGAGGTAGATGTTGAAAGTGGCCCTTCTCGAGCAGCCCTACAATTAAGATACAAGAAGTCTCTTGTGTCCCCAACAGACCTAATACAACGGTTAATTATATAGGTGCACTAGTTCGGCAAAGGGATGGTAAAAGGCACATAATATGGATGGTAGAAGTAAGTATTTGTAATCTAGACGTCAATCACATAATAACAAGATCATAAATACACAAAGGAATAGAAGGGGAAAACATCATACGATTCAACTACATTAACGTAGTTCATGATCACATCATGGGAGAGAGAGAGAGATAGACACATAGCTACTAATACAAGCCCTTAGCCCCGAGGAGGACTACTCACGAATCACCATTAGGAGCAGCATGGTCGGTGAAGATGGCTCCAGAGATGGATCACCGTCTCGGCAGAGTGCCAGGACAAGCCCCCAAACTAGGGTTTTGTATGGCAGCTACTCTGTATTGAAACTCTGAAAGATATTCATGTCCTCGTATAATTAGGTCCTGACGAATATAAGGCAAAAGGGAGGCGCGAGGCGGTGACCAAGGTGGACACACGGACAAGTACAAGGTTGCGGGACCCACCCACGTGGTGTCCTCGTGGCTCCCCTGGTGGCCCCTTTGGCTCCCGTGTCCGCCTCGAAAAGTTATATATTCATCCTCATATTTATTTATGAATTTTTCCGCGATATTTTCTAGGGATAAACTACAATACCAATAACATGCAGAAAACAACAACTAACACTTGTCACTGGGTTAATAGGTTAGTCAAAGAAAATATTATAAAAATGATATAAACATGTAGTAATGATATTAAAGTAGCATAGAACATTCAAAAATTATAGATGCATTTTGGACGGATCAATCCTTCTACCTAGTATCAATCAAATCTTGTGATGACAAAGTCAAGAGAAAACTAAAAGATCTAAGTATACCCTTCCCGCGTCAACTATTTCGATATCTCCTCAACAAGTGACCATGAGCCTCAGTGTTAGCACCATGATGTTATGACAAATAGAACATTATGTGTGTGTGTGGGGGGGGGGGGGGGGGAGGGGCGTTGGAAAGTCAGTGGAAGAAAGGCTTGTCGAAGGATGATTTTTTGGTCCTACAACAATTTCACCTCGGCTAATGACAGGAGTTTATTTGTTCGGTAGGCAACACATGTCCATTAGGTTGGATCAAATATGATATAGACGATGTAGATGATGAATTTACCTCATACTTTATTTTTGGTGTGATCACAAGACCATACAAGTATTTACAAGTGGATCCTGTCAAGCTTATAAATGCGCTCGGTAGGCGAGGATGTGTGTCCAGGGTATAGACTATGGAGACTAAAAAGGATAGGGCTTCGGCTTGATGGATATGTAGTCATGTAGGATGATTGAATGATGATCCTTTGGATGCATGGTCTTTGGTACTTATAGTATTTGGTAGGGGTCTCCGCCTTGTACCTTAGGGTTTCCTCGTGTCTTGTACATTAAGTCTTGATCTTGTCATCTTCCTTCAATGTGCGTCTGGGTTAAGGGAAGCTTCAGGGAGTCTTCATGCAACACGACATGTGAGGTTTGTTAGATCTTCTCGACGAGAGTTGCCCGACTATGTGAGTATTTGGACGTTGTGGGCTGGAAGTGGTGCAGGTCCATAGGATTACGACCTAAACCCACTTATCCCTAACAAGCCCCTGATCAGTGCCTTTAATGAGGTGGCTTGCACCCTTGACATGCCCGATGAAGCTACCTTGCTCTTGGATGGACCTCGTATGATGGGATCAATGACTTCTTGGAGCCGGATGGAAGGTCTGATGGAGCTGATGATCTAGGAGAAGGATCTTGTCTAGTGCTGCCCAACCTGGTTGAAGGGTCTTCGAGGGTGTCCTGGACCTGGACGGTAGGTCTCGACGTTGTACTAGACCTAGATGATCGGTCTCGACGTGGTCCCTGTCCTGAAAGAGATTAATAGTAATGTAAGAGGGCATTTTTCAAAGCATGTTTACCTTGGGGACCTAATTAAGAAGGTATTTTTGATGGAGGGGAGTCTCCTGGGTATGTGCCTCCAACCTAATGGAGTAGCGTGTCCTTTGGCTACCATTAGACCCGATTTGGTCGTTGGTGCCCTCTACAATGGGAGTAGGTCATCACGAGGAATGAGGCCTTCCCAACTTGGATGAAAGCAAGGCTTGAGAAGGCAACATGCTCTAGTACGATGTGAGTAGGTTGTCCAGGGGATGAGGCCTTCGCGTATCGGTCGGTGTGCGTGACCTGAATCAGAATTGACTTGGATGTATCTGAGTCTGGGCCGTCACTTGACCTGGGAGGTCGTTGAAGCATGGGAATCCTTTCTGGCTGAATGATGCTAAACTTTGCAGCCACATGACCCGAGGAGGTCTCTTACACATGTGAATTTGAACCAGCTGATCTAATTAGAGGTCGTGATCATAATGTGATTCCTTCCCACGATATGCATTGACGGGCGTTCCAAGAACTTTTGGGTGTGCGTGTAGAGGCCAATTCCTTCAAAACTCTCCCATGAGCTTAATTGTATGTTTGTTAGGTCTAGGTCTGTTCATTCTGGCATAGAGTAGGGGGTCGTGAGTCACACCAATGTGTGGCCTCTGTCATGCCTCTCCACCACGTATCAACTCCTACATCGAGCCCTTGACCTAAAATCCTTCAAGATGGAGTTAGTTTTCGATTTCCTCCATCGCAAGTTCCTGTCCAATCTAAAGGCCTATTCCGGTACCCTATCAGAAGAGTTATCCACCTCCGGAGTCATGTTTATCAACTGTGCTTCCACCATTATGATGTGTGAGTAGTCCCCCTTTGGACTATGGGTCCATAGCAGTAGCTAGATGGTACTCTCTCTCCCTATGATCGTCAATACAATGATCTCATAATATGCCTAAAATAATTGAGATCCATATGTTGCAATTCTTGTTGTGTTTGATGGAATATGATGTATTGTCACTTTATGATCAGATCTATTCATGAATTTTATGATATATCATATGTCTTTGCTGCATACTTTGTATCCATATATGCTCCCCGATTTATTTATCTTACTCTGGCCAAGTTCGGTGAATTTATCCTTAGAGGGAGTGGTGTATGATAGTGGGTTCAACCTTATTGTGATATGTATCACGGTGAATGTAAGGGACGCATCTTGTAATGTGTTGCCACTTGGGTAAAATGGTGGTTTCTTTACCATATTTGGATGGTGTTTTATTGTCTACATTATGTCATCTTTATTATTGCGATACTCTGTTGTTTCAACTCAATTACCTTGAGATGCATGTTGGATAGCTGTCTTGGTGTGGGGTATTAGTTATAGATGTTGTTAGATTAATGTCTATATATCTTAGACATAATGCCTGATGTGAATGACGCTATGAATAATCATAAATGTATGATTAATTGCAACTTAATGGCTGTCCAACTGAAATTATTCACCACAACATTGCTATCTTGCTTGGAGAAATGCCCTGTCGTCAAACTATGGCCCCAGGTCCATATTTTAATATTATTGTTGCTATTTACTTTCTTGTTTTCATATAATCTACATATTGGTCCACGTTTTATTTACATGTTTTATCAATTTCTATCACACTATGCAGTTAATCCTTGTAACTAGCAAGATAGTAATCGTGACAGCCTTCCTGAATCGTTGCGGACAAGTTAGTTTTGTGGTTGTGTGCATGAGTTGATCCTTGATGAAGTTATAATATTTCCTAGTGATTCAATAAACTTTGATTGTCAATCGTGGAAAATATTTTGCTCTAGACTACATCACCCCTTCGGCTTGGGCATTCTCAACAACTTCTCTGGAAGTAGAAGTGGGCTTTGTGTGAGAAAGAAAGCGGCGAAGATCTTAGATCTGAGACTGAACAGAGTGATCAAACTAGCGAAGGCGGTGCACCATATTACAACACTGGAATTTGTGAGACTAGGGAGATTGGATGCGGCTAGAGGCTTGGAATATTAGCCAGAGCATGTCATCCAAGGATCACCTCGCGATTGTCGGAGCATGATTAGCAGGAGCCATCACACACGGGGTCGACTACCTTCACGCCCTGTCAGATCCTAAGCATCCTTGATCCTTCGGGTGACATATGATGTTCCACATAGTAACTCGGCCATCTCTGTAAAAAAAATCTCAATCTAAAATAAAATATCCTCTTTCGAACCCTTTTGGGTATCTCAAGAAAAGTTAACATGAACATCGATATACTAGTGAGTACTGAATTGATTAGGACGAAACGGTATCATCAGATAACTATTTTTCAATCTAGCTTTCCACCTTTTTCCCGAAAGGATCTTCTACAAATTTCTGTTCACCATTTATTATATATTAAAAGTACATGATGGGTTAACCAGAAAAAACAGAAATACTCTAGAAAATCCCACAATAATCAGAAACATCTGGCCATCGGTTTAACTAAGCAACTAAGCACAACCAATGGATCTTAGAAAAAAATCTATTAATGTTAAGGTTCATTAAAATTACCCACCAATGCCCATAATAAGTTGCCCATATCGATTCGATTTTCCTCTAGCTAAAAGAAGATTTCAACACCGATCTATCGAAAAGAAATTACACTATTATGTTCTCGGTCTAGGGTTCCACACGCTACTGCCAGCGCCGCCGCATTCCAGTGCCGCGGCAATCCTCTCGTTTTGTTAATATACGATAGTGAATAGGGACCCACAAATATATGAAGCAACTATCCGTGATTCGCATCCAAAGAGTTCTCTATATTGGTGTTCAATTTATGTTGCTTTACCGAAACAGAAATTTTCACTTTTTTGGTAGTTAATTTTCAACCCCCATAATGTTCGAAGTTGCATATGATTCATTTCATATTTAGAGCTTTCTCCAGGTTGTGCTCCATGAACATAATGGAATCACCAGCGTGCGAAAGAGAGAAGTGATACCCCACCGTCAAGTAAATGAGGAATAAAGCCATCAACCTGACCATCTTGCCCAACATATCTGCAACTAAATTAAACAACATAGGATAAACCGAATCTTCTTGACGTAGGCCTCTTTGTGTTTGAAAATAATGACCGACATCGTCATTAACATTGATTCCCATGCTAGCACGTCGAATAAAATTATCAATCCAACGGCACCATTTTGGGTCAAATCCTTTCATCCATAGAGCTTGTGGAAGAAGAAAACTATTTTCTTCCACTGAAGTTCGTGGATAGTTTCGCGCAAAACAAAACTCCTTCCGGAATGTGTCCGCCTAGCATGAAGACCATCTGAGTGGGTCTAATTACCTTTTGCGCAATACTCATCATGCGGTTTGTTGCTACTTCTGTGAAAGTCCTAAATTTAACATATAGGAGGAAAATTGGTCTATTATGTTCCCTCGGTTCCAAAATAATTAAAATTCTAGTTTTGCCCTAAGTTAGACTTATCTAAGTTCGACTGGATTTAAAGAAAAATGTGTCAGTATTTACAACGTCAAATCTTTATAGTATCAAAATATAGGGCGGGGCGTTTTGGTGCCTGGGCTCATATGAGCCCGGTTTGTTTTCGATTTTTTTGAAATAGTAAAATGCTACGAAAAATTCTGAAAAAAATTGTACATGAACATATTGGAGTATTCAACACTTGTGTAAATTTTCGACAGAAAACATCAAATTTTGCGCCCTGTGCAAAAAAGACAAATCTGTCTTTTTGAATAGGTGAACAGTCCACTATTCAAAAAGACAGATTTTTGTCTTTTTTGCACAGGGCGCAAAATTTGATGTTTTCTGTCGAAAATTTACACGAGTGTTGCGCGCATGAATATGTTCCCGCATAATTTTTTTCAGAATTTTTCGACGCGTTTTCAAATTTTAAAAAATTCAGAAAAGGCAGCCGGGCTCAGATGAGCCCGGGCTCCGATTTGCGTTTCCGCAAAATATATTGTAAGATAAATCTAATAAAACTAAAATTGGTGAACTTGGTCGAACATAAAATAGTTTGACTTAGGAATAACCTGTAACTTCAATTATTTTGGAAAGGAGGGGATACCTTACTGGCATCCAGTTTTCAGTATGGCGTGTTTTTTAATTACTTATATTCCTTACATGTGCTTAGTTTAATACGCAGTCTGCATCCTTCCACCCTGCTACCTATTGCAATATACCATGGTTCATTAGTCTAAGTCTGTAATTAAGTAGCCATAAGCGCACGTCTTAAGTAACTAGGTGAGTAGACTAATAAGGTGATTAAGCTCTAGAAAACTTGTGATCTTATTTTAACGCGAAGGGTTGACCTGCAAGGTTGCTCTGTCAGGTAGCAGAATGTCCGGATCTTCATTGTCTAGTTTCTAACGAGATGCATGGTATAGAGCTTAGTATGGGTCTCCCTTCCCTTCGTTATAAAGCAATGCTTATTCATTGAATTGAAGTGTATGCTTCCATGCTATCCAGAAGTGATATTCATATATTTTGCAGCATGGATATGTGAGCAAGCCTAACCGTATTTACAAATCGACTCCTACAGCCCTCCTTTCAGCAGACAAGGAAATGATTGGCTGAATCTACGCGCAACAAAGTACCACCATGAAGGATTCACCTCTAGATACGCAGATCTAACACTGGAAACAATGTTCATGCATTGACTCACAAGGGTACATACATGGTTAGTTTGTCAAAGTGCATTGCATGACAAGATCCTGTATGATTTGATCTCTGAGTTTTTGGAATGCCTATGTAGAAAGAAAAGATGCGTAAGATAAAAGTATTATTTTCGCCTTTCCTTTTTGTCCTGGAAAGATTGGTGGCAATCATTTCAACAGCACAGACAGTACTCATAAAAATAGCTGTGTACAATGTATACTGTACCTTTACATTCACTTCTCCTTATATATAGGGAAGAGAGGACCCTCACCCTGTACTGAGGTAGCCAAATAGGTTCTGATCACACTTTCTACCTCTCCATGCTTACACTGGTACTACTGTAGTACATGCAAGACTGAGGAGACTCGAAAAGATGATGTCACTAGCAGCTTAGGTTTTGCATCCCTACATATTTGGCTAGCTAGTTTCATTCAGAGAGGCAAAGGAGAAACATAGGTCTAGCTAAGAGGTCTGTCTTCTTCTCTCCGTTCCATGAGCTTTAGGAGTGTGAGTTTCTTCCAAGAAAGAGCTGTGAGTTTGTGTGCCTACCTAGCTATAGCCCTATACTGATTGATTTCTTGGGCCATTACATCAATCGATCATGGAAGGGAAACCAAATACAAGCCCTAGGCAGAGCCCTTGCATTGTGAACGGCCCCATCATCGTCGGCGCCGGTCCGTCGGGCCTTGCCGTGGCTGCCACCCTCCGGAAGCACTCGGTGCCCTTCACCATCCTGGAGCGCTCCGACGGCATTGCCGACCTCTGGACGAACCGCACCTACGGCCGCCTCCGTCTCCACCTCCCAAAGATCTTTTGCGAGCTTCCACACATCCGCTTCCCTCCCGACTTCCCCAGCTACCCGAGCAAGCACGACTTCCTCCGCTACCTCCACTCCTACGCCGACCACTTCTCCATCGCCCCGCTGTTCCGCCGCGCCGTGACGAAGGCGCGGTTCGACGCCGCCACGAAGCTGTGGCATGTCACCGCGGTGGACGGTGCCGGCGAGGTGGCGGAGTACGTGTCGAGGTGGGTGGTGGTGGCGAGCGGGGAGAACGCGGAGGTGGTGGTGCCCAAGGTGAAGGGGAGAGAGAGGTTTGCCGGGGAGGTGCTGCACTCCAGCGAGTACAAGAGCGGGGAGAGGTTCAAGGGCAAGAGGGTGCTGGTCGTGGGGTGTGGCAACTCCGGGATGGAGATGTGCCTGGACCTGTGCGAGCATGGTGCCATCCCTTTCATGTCTGTTAGGAGTGGGGTAAGTCAAGTACTCTTGCCGCTAGCTTCCTCTCATGAGACATGCATCATTGGCTGATCTTATTTCCTTCGTTATAATTTCTTGATGTGCTCATCTTCTTCCGTACTAATGCTATGCATGTTGTGCGCTATATATCTACAATATTGGAGCTCCCCTTCTCTCTCCGTAAATGGAATACACATGCTACTTACCTTCCATCCTTCGAGTTATTTAAACATCTTGCACGTGAGCTCATATATATGTGTCTGCAATGATGAAACAGGTGCATGTTCTACCAAGAGAGATGCTTGGAACCTCAACATTTGGCATAGCCATGAAGCTACTTAGATGGCTGCCAGTAAAGCTGGTCGATCGGTTCCTCCTCCTCGTTGCAAAGATGATTCTGGGAAACACCGAAAAGTACGGGCTGAAGAGGCCCAAGCTGGGCCCTTTGGAGATCAAGGGCGTGACCGGGAAGAGCCCTGTCCTCGACGTGGGAGCATGGTCCTTCATCAAATCTGGAGACATCAAGGTATGGTTATGGTTACTTCTCTCTTTCTCTTCTCTCTCTCTAGGACTGGGAAGCTAGCTAGTGGATGGCGAAGTGTCAACAGAGAGTTGTTTACTGTGCATGGCATTCCAACTGTCGATCGCTTTTGAGGTTTCTACAACGTTCTTCTCCCTCTAGCTTGAGTGGGGTGAGATTTTACATTTTTACCTCTTTTGCCAGGCTCCGTTGGCCTTTACCACTCTGCCTGATGCAGGCGTGTGTACTTTAGGTAGCGGACGAGCGCGTTGTCCAACGACGCTGAGAAATTAGACGTGTGGGAACAAAAATAGAACTGCCTCCATGGCATTCTCCACAGCGTCGCTTGTCTACTAGCTAGGACCTCCTGTCGCGCTTCTCAGTAATAACCTCGTGATGAGCTCTAGCAAGCATTGTAGTAGCAACAAGTCCCCGTACAGCGTGCACATTCTTTTTGACTTCAAAACCTCTCTCACTCTCACTCTCACTCATATGGTGTATATTCAATATAATATTTACGTAAGGGCACATGTTCACACGTCTGAGGTTTCTGATGGCTTATGTGCTGTAACAATCGCATGCAGGTGGTGGCAGAGGTGGAGTCATTGGGCTGCAACGGGGCAAGATTCGTGGACGGCAGCGAAATGGCCTTCGATGCAGTCATCTTCGCCACCGGCTACAGAAGCAACGTCCCGTCCTGGCTCAAGGTAGGTAACAGCTTAGCAAAGCAAACAGACGTTTTCCACAAACGCATCAGCTAGCACCCGCAGTTAGTGATACCGACTCACGACGTGCAGGACGACGGGTTCTTCTCCGAGGACGGCAAGCCGAGATCAGGGTGCCCCGGCAACTGGAGGGGCCCCAACGGCCTGTACTGCGTCGGGTTCTCCGGCCGGGGACTTCTCGGCGCGGGCGCGGACGCGCTGCGTGCTGCCTCCGACATCGCCGGGAGGTGGCAGGAGGAGGTGGTGGCAGCAGCAGCGGCCACGATCTCCCCAGTGTGATCCACAGGGTGGTGCTGTGCTGTGAGCTATGCATGTAGCTGGAGGGAGACTGGAGCGAGCAGCTGCCGCTGTTCACTGCAGCAGTGGCAGAAGCCAGCTGATGCACACATATGTAAATGTAGATGGGAGAGGAAGAGGAGGTGTGCGTTAGTGTGTATGTGCAGTGGCCTCAGGGAGGACTGTGACAAAATTTTGAATAGGAAGTGGCCTGTCCCCAAGCGCCCAATCGCCCATGCATGCGCATACGGCTGAAAGAGTGCAGGCGTTTTTTTTGTCCAACAAACGCAGGGCTGATGTCTGCGTTACGTACGTCGCCAAGCCCAACACCATTTGGTGTAGTTTGCCCCCCTCCTCCTCCTCTTGGACTCTTGGTGTAGCTCACTTCTACTCTTCTCCTGGTGCTCCCAGTGTAACGTCATTTCTTGTTTACACATGCGCATAGAAGAGAGACCAGTTCGGACAATCTTTCCGCCTTTCCCTTTAGAGAGGACGCCTCTTTTATTTACCGGAAATCGGGTTCAAGTATTACATTTTTTCTCCAAACGGGCTACCCCTTCCCATTAACTTGTAACAGAAATGCAAAGTTCGTTTTCTTACAACATAAGAGCAAAGAAAGGAAACGAAAAAGCAGGAGCCCCCGCACCGACAGGAAACCCGCGGACAGATATTCGGCATCAAACACCCACTTCGGGGTAAAAACCTATCGACACTAATGCCTAACCCTACAACGTTTTATAACAAGGAAAAAACATCCAGAACACTTCCATATACCAGCTAAAGGCACATAACAAGATCTAAGGCCCTTACAGCATGCATGATCATCACGGAGCCTCGATTCGCACTAGTAGTTGACCTTGGTGCCAGCTCCGCCACCTTTTGTCATCAGCTCCTGAGTTCCAATATTCAGCCGCCCAACGTCTTCATCCCCATACAGGCATGCCCAATTCAAAAGGAACGAGCACACAGTAAAGATGATCACCACATGGGACTTAATTGCATACTGATCAAATCTCAGTTTGTTCCTAATGGTCCAGATGGCCCAAAAAACAGTAGCAAGTAACACAGTATAAAAAATCTTCTTGCCAAGAAGAGACACATAAAATCAAGTTAAACTCATCCAAAAATTCATGGGACAACACCTACCTCCAAAACAAGCAGCCAAGCCCCCCCCCCCCCCCCCCACAACACACACACACACACACACAACTTTAGCACAATGGCAGGTAAAGAACAAATGGTTAGCAGTTTTAATTTCTTCACAAAAGAAGCATTTTGGACATCCCAACCAGTTTCTCTTTCTCATATCATCTCTTGTAGGTATAGCATCTCGATGCAGTTGCAACAGGAAGGCCTCCTTTGATTTGTAGGAACTATGGAGGAAACGTACAAGATTAGAAAAAATTCCTTAGTTGCTACTCTTCACACGTATGATTCAAAGGAATGATGGAAGGGAAAATCAGAGGAACTTTTCCTTTGGATATCGCTGTTTCAGTGCAGATGGTAGAGGAAAATAAAATCCACAAGGAACGATGCAAGGATGGCACCCGCCATCCTTTCCTATTCCCATATGTTCCCTGTTCCTTTGAGTTTCCTATCCTCTAAATCAAAGAGGCCCGAAAATTTTGACCATTAAAGGAATGCGGGCTTTCCATATACCCTTATTATGCGCCCCCAAAAATGTCCCTTTTGAGGAGCTGGTACACAGATATGGTAGAGAATATTTCGTTAGGAGTAAGTGAACATACAATTTTATCAGACTCTTGAGATATTGGAATCAGATTGGCCAATTCCCCTAATATGTTCCCATTTAACAATTAAATCAGGAGGTAGTCTCCTTTGAAAAGGAATATCAAAGCCCAAGTTTACAACATGTAAGAAAGTTATGTACTGTGCTTGGCATACCCGAAGCAACCTCGTGTATGTGTCAGCCAGAGGTTTTTCATCACACCAAGAATCCAACCAAAATCTGCAAACATCTCCCTTTTGTAATAAGACTTTTCTCCCACAGCTAAATGTCCTTAAATTTTAATGAAAAAATTTCCAACATGGTGAGTAACTTGACCTAGGTTTCATCGAAGCTACAGCTTTATTTCTAAGCTATTTCCTCCTCACAATTCTTTGCCAAATCCCATCCTGGGTATCTAGCTTCCACTACCATTTTCAAAGAAGACACACATTTTGCTTTCTCAAATCCATCACCACAAGACCACCTTTATTTGTCAATCTACAAAGTTTCCCCCATTTTACCTTATGATAGGCCCTTCTCTTTTTTTAGCGGCCCAAAATAATCTTTTTTCTATGTTTATCAAGTTTCTCAATAATAGTTTTGGTCAAAATGAACATGGACATATAAGAATGTGTCATCCAAGGTCAATCTAGCTCACGAGGATGCAGCACATATCCACGCATCCAATTTTCAATCAATTTTACGAAATCCAAGTTAATATTTTTCAGACTAGAGGAAGTCATGGATAGCCCCAACCCCCAAGTATTGCAAGTGTAGGGTATCAATTTGGAAATTAAACATTTTTTGCATTCATACCCAGAATATTATTGTCACCTCCAATAGTTAACAACTCAATTTTAAGGAAGTTTATTTCTAAGCCCGACATTAATTCAAACATATAGAGGAGCAATTTCAAATTGATTGTGTGATCAGGATCATGACTGATACAAACACCATACATCTACATATTGCAACACAACAACTCCTTTATCATGAGCAGAACCTGTAATAAGTCCATTTTCCTATGTCTTAAGCATCATTTTTGTAACACATTCAGCAGCTAAGTTAAAAAATAGTAGATAAAAAGGTATCCCCATGCCTCACACCCTGGGAACTTTGGAAATACTACCCTACCTCATTATTCATCTTAACGCTGACTGTGCAATTGTGCAAAATTTGAGTAGTCCACAAACACCATTTGCATCCATCCTTATTTTCTCAAGTATTACATACTCCATCCATCCTTATTTACATGTTGTTCTCCTTCTACGCGATTTCATTTTAATCATCAAGTTGATCAATAATCAATGGGAAATGTGTCTTGCAAATTAGATCAATGGAGACTTTTTTCTAATGCGAAACCAACGGTATAATTTGAGTACATAACTCACCAAATTGATAGTCAAAGTTGAACCTCAGAGTACTTTTGCCCCATGAAAAGATGGAAGTAAGGAGTATTAGTTAGGAAGGTTTGAAACAAAACAATTCGTCAAAAGAAGAATAGAAACAAAATATTTGCAAGATAAGTCAAGGTTTCTGATAGAATGTGACAATTTGGAAAGAATTAAACAACATGCAATTAAGTCAAAGATCGGAGGACGTGTGGGCGGACCGAAGGGTTCGGTAGCAGAAAAAAAAAACTTCTATCTAACGCAACACCAAAAAGCCAGGATCTATCTATTAGTAATGCGGTAACGCACTACTAGGAAAAGGGCTATTAGTGGCGCACCAAATTGGGCTTTCTGTGGCGCATCCTGGAAACAGGTGGATGCGCCACAGAAACGTCGCCACTAAAATATATTTCTGTGGCGCACGCCCGCGGTGCGACACAGAAATGCCAAGATTATGTGGCGCACCCAGAACCGTGCGCCACAGAAATATTTCAGTGGCGCACCCACAACCATGTGCCACGGATTTTTTTTTTGAATTTCAAAAAAAAGGGCGGCCAGATCTAGATCTAGCCGCCGGAATTTCGCCGGTATTTTGTCGGAGCTCGTCGGAGGCCGTGTTGCCATGGGTGGAGGAGGGGGTCGCCGGAGGTGGGTGAGTGGAGGATGGGGGTCGCCGGAGATGGTGGAGGAGGAGAAGGATGTCACCGGAGGTGGAGGTGGGGGTGGAGGAGGAGGTCGCCGGGGTGATAGAGGAGGTCGCCGGAGGTGGAGGTGGAGGTGGAGGTGGAAGAGGAGGTCGTCGGGGTGGTGGAGGAGGTCACCGGAGGTGGAGGTCGCCAGGGTGGTGGAGGAGGTCACCGGAGGTGGAGGTGGAGGAAGAGGAGGAGAGAAGATGTGGAGGAGAGGAGAGGAGAGGAGAAGGAGGAGGGAGGAGAAGGGGAGAGGAGAAGTGGAGGAGAAGGGGAGAGGAGAAGTGGAGGAGAGGAGAAGGGGAGAGGAGAAGGGGAGAGGAGAAGTGGAGGAGAGGAGAGAAGGGAAAAAGAGAGGGAGAAGGGGGGTGCCGGCGGGATTCAAATTCGAATCCCGCCCAACAATTTTGTGGCGCATATGTGGATATGCGCCACAGAATTGTCTTTTCTATTTTTTTGAATTTTTTGGATTTTGCAGGAAAATTTCTTCTTTCCAAAATAAATTTTTTTCTTTTGGAATTTTGAGAATCTGAGAAAAGTCCAACCGGGTAAACCCGGGTGAAATCGAGTCCGAGATTTTCTCTAGTTTTTTTTTGAGATATTAAACGCATTTTTTCGACGTCGTATGCAAAAGTTATGGCCGTTTTAATATTATTTCACCTACTTTTGGAATAAAAAGTCAAAATGTGTATTTTAATTTTTCCTAACAACTAGACCCTAAACCTTCCCTATATCTAAAAGGATTTTATTTTTTGAATTTTTTATCATTTTCTTTTACTTGGTGCAAAACTGAAAAGGCGATCCGGGGGGGGGGGGGGGGGGTGGGATCTGTTTTCAACAATTCTGTAGCGCATGGGGCCACATGCGCCACAGAAACGTCACAGAAGGGGAAGAGGCCACCTAGACCCATGCGCCACAGAAAGAGTCATTTCTGTGGCGCATGAGGCCCATGCGCCACAGAATTCCAAATTTCCTGTGGCACATGGAAAACAGTGCGCCACAGAAAATATTTCTGTGGCGCATGGCTATTTGGTGCGCCACAAAATCAGTTTCCACCTATAGCTAGTTTCCTAGTAGTGACGGGACGGTTTCGACGACATACCCCTTGTAGACCGAAAGCGTTTAACGTCCGAGAGGAACGTGGACGATGTGGTCGAACTGTAGCTGACCTCAAGGTCACGATGATCCCGGCGCGATGACTGGTGCCGCAAGTAGTAGCACCCCCGAGTACTCACACACGTACGGTGCTTGACGACAACTCCCGGTCCCTCCGATCCAGCCAAGGTTGCGGAAGTAGATCTTCTGGCGGAATTCCCGCAGCACGACGGCGTGCAGCGGGGAAGATTTCCATCTCGTACGCAGCCCTTACTTGGGGACGCGGGCAACGAGAGGGGTGGAGAGGTGTCGTGGAGGTGGCCATAATCGAGTTTTTTCTTTAATTAATTTATTCCACGTGGCACCCATATATATAGGTGGAAGGGGGCTCCCCTCCTCCTTAGCTCCCCTATGTGGGACTAAAGGAGAGAGGAGAGGGGGAGGTGCGGCCGGCCAGCTCTCCTTGGCCGAGTCGGCCAAGTGCAGGTGGCCCACGCCCCCCCCTTGGCCCTCTAGGGTTGGCCGGCCCCCTTAAGTGGGCTGCCTCCTTCCGGAGGTGACCCATTAAGGTGGACTGCACCTAAAATTCGAATTTAAACATTTTTATATTAATAAATAATTCATTAAATCAATAAATAAATATATAATGCATTAATTAATATATTTACTTATTATTTAATTTATTTATTATAATATATAAATATTTAATTCTCCAATTAATATATTTATACATTATCGAATTTATTTCCACCAATATATGAATATATAATTCTCCAATTAATATTCACACATTATATACTTTCCCGTGACTCCGAAACTCCTTCCGGATCACTCCGAACATCCTTATGATCTTCCCGGAACTTTTCCCGGTTCTCTCTCTTCCTATATTCGGTAACTCCGATACTACCAAAACGATCTCCAGCGTTGTCAAACCCTTAAGTGCGTTACCCTACGGTTCGGGAATACTCCAGACATTATCGAGACTCATCTCCGATCAATGATCATCAGCGGGACCTGGATGCCCATAATGACCCCTATGCATTCCACAAATAACTTGTCGTTGAACCATAAACATAGAGTCTCATTCCCCCTGTGCTATTGGGTAACGTCCATCACTTTTAATCACCCAATGAAATGACCTCATTGTCAATTGAAATAAATGTCCATGATTGGGAAACCTCAATCATCGGTTGACCAATGAGCTAGCGTATCCTTATACTTGCTAGGGACCTGGTTGTTTACATACCACACGTGTATTAATGTTTCCTCTTAATACAGTTACAGCATGGTATAAAACTAATTATAAACTTTAATGAGATATTACAATAAACTCCTTTATTTATTTGCCTCTAGGGCATATCTCCAACACGAACTCTGGATGAGAAAGGTTCATTCACAACTAATTCAAATTACATGAGACACTACACAATCTCCACGGGGTGTGTATCGGTGAAGGAAATCTTAGGGTTATGGGTGTATTTACGCTGCAAGTTCTACATGGATATTCATCCGAGAAAGAATTTGGACAACAAATTGACTTTGGAAAGGTGGATTGGCCCACGATGATAGATGTGTGTTCTGTAAAGCTGCCGGAGAAGATCATCAACACTTTCTCATTGGTTGTGCCATGATTTATATTATTTGGATGTCGGTGCTGAGATGGGCTGGTCTCACATATGTCATCACGATCACTAACCAAAATCTCAAATCCTAATGGCAACAAGTGGTGGATAATCTTCTAAACAGAAGCAAAAATAAAATAAGCACAATTTTCATGTTAGTCATATATAAGGTCGATTTGGTGGGAAAGGGATAGTTGAGTTTTAAAAAATTGCATACAAGCCTATTCTGGTTCATTGAGTAAATAAAAGCCGAAGCGAAACTGTGGCCGATTGCAAGCGGGGTGTGTAGGGGGAGGGGGCTTTAGCTTGCAGGATGGTCCCTGAGTGTCTCTTTCCGTTGTTTCCTCTGTTCCTTTTCTTGGTAATAATTCGTAGTTCGGGTCATGTTGTTGCTGGTTGTATATTTTGTATTGCTCGCCATTTGGTGGCCTCTTCCCCTTCTAAATATATCACATGCAACTATCCTACATTATTCGAAAAAAGATAGAATATGGCCGCAAGACATTGATAACGCACAAGTGTAGGGGATCAGTTTTAGCCTTTTCGATAAGTAAGGGTCGAACCCAACGAGGAGCTAATGGTAGGATAAGTATTCTCTCAAGTTATATCAACCACTGACACAACTCTACGCACACCGAACGTTTGCTCTATCTAGGAAATAAAACTATAGGAACAATATGGGTATGAAAGGATAGCTTTGCAAGATGATAAAGAACAAGAAAATAAATGTTAGTTGTTGTAGCAATAAAGAACACTAATGGAACATAAAGTAAAAGAACCATGAGTGTGGAAAAGTGGTGAAAGGCGTGGCGGAATTGTCCACGATTAATTAGTGAAGTTACTCGGTTCATCGTCTTCGATGCAGTTTTCTATGTGGGAGAGGCAAATGATGCATCTAAAATGCATACATGAACTTTGCACTATAATAGTTATATTCCAATCATATTTGCATCATATAAGGGGTATATTACTGTTATTTAATGATTTTTGGTAATTTATAATGATTTCCCCTTTATATGAAATTAATCCTGCGCAGGCAGAAAACCCCTATTTCTTTCTTTATTTGTTTCAGGACCTTACGACGTCATAATGAGCTATAAATTTAGGGGAGTCATTATTTTGGAAGGAGAAGATTTAGGAGCGAAAGAAGTCAACGGCCGGAGGCCGGAGGACCAAAAGGGGGGTCCCACGCGGCTATAGTACCAGGCCGCATGGGCCCATCCAATTTGGCCCTCGTGGCCCCGTTTGCATCGATCCTTCGCCCAGAAGCATCCTCATGACCTAAAAACGCCTATATAAAAGGTCCCCCGACGTTTTCCAGAGGGAGGCGGAGGAGAAACGCAAAACCAGAAACAGAGAGGCAGAGGGCTGCCGTCGGAGAAGATTGGAGGGGGAAAACGCCGCCGGAATCCACCTCCGGAGGGCTCCACCCCCCTCCAGCATGATCATCATCAACAAGATCGTCTCCACTCCGGGCTGCACCTCTTCATCAACCTCTCCATCAAGCTCCTCATCTCCATGATGAAGGGGGAGTAGTCTCCCTCGGGGCTAAAGGCTCATGCCGGTAGCTATGTGGTTTATCTCTCTCTCTCCCATGGTGTGATCTTTATGTGATCATGAGCTTTGTAATCTAGTTGAATCCATAGATGGTACTCTTCTTTATCTTATGAATTATGCTACTCAAGTGGTTTTATTGATGTGATTGCCGGAGTCACCTTTGTCCCATGGTGTTAAGTTGACAGTGCGTGCACCGTGTGTGGCTCTTAGGCTAAAGATTACATGAATACTTATCATGAGTTATAATTTGTGTTGGGTGTCTCTATGATATTGTGGTGTTTGTTAGTACTATCTTTGGATGCGAATAGTGACCGCATGAAGTGTCCATAGATGTGGAATACGAACTTTAAGGTGTGCTTCTTGTAGCCCTACATAATGGATTGGTGTTCTTTATCCAACCAGAAATTAATTCAGAGTAGCATAATGAGGAGGAATTATTTATGTATTCAATTATATTATTATTGTTGAGAGTGTCCACTAGTGAAAGCATGATCCCTAGGCCTTATTTCCAAAGCACCGTTTACACCTTTGCCTTGTCCTCTTGCATTAAAGAGGATTGTGATACTTTCACACTCTTGTTTTGTTACATCAAACTTCCATCCATTAAATCAACCACCTTGTTCTATAAACTTGTTTAGTGCATAATCAACTAAAACTTGTGAAACTTTAGTTGTAGGGAATAGATAACTTTTCCTTCTTGCTCCTGCGGATCGATACCTTACTTCCACATTGAATTGTGCTACAGTGATTCCTTGCTCTTGGGGATTATCAAGTACTTTTCTGGCGCCGTTGCCGGGGAGCGTAGCGCTTCAGTTTCTATTCTTGTTTGCACTAGATATTTACTTTCAGTTTTGCATTTAGTTTAGTTTTACTTTCAGTTTTGCATTTATCAAAAACCCAAAAAAATTAAAAAAATGGAAAACTATTATAAAAATGCCATGATAGCTGCTGAATTTAGAGAATCTTTTGAAGGGAAAAGATTAAAAACCATCATGAGGTATCTAAATGAAATTGCTAGTAAACTGCTTAATTGTCATAAGGAAGAAACTTGTTGCTCTGAATACTGTAGACACTTTGAATTCCAATGCCCTTCCAATGAAGTTGAACCTGTTATTGCAACTTATCATACAGGGATTTATGCTCACTTAGGGATGGCAGAAGTAGAGCAATTTGTTATTTTTGTGGCAGCCTATGAATTAAACACCTTCATTGATGAACATGAAACCTACCCTATAGCTTCTCAATCTAAAAATATGATTGCCTTTATCCTTAATATCTGCATAGATGAATTTGATGAAAATATCTATGTTGTTGACACAAGGAAGAGATTTGCCCAAGGAAGATCTAATGTTTTGCAGGAAGAAGATGATGAAAACATAAGCTTGTAAGAGGAAGTATGTGAAGAAGAGGATAAAATCCTAAGCTTGGGGATGTCCATGCAGCCCAAGAAGAAGATAATGAAGAGCAAAAGGATGAAGAAATTGATGAACAACTAGAGAATGAAGAGAAGGAACTTCCACCTTCACCACATATGGATGAGGGTAACACTCAAGATTTTGCTAATGATAAACTTTCTTTTATGATCCTGATGATGAGGAAGAATATGAACCTATGCCTAATGAGAACATTATTGATAATGATTTTAAAAATGATGAAGAATATGATTTAGACATGCTATATGATAATGCTTTAGATGATGGTCCTATGCTTATTGATAATCCTCCATGTTTAGTTGTTACTACTTTATGTGAGGATAAAAATGATATACTTGCTGCTTGTGATGATACTCTCACTCATGAGAGTCCAACTTTATTTCTGAACTCCCCTATTCACACCTTGGAGGAGAAATTTGCTTATGTTGAGAAATACTTATGTGGTTTGCAATTATCTTTAGTTCCAAATATTTGTTGCAACCATGATATTAAACCTTATATTGATCTTAATAATTATTTTGAAAGAGGGAAACATGTCTCTAAATATCTCAATAATACTATGTTTCCTCTCTTTATGTTGAAGGTTTTAATGTCGCACTTGCTTTACCTTCCTATGCTAATTACTATATGCTTCATTGATTTATTTTCTTACAAGATCCCAATGCATAGGAAGTGGGTGAGACTTAAATATGTTTCATATTTTTCCTTGATGCTCACCTTTGTGTTTCAATTCGTATTCCTATGTGAGCATCATTAAAACTATCATGGCTGTTCAGGAAACAAATTCCTAAGATTCACTGCGAAAAATGTTAAAAATCACAGAAAAGGAATTTCGACCTGAAAGTTTACGACAGAAATTTTCAGCTATTAATACACATTTCATTAGTTCAAAGTTTTCTGTTTTGAGCAACGTAAGTGCCTCTGAAAATTCACTCTTTATGGACTGTCCAGTTTTTGACAGATTCTGTCTTTATTTTGCATTACTCTCATTACTTGTGTTTTGTGTGGTTCTATTGATCGAAGAGCAATGCACAACCATAGTAATATTAGCTAATGTTTAGAATCAACTCATGATATGTCTTTACTGTACCTATGGAGATTTAATTTATGGAGACACTAACCCCTCTAATCAAGTTTTATGATGAGTTATGTGTGAAGAGAACTTTCAAGTGGAAGAGTTGAGGGACATAAACAAAGATCAAGAGGGACAAACACTCAAGCTTGGGGATGTTACCCCTAGGCTCACCCTACATATATCAAGTAAGTACAAGAATTTAAGCTTGGGGATGCCAAGCCACCTCACTCCAACCATTTTGATACCAAGTAAGTAAGCCTAGCTATATGGCTATAAAAAAAAGCGCTTTACGGGAGGCAACCCGGTTGTTTTTATTTTTAATTTTCTTTGTGTCCTCTTGATGTAACAAGAGACTTAGTTTTTAGTTTAGTTTCTGGAATAATTAATAAAGTGGCAAGTTTTACCCATTTTGGTATGAAAAAGTTGTTATTTTGCATACGGAGATTTCATTCCAGCACAAGTCTGTGCACGGTTTGATTTTTAGTTCTTATTCTGTAACTCCGATTGAGCTGATATTTTTACTGTAACTGCAACTTTTCATCCTCTGTATGCCTGATTGTTTTCAAAAAAATTTGACGAGTTTAATTTGGACAGAAAAATATGTTTTGCTGCTGCTGTTTCTCTGGACAGATTCTGTCCCATATTGTTTTATGCATAGTTTGAACTTTTGAGTTGAATCTTTTTGATCCAATTGAGTTTATGAGTAGGCATACAAAATTATACACTATCTGAACATTCATAAGTATTTTAGTCCATGGATTATAAGCAGCAAGTAATGCATTTGTCTATCACTACTAATGTCACCCCACAGAAAAGAAATGGGAGAAACAGTGTTTTGAAGTTTTTTCACAGAGATTAGAGGAGATGCACCAAGAGCTATCCAAGGATGGTGAAATCCATAAGATTGGGGATGTGAAGACAACCCCACTGGACCTGCACACTCTTGGTTTGCACACCTCTAACTTCTGTTTTTCTATCAATGCACTTTATCGCATGAACTTGGAGCGTCTTTTATTTGTTTTTTGTTTTGATTTGATTTTTGTTTTGAGACCACCACTATCATTTATATATGAAAGAGGTACTAGAAATATGGGTTGAAATATCTTGCATGCTTTTATTGTGTTGGGAAAAGGGATATCTAAGTTGATTTTTAATGACACATATAGTTGCATGATTCATGAGCTTCTTTATGAGTAATAATTTGCAAATGCTTTATCATGAGCTATCTTTTATTCATTTTTTGATGTTATATGTTATTTCACCTTGTTTGACATGAATTAGTTAGTTCTATGGACACTCATGCATGCATCTAGATGGTCATCTTTCTCCCTTTTGCTAGCCCAAAAATTCCAACAAGTAAAAACTTGTTTCCAACACCTTCAACCCAAGTTTTTCCAGTGAGTCCACCATATCTACCTATTAGCTTTATGCTATTCCAAGTATGTTTATCATGTTATTTTTGTTATCTATGCCTCTAAATGAAAATGATGATGTTATTTATTGTAATGGGAAAAGTTGGTTAAAAAGCTCTCGCGAACTTGATGCACACTTTACTTTTATTGCATTCAATAAAGATGAACCATTGTGATTAATATTATGATGATAGTGGCTTGATAAATGTTTAAGGTTGGGATTTAGCCCATATGTGCTGTCACATGCAAAGCTTTCAACATGTTCCATTATCTATTTAGTTGATGTCATGTACTTTTGTCTATGGATGCCTATCATGACGAAATAATGTGGAAATAGAGTTAAGTTTAAATGAGTTTGTATAAATGGTTAGAGAGAATCCTGGGCCGCTAATCTAAGCCATGCATTATTCATGGTGGAAATTTACTTACATGCTATTTTGAACTCTCTGTGATACACCCTACAATAAAAAGCTATACCAAGTGGTAAATAAAGAGGGTGTTGAGATTGTTCATTATGTTTGTTTGTCTTGTTGTTTTGATATGGGCTTGATCCATATCATGGGACAAGAGGTACCCCGATTGAGACTCTTGATGATACCGTTATTACTTACAATGATAGATAACTTAAACTTGTTCTGTTTCCCAAGTTGAGTAATCATGGTGTAGGTACTTGTATTCAAGGGGCATGAGACATCTAACCTTTACTTTATCAAGGCCACTACTCATATTTGCTTTCACATTCAACTTTAATCATTCAAGATGCTATGATAGGGGAATGAGAGCTTGACACCAAGTATTACCATTGCATTCAATAACTTAAGTAGAATAGTTTGGAGGATAGATGAAACTTATGCATGCTTTACCTCTACTTATTTATACATATTTTCCAAAGTGTCCACCTTTTATATTCAGATTTTCTACACTCTATGGACCACAAGTATGCAAAAGTAAGAATGTCCATAGTACTATCTTTTATGTTGCACTTTGTGAACTATCATTGATCATCTTTTCATTGAATACTTGATATCACTTTATAAACTGTTTGCATATTGCTACTTCTTTGAAATAATGAATCATTTGACTTTATGTAGCAGTAGCAATCATCTTGTATATCCATGTTGTGATTATATTGCAAATTTCATGTTAGTTTTATCACTTTCATACTCGAGGACGAGCATGAGTTAAGCTTGGGGATGTTGATGCATCTAAAATGCATACATGAACTTTGCACTATAATAGTTATATTCCATTCATATTTGCATCATATAAGGGGTATATTACTGTTATTTAATGATTTTTGGTAATTTATAATTATTTCCCTTTATATGGAATTAATCCTGCGCAGGCAGAAAACCCCTATTTCTTTCTTTATTTGTTTCAGGACCTTACCGACGTCATAATGAGCTATAAATTTAGGGGAGTAATTATTTTGGAAGGAGAAGATTTCGGAGGACCAAACGGGGGGTCCCATGCGGCTACAGTACTAGGCCGCGTGGGCCCATCCAATTTGGCCCTCGTGGCCCCGTTTGCATCGATCCTTCACCCAGAAGCATCCTCGTGACCTAAAAACGCCTATATAAAAGGTCCCCCGACGTTTTCCAGAGGGAGGCGGCGGAGAAACGCAAAACCAGAAACAGAGAGGCAGAGGGCTGCCACCGGAGAAGATCGGAGGGGGGAAACACCACCGGAATCCACCTCCGGAGGGCTCCACCCCCCTCCGGCATGATCATCATCAACATCTACAGCAAGATCGTCTCCACTCCGGGCTGCACCTCTTCATCAACCTCTCCATCAAGCTCCTCATATCCATGATGAAGGGGGAGTAGTCTCCCTCGGGGCTAAAGGCTCATGCCGGTAGCTATGTGGTTTATCTCTCTCTCCCATGGTGTGATCTTTATGTGATCATTAGCTTTGTAATCTAGTTGAATCCATAGATGGTACTCTTCTTTATCTTATGAATTATGCTACTCAAGTGGTTTTATTGATGTGATTGCCGGAGTCACCTTTGTCCCATGGTGTGAAGTTGACAGTGCATGCACCGTGTGTGGCTCTTAGGCTAAAGATTACATGAATACTTATCATGAGTTATTATTTGTGTTGGGTGTCTCTATGATATTGTGGTGTTTGTTAGTACTATCTTTGGATGCGAATAGTGACCGCATGAAGTGTCCATAGATGTGGAATACGAACTTTAAGGTGTGCTTCTTGTAGCCCTACATAATGGATTGGTGTTCTTTATCCAACCAGAAATTAATTCAGAGTAGCATAATGAGGAGGAATTATCTATGTATTCAATTATATTATTATTGTTGAGAGTGTCCACTAGTGAAAGCATGATCCCTAGGCCTTATTTCCAAAGCACCGTTTACACCTTTGTCTTGTCCTCTTGCATTAAAGAGGATTGTGATACTTTCACACTCTTGTTTTGTTACATCAAACTTCCATCCATTAAATCAACCACCTTGTTCTATAAACTTGTTTAGTGCATAATCAACTAAAACTTGTGACACTTTAGTTGTAAGGAATAGATAACTTTTCCTTCTTGCTCCTGCGGATCGATACCTTACTTCCACATTGAATTGTGCTACAGTGATTCCCTGCTCTTGGGGATTATCAGCAAATGATACGTCCCAGATGTGGCTGCAGTGATACCTTACTTTCACATCACTTCTGTTACTAGTGCATTTCCAGGTGTGGCTGAATTGACAACTCAGCTGCTAAGACTTATAAGTATTCTTTGGCTCCCCTTGTGTCGAATCAATAAATTTGGGTTCTACTTCCCTCGAAGACTGTTGCGACCCCCTACACTTATGGGTCATCAAGACTATTTTCCGGCGCCGTTGCGGGGGGCATATCTCTACTCATAAGTTCACTTGGGGAGTACACTCTACCTCTCACTCTCTTTTTCGGTTTTGTTTTCTTTTTCTTAGTCTACTTTTGCTTAGTTTACTTTTACGTAGTTTTGTTTTGCTTAGTTTCCTTTTGTTTAGTTTAGTTTTGTTTTCCTTATATACCTGAAAATCCATAAAAATTCAAAAACCGAAAATTCTAAAAATTTTGCTACATGGTTACTTTCTTTCAAACTAGATCTTATTGGCAAGGTGGGTCCACGGAGGATGAACAAAAATATTATAAGGGATACCGCTTGTCTCAAAAAGGGATATACTTATGGAAAATAATAATTCAACTGGAGATGTATGCTCTATATTTGACAAATCTTTTTGTTGTGATGAATCTGTCGTGGTATTGTCGAATCTAGCCGGGATAGGGGTGCCATCCGGCTAGGTATACACGCCGACGGTAGAGAGAAGATGTGTGGGAGGAATGTAGCGGGATTCCGGTGACGGGATTACACACAGTTTACCCAGCTTCGGATCACACGACGGTGGCGTGATCCTACGTGCTGCTATAAATCACTATAAGGCAATATGAGCCGATTACAATGATGTGTGTATAGCCTGAAAGGCTTGGTTGTGAGGGTATGCCCTAAGGCGTCCCGTAGGCCGGCTTATAAATGCGGCCAGACCTAGGTCTTACAAGGAAAGTGCGCCGACTAAGGTAATAGGAGACCTAGACTAACACGGCTTCGTTGTCTTCGTCTTGTACACAAAGTCGGATGGTTATTGGGCCTTCGTCTTGGCTCCTCCTTAGCCGACTGGGCCTTGTCCTTGCGCTTCAGCATACTGTGCTGCCTGGTAAGCCAGCCGGCATTACCACCTGTGGGCCACCCTGGTATACTGGAATATGTACATGTTGATGATACCCCTATTGGGTATATCCCCGACATTACCCCCCGGAAAGTTTTGAGTTCTCCAGCGGCCGGCTTCTTTGACGGGCTTGAAGTAGTTTCTCTTTTGTCGTCTTGTCTTGGTTAGGCGGATGTAGAACTTGAAGCTTTGCCGAAGAAAATAATCCGACATGTACTGCCGAACTGTCATCGTCTTAATTGCCGTTTAAGACGGATTGACCAGGACGTCCGGGCTGATCGATTTTTTATCGTGCCGGCTTGTGTCTAGTGGAACTCGTCCGATTTCCATGCTTCTGAAGTAGACCGCGTCCGGTCTGCTTTCAGAATTGAACTGTGCCCGCTGGTGCTAGCTTTATTCCATTGAGAACACAGTCAATTTGCATGTTTCGGAACCGAGTTTATTCCAAACACTGGATGAAGAAAAAACTCCATGTCCTGGTGGATGTAGCCCCCGAGGCTCATGTCGGCTTATGAAGTAAGGCGGCATGAGACTCAGAAAATCCGATGGTTGTAGCCCCCGAGCGTCGAATCGAAGTACTCGAACGTCTGGTCGATGCTCAGCAGAACTTGCACCATTGTAGATCCAATGGTTGTAGCCCCCGAGGCTCATGTCGGCTTATGAATTATGGCGGCATGAGACTCGACGCAGCCCCCGAGTTATCCATCAAAACTGTAAGTTTCGACGGACTGTAGCCCCTTGATACGTCTTCGACGTATCTATAATTTCTTATGATCCATGCTTGTTTTCATACCTTTTGCTACATGTTTTGTTTACATCTTATAGCATTTTTATGCATTTTTGGAACTAACATATTAACAAGATGCCCCAGTGCCAGTTCCTGTTTTCTGCTGTTTTTTCCGTTTCAGAAAAGTACTTAAGGAAATATTCTAGAAATCGGACGGGACAAAAACCCAGGATCTTATAATTTCGTCACGCACACGGAGTTCAAAGGGGAGCCAAAGACGCACCAGAGGGCGACCACACCCTAGGGTGGCGCGGCCCACCTGTCTGCCGCGCCACCAGGTGGTGTGGCCCCTTCGGGCCTCCACCGACGCCGCCCTTTCGCCTATATAATCCCCCTGACGAGAAAACCCTAAGTACCCGATCAAAATTCCAGAAAAACATCCGTCGCCGCCGCCGTCGTCAACCCTAGTTCGGGAGGGTTCTGAAGCTCTCCCCGGCACCCTGCCGGAGAGGGGAATCATCGCCGGAGGGCTCTACACCCCCATGCCCGCCTCCGGACAGATGTGTGAGTAGTTCATCCTTGGACTACGGGTCCATGCAGTAGATAGATTGTAGTCTTCTCCTCTTGTGCTATCATGTTTAGATCTTGTGAGCTGCCTATCATGATCAAGATCATCTTATTGTAATGCTACATGTTGTGTTTGCTGGGATCCGATGAATAGAGAAGTACCTTGTGATGTTGATTATTGATATTATCATGTCTATGTTATTTGTGATCTTGCATGCTTTCCGGTACTTGTAATTGCCTTGATCAAGTAGTTGCTTGTATCTCCAAGAGGGAGTATTTATGCTAGATAGTGGGTTCGGTCCCTGTGTGCCTTGGCTTGAGTGACAGAAACATATAAGGACGGGGGAGTGCCGTTTCTACTAGGGAGTAAACTTTATGCACAGTTCTTCATGCAATTGTCTGTTGCTTGCAACTTAATACTGGAGACATTTTACGGTATGTTATCTCAAAGGTGGACTATTTAGGCATAGGTGTATGCTTGGAACAGCTATCTATGTATTTTGTCGTAATGCCCAAAGCATCTCATATAGACATCATCATCCTCTGTATTATGCAATGTTCATGCATTGTCATGCATTCTCTATTCTGTCAATTGCCCAGCTGTAATTCGTTACCCAGCATGTGTAGTATTTTATTTATGGAGAAGACACCACTAGTGAACTGTGGACCCCGGTCTATTCTTTACATCTGCAATTAAATCAACTGCTCTACTGCTTTCATTTACTGCAAACAAGCTTCCTTCCACACATACATTTAATCCTTTGTATTCAGCAAGGCCGGTGAGATTGACAACCTCACTGCTTCGTTGGGGCAAAGTAGTTTGATTGTGTTCTGAAGGTTCCACTGTCTCCCCTGCAACAGCTCTTTTTCTGGCGCCATTGCAGTTGTGGACAACCTTCTGAAGCATTTCTCACTCCTACTGGTTCGATAACCTTGGTTTCTAACTGAGGGAAAACTTGCTGCTGTGCTCCTCAAACCTTCCTCTTGGGGTGCCCAACGAAGCGTGATTGATTAACACCTCTCGCGCTATCAAGCTATTTTTCTGGCGCCGTTGCCGGGGAGTTAAGAGTGCTCAGTAAGAAGCTTCTCGAAGTATCAAACTTCTCACTCCTCCGTCAACAGCTCTTTCTGGCGCCGTTGCCGGGGAGTAGAGAAGCTTCTGCAAGGGGAGTCTCTCAGTTCCAATCTCTTTACTTTGTTTTAGTCTTGCTTATTATTATTGCTTTGTCTTGTTTTGCTTTCTTATATCAAAAACACAAAAAAATTAGTGTAGAATTTATCTTGTTGCTTTCCTATATCAAAAACCCAAAAAATTAGTTACTTGTTTAATCTTGTTCAATTCGGTTTACCTTGTTTTCCTCAAAAATGAGTACTGCTGAAAACACTAAGTTGTGTGACTTCACTAGTACTAATAATGATGATTTCATATGTACTCCTATTGCTCCACCTGCTGCTAAGACAGATTTTTATGAGATCAAACCTGCTTTGTTAAATCTTGTTATGAAATAGCAATTTTCTGGTGCTAGTACTGATGATGCTGCTGCTCACCTTAATAATTTTGTTGAACTTTGTGAGATGCAAAAGTATAAGGATATGGATGGAGATATTATAAAACTGAAATTGTTTCCTTTCTCTTTGAGAGGGAGAGCTAAAGAATGGTTGTTATCTTTGCCTAGAAATAGTATTGATTCATGGACTAAATGCAAAGATGCTTTCATTGGAAAATATTATCCTCCTGCTAAAATTATATCTTTGAGAAGTAGCATCATGAACTTTAAACAAATGGATAATGAACATGTTGCTCAAGCTTGGGAAAGAATGAAATCTTTGATAAAGAATTGTCCCACCCATGGACTGACTGCTTGGATGATCATCCAAACCTTTTATGCAGGATTGAATTTTTCTTCAAGAAACCTATTAGATTCAGCTGCTGGAGGAACCTTTATGTCCATCACTTTGGGTGCAGCAACAAAGCTTCTTGATGATATGATGGTAAACTACTCTGAATGGCACACTGAAAGGGCTCCACAAGGTAAGAAGGTAAATTCTGTTGAAGAAACCTCTTCCTTGAGTGAAAAGATTGATGTGATTATGTCTATGCTAGTTAATGGTAAATCTTTTGTTGATCCAAATAATGTTCCCTTAGCTTCTTTGGTTGCCCAAGAAGAGCATGTTGGTGTGAACTTCATTAAAAATAACAATTTCAACAACAATGCCTATAGGAACAATTTTGGTAACAACAACTATAAGCCATATCCTCCTAATAACAATTATGGTTATGGTAACTCTTATGGTAATTCTTACAACAATAATAAGAGTGTTTCCTCTGATCTTGAAACCATGCTAAAAGAGTTTATCAACACACAAACCGCTTTTAACAAAACTGTTGAGGAAAAGTTGGGTAAAATCGATGTTCTTGCTTCTAAAGTTGAAAGCCTTGCTCTTGATGTAGATCTTTTAAAATTAAAAGTTATGCCTAACAAAGAGAGCAAGCCTTTTGCTAAAATCAATGCCATCCAAGTTAGAATTGATGATAATATTAGAATGTTGGCTGAACTACATGCTAGGTGGGAAAGAGAAAGAGAAGCCACTAAAAAGGACAATATGTTTAAAGTTTACACCATTACCACCACTAGTAATGTTCAGGTTTCACATGATAACAAGTCTATTAATGATAATGGTACAGTTAACAATGTTGGCAATGTTTCCACTTCTCATGAAAAACGCTTAAAACTGCCAAAAGATACCAAAACTGCTAGTGATAAAGGAGCTGAAATTTTTCGAACTATGGGAGATCCTTCTTCCATTACTTTTGATGATAATGATTTTGATTTTGATAATTGCAATATCTCTGAAGTCATAATGTTCTTGCAAAAGCTAGCTAGAAGTCCTAATGCTAGTACTATAAACTTGGCTTTTACAAAACATATTACCAATGCTCTCATGAAAATTAGGGAAGAAAAGTTAAAACTTGAAGCTTCTATCCCTAAGAAATTAGAAGATGGTTGGGAACCCATCATTAAACTGAAAGTAAATGATTTTGATTGTAATGCTTTATGTGATCTTGGTGCAAGTGTTTCTATTATGCCTAAGAAATTCTATGATATGCTTAACTTGCCACCATTGGAGAGCTGTTGTTTGAACATTCATCTTGCTGATAATTCTACAAAAACACATTTGGGAAGGCTTGATGATATTCATGTTATGGTTAATAATAACCTTGTTCCCATTGATTTTATTGTCTTGGATATTGAGTGCAAAGCTTCTTGTCCTATTATTTTGGGAAGACCTGTTCTTCGAACTATTGGTGCTGTTATTGATATGAAAGAGGGCAACATTAGATATCAATTCCCTCTTAAGAAAGGTATGGAACACTTCCCTAGGAAGAGAATGAAGTCACCTTTTGACTCTATTGTTAGAGCAAATTATCGTTTTGATGCTTTTTCTCTTGGAAATACTTGATGTTCACTTTCTGCGCCTAGCTGAAAGGCGTTAAAGAAAAGCGCTTATGGGAGACAACCCATCATTTTATTTTCAGTATCTTTTCTTTTATTTGAGTCAAGAAGTTTGTTTACTTCTGTAGCAACTTCTTTGTATCTTTATTTTCTTGCAATGTTGTGCCAAGTAAGGTCTCTAGTAGAAAGTTTTTGTTATATTTGGATTTCTGCACAGGAAACAGATTTCTGTCTGTCACCGTTAAATTCGTCATTTATTCCAGAAGCCACGAAATGCTTTGAGATTTTGTGCGCTGAATTTTCATATATGTATGAAACTTTTTCTAGTTCAGTGATTTTCGATTTGAGCAACTCTAGTGCCTCGAAAAAATTCGTCTTTACAGACTGTTCAGATTTTGACAGATTCTGCCTTTTATTGTGCATTGCTTCTTTTGCGATGTTTATTTGGATCTTTTTGATTCTTTGAGCATCAGTGGCTGTAGCTAATGTTATAATGCATTAAGGTGTGCTTGTGTTACAGTAGAACTTGTGAATTTTTGGTTTATGCACTAACCCTCTAATGAGAATTACTTTGAGTTTGATGTGGTGAAGTTTTCAAGTAAGCAAAAGGGACGATATGATGAGATCAAGAAGAGTGAAAAGCCTAAGCTTTGGGATGCCCGGTGGGTCATCCCCAGCAAATTCAAGAAGACTCAAGCATCTAAGCTTGGGGATGCCCAAGGCATCCCCTTCTTCATCGACAAAACTATCAGGTCATCTCTAGTGATACTATATTTTTATTTCACTACATTTTATGTATTTTGCTTGGAGCGTCTGTTTTTATTTTGAGTGTGTGTTTTAGTTTGCTTAATAAGTTGGATCCTAGCATTCTTGTGTGGGAGAGAGACACGCTCCGCTTTTTCATATGAATACTTTTGTGCTTCGCTTATATTTGTTGAGTATTCTTAGCTACTGTTTGTTTTCTAGTAAGCTCTCGCTTTTAGCATGTTATCTTGTTTAGGGCTGCTAGTTCTTTGTGTTAAGCTCTCTTGTGTTTCACTCTTATTTGTTAGAGAGTTGTTTTAGTTGCTTGGTTGATGTGTTAGATTGGAAAATGCTATGCTTGTGATAGTGGTATGAAATAGAGAAAAGCTGCATAGTCTTGTAGACCATTGTGTAGATAACTTGCTCCTCTTCAATTGTTTTGAGGTATTAAAATAACTAATGGTTAAAATTTGTTGGCTAATGTTGTTAAGAGCTGATTAGTGAAGATGTGTTAGTAGAGCGTGGAGCCGTACTTTTCTGAACTAAAAACAACTTAAGTCAATAGTGCTTTAGTGTCGTGATTTCCTCTTAGTTGAAAAGAAGTTTCTAATGGTATAGTTACTGCAACGGTCGGGGAAGCCAACGGGGCACTTGTGTCGCCGCCACGATCCCTCTCAGGGTGTCTCTAACCATTTGTAAAACTTTGATACTGTTAGTTGTTTGCAATATACAACATGCTATGTGAGTTTTTGGTTTTTGGCACTTCCAGCTCCATATTTTGCTAGCCTCTTCGGTACTTTGCATTGCCCTTTTTCACATTGAGATTGGTGCATACTTCGCAAGTACATCCAACCCCGTGGGAGATCTTAATCTTGTTCTCCTACACATAAGCCAACTATCTTCCTCAAAACAGCCACCATATCTACCTATCACAGCATTTCCATAGCTGTTCCGAGATACATTGCCATGAAACATTCATCATTTACATTACATGACTTTATGTCATTTTTACTTCATTACCATATAGTATTGCTTGACCATTTGAGTTAGTGTGATGCGTGGTTTTCCACATGTGTTACATCTTTTCCACACTACGCTCGGTCTTGCATATTCACCATACACCATGTATTAGTCTTTGAGTTTTGAGTACACCAAAAAGTGTGATGATCATCTTGTAAAATAGAGTGTTGCCTCTACCTGTGAGCATATTGAAAAGAGTCCAAAGTGGCCAATCAAAAGAGTCCAAAAGAGACCAATGAGAGAAAAATATAAAAGAGTCACAAAGGCCTCAAAAAGCAAAAAGCAAAAAAGAGAAAAAGAAAAAAAAGAATATAAAATGAGAGAGGGGGCAACACTACTATCCTTTTATTCCACACTTGTGCTAGTAGCACCTACATCATTGTAGTGAGTTTTCATGCTTCATTAGTATAACTATGTGGGGACCAAACGTTATAGAACTTGGCTTGTATATTCCAACGATGAGCCTCCTCAAGTGAGCTCTAGGTCTTCATGAGCAAGCAAGTTGGATGCACCCCCACTAGTTCCATTGGAGAGCTTCCATTCATATAGCTCTATGTGCATCCGTTGCATGGCAATCACTACTCCTCATTCAGTGTCTACTACGGGACTTCCTCTTGTCTTGTGGTTACCTCTTTCACTGTTTGAGCCTTTCTTTTTGGCCTTCCAAACCCCCATTATTATTCTATTTGCCATAACCTCATGGTGCCAAGCCATCTTCTTGCTTGCATTAGTTGAGTGGACTACATAACAGTTGATAAGTTAAGTGGATGGATTAAGGACACTTGACTTGAGCTTGGCTATTTCTATTATTAACTGAATTTGATGCTTTGAAGATTGATTGACATTTTGCATTGGAGACACAATTTACTATTCTTCTTTCTAAACCTTATGTATGGTTCCTAGTCTCCAACACGCTGATTCATGAAAAGTTCTAGCTTCTTTTAGCTAGCATTTGTTAATCATTGTTTGCTTAATGTCAACTATAGACAATTGTTTTGGATCACCATATTCACATCATGTGTTTTGCATTACTATGTTGATCTAGATTGTGAGTTTGCATGTCTCCTAAGAAATTATTTGTTATCGTTCTACCTACTCGAGGACGAGTAGAACAAAGCTTGGGGATGCTGATACGTCTCCGACGTATCTATAATTTCTTATGATCCATGCTTGTTTTCATACCTTTTGCTACATGTTTTGTTTACATCTTATAGCATTTTTGGAACTAACATATTAACAAGATGCCCCAGTGCCAGTTCCTGTTTTCTGCTGTTTTTCCGTTTCAGAAAAGTACTTAAGGAAATATTCTCGGAATCGGACGGGACAAAAACCCAGGATCTTATAATTTCGTCACGCACACGGAGTCCAAAGGGGAGCCGAATACGCACCAGAGGGCGACCACCAGGTGGTGTGGCCCCCACGGGGCTCCACCGACGCCGCCCTTTCGCCTATATAATCCCCCCGACGAGAAAACCCTAAGTACCCGATCAAAAATCCAGAAAAACATCCGTCGCCGCCGCCGTCATCAACCCTAGTTCGGGAGGGTTCTGAAGCTCTCCCCGGCACCCTGCCGGAGAGGGGAATCATCACCGGAGGGCTCTACACCCCCATGCTCGCCTCCGGACAGATGTGTGAGTAGTTCATCCTTGGACTACGGGTCCATGCAGTAGCTAGATGGTAGTCTTCTCCTCTTGTGCTATCATGTTTAGATCTTGTGAGCTGCCTATCATGATCAAGATCATCTTATTGTAATGCTACATGTTGTGTTTGCTGGGATCCGATGAATAGAGAAGTACCTTGTGATGTTAATTATTGATATTATCATGTCTATGTTATTTGTGATCTTGCATGCTTTCCGGTACTTGTAATTGCCTTGATCAAGTAGTTGCTTGTATCTCCAAGAGGGAGTATTTATGCTAGATAGTGGGTTTGGTCCCTGTGTGCCTTGGCTTGAGTGACAGAAACATATAAGGACGGGGGAGTGCCGTTGCTACTAGGGAGTAAACTTTATGCACAGTTCTTCATGCAATTGTCTGTTTCTTGCAACTTAATACTGGAGAGATTTTACGGTATGTTATCTCAAAGGTGGACTATTTAGGCATAGGTGTATGCTTGGAACAGCTATCTATGTATTTTGTCGTAATGCCCAAAGCATCTCATATAGACATCATCATCCTCTGTATTATGCAATGTTCATGCATTGTCATGCATTCTCTATTCTGTCAATTGCCCAGCTGTAATTCAGTTACCCAGCATGTGTAGTATTTTATTTATGGAGAAGACACCACTAGTGAACTGTGGACCCCGGTCTATTCTTTTACATCTGCAATTAAATCAACTGCTCTACTGCTTTCATTTACTGCAAACAAGCTTCCTTCTACACATACATTTAATCCTTTGTATTCAGCAAGGCCGGTGAGATTGACAACCTCACTGCTTCGTTGGGGCAAAGTAGTTTGATTGTGTTCTGCAGGTTCCACTGTCTCCCCTGCAACAGCTCTTTTTCTGGCGCCATTGCAGTTGTGGACAACCTTCTGAAGCATTTCTCACTCCTACTGGTTCGATAACCTTGGTTTCTAACTAAGGGAAAACTTGCTGCTGTGCTCCTCAAACCTTCCTCTTGGGGTGCCCAACGAAGAGTGATTGATTAACACCTCTCGCGCTATCACCCCCGAGGCTCATGTCGGCATGAGGCTTGATGAGAACATCTCGCCGGGTAACAGGGCGCAACGCCAATCTGTTTAAAACCCAGGAGGCGGCTGAATGAAAACATCTCGCCGGGTAACAGTGTGTGATGCAAATCTGTTTTAAACCCAGGAGGCGGCTGAAGACGAGTCGGCTTGCAGGAGACGTCCTTGATGAAGCGGCAACAAAAACACCTGTCGAATAAACAATAACTGCATTAAGCTGTACTTTAAATGCAAGCTAAACAATTGTAAGGCCTAAGCCGACAGTTTTTTCAGCAAAAACATTGGGTTGCAGATTATCTACGGTCCGCCCTAAAGTTCTCTGGCTTATGCACTTTAGCCATATTTCGTGTGTTAGCAAACATCTAGCACGGAATGTTTGCTGGGCAACAGGGATGCAATACCAAGCTGTTTAGACCCAGAACAAGCACCGGCTTTTGGTGCCAAAACACCTACTTAAGCGACCCAGCACATAAGCGGTCAGATAAATACTCTTAGGCAGACAAAACATTAGTTTGTAAGGCAACATGGCCAAAAAGCATCAGAAACATAACCACTAGCACGAAGCAAATTCGGGTTGACATTGATAGCTTAGTATATATGATCATCGGGAAATAAAAGATGGCGTGATCTCGAAGAGCAAACCAGAATTTATTTCATGAGCATATATAATGTTAACGAGAGAATTGCTGAAAACTTAGCTTTTTGGTACTCTTGGCGTTGATGACGCATAGGCCGGGATGCGGCGATGAGTAGGCCGCGGCGGCAATTAAGCCGAACCGCAACGACGAGTAGGCCGCGACGACAAATTAAGTCGGATCGCGACGATGTGTATGCCGGAAAGGCGTGTCGTCCGTGCCATGTTGGCGATGACATCAAATACGATAAAGCTGACGGCGGATCCGCCTAACCCGGCGAAAAAAAAAATTCAATCTTGACGCGTTTGTGCCTAAGCCGGAATAGCTATGATAATCATGCCGGAAAAGTATCAGGCCACGTTTTAGCAATTAAGCTAGAACGCGAAAAAACATCATGTCGCGTTGGCAATTAAGCCGGAACGCGAGATGGTTATGCCGAAAAGGCGTCGTGTTGCTGTTGAAAATATTAGGAAATTTTCACATGATTTAATCCTTAAAAGCACTAGATAAAACATGACTAATAAAACGTGAATTAAACTAGTCATGCAATCTAACAGAGAGTACAGGAAAAGCAATTGTAGAGAGTATGCAAGTAGCAATTCTACACAAATTGCTACAAACACTATACGAAGCATGATATCTAGTAGAACACAGATGAGCACGTACGGGGTGTTGGAGGAAGACCCGTTGATGCCGTCGTTGTTCATGTCGCCGAAGATGTCGTTGACGTCGGGGAAGTAGTCGTCGTTGGGGAAGAAGTCGTCGGTGTCCGTGTTGACAAAAAGGTCAGTAGTCGCGCGGAAGCGCTCCCCAAAAACCTTATCGCCCCTCTCCCGTACAGGATCACAAGAGGCGGGGTTCCGGAGGCCTACTGTCCCGTCCCGCGGTGCACACCGCAGAACGGGATGGAGAAGTCTTGATCGGTGGCGCAAAGCTCGAGAACCAGGAGGCAGGCGCATGAGAGGTGTGGCTGTTGTATATCTTTCTGGAGAGGTGCGACCTCTCTTTTATAGACACAGAGGAGAAGGCGAACAGGCTGCGTGGGAGATGAAACGAAGAGACAGAAGACGAACTGAATAGGAAGCACTCAGGTTCGAATTAATTGTCCGCTAGGTAAAACGTTTCAGCTTCTGTGCACCCGTTCGTATTCCAATCATGCGTGGCGCGGCGTGGCGCGTGACGTGATGAGGCGAGGCGAGGCGTGGCGAGGCGGGCGGCGGGAGGAGGAGCGCGCGTGTGGCTCTCTCTTATTTTCTCCCTTTTCAATGCCTCATACTAGTGGTAGAAAGTCTCACCTTATAAGCTGGTGAAACTCTCTCCCAACTGGCGGTATGGGACTAAACATTTTGTCCCACCTCTTGCCATGCATGAATGGGCCACATGGGCCTCTAGGATTTTCAGGAATTTATTGGATTAATTAAAAGGCTAGCTAAATGGGCCAAAATTCCAACAATCCCCCACGAGATCCTAGAGGCACATAGAGTTTTCCTTAGGTTCTCAAACATTGTTTTACATACCGGTACTGCAGTGGAGACTGTTAAGTTGAACTTCCACCTAGAACTTCATGTTAGACTAGTTTGCAACTTGAACAGTGGACTATGCCTTGAACTGCAAGTTTTCTGCGAATCTAGTTTCACGCAAAGTCTTGACCGATACTGGGCTACCGTGGGACTTCCCCGCGGGTGGAGCTTATACGTCGTACTCCAGGGCCTTTCATGAGTTTATTAGAGAGCACTCAACTCTCATAGACTGCGACGTTTGACAGTCAGGCTCATATAGGTGTGTTCCTCAAAAGATGTTCTGCAGGACAACATCTCCTCTTTTAAAATAAAGACTCTTGGAACACATTAAGATATACATCAACCTGCCATGCAGTTCAGAAGAGTATTGCATCTTCATGGAGTGGTATTATATAAAGTAAGGATACTCTTCTCTCAGTTGATCAACAGCTTGTCTCCCAATTCTACTTCACGGGATCTCCGATCACATAGAGTGGGTTGCCACTGCAGACAACTAATACTATGGGTCTCATACCCATCTCCTTTGATGCATTATCTATCACATTGCGTGATAGACCCTTTGTGAAGGGGTCTGCCAAATTTTTAGATGTTTGGATATAATCCAACGCAATAACTCCGGAGTTCTTCATTTTTCTGACAGATTTCAGTCTCCTCTTCACATGCCTTGATGACTTCATATTATCCTTTGAACTGTTAACCTTGATGATCACAGTTTGATTATCACAGTTCATTAGGATGGTGGGTATTGGTTTGTCAACCACAGGTAAGTCCATCAAAAGCTCATGAAGCCACTCTGCTTCAACAGTGGCAGTGTCTAGTGCTATGAGTTCTGCTTCCATAGTTGACCTCGTTAAGATGGTCTGCTTGCAAGACTTCCAGGAAACAGCGCCACCACCAAGTGTAAACACATAACCACTTGTGGCCTTAATCTCATCAGCATCAGATATCCAATTTGAATCACTATAACCCTCCAGTACCCTCGGATACCCGGTATAGTGAATACCATAACTCGTAGTGCCTTTTAAATAACGCATAACCCTCTCAAGAGCATGCCAATGATCATCTCCCGGATTTGAAACAAACCGACTCAGTTTTCTTACATCAAAAGAGATGTCAGGCCTCGTGGCGCTAGCCAAATACATAAGGGAACCAATTATCTGCGAGTATCTCAATTGATCTCTAGCAATTCGTCGATTCTTTCGAAGCAACACACTGGGATCATACGGTGCTGGAGAAGGTTTGCAGTCGCTATACCCAAAATGACTCAAGACCTTGTCCACGTAGTGGGATTGAAGCAGTGTAATTCCACCGTCGTCATCTCTCAACAGCTTGATGTTTAAGATAACATCAGCTACTCCAAGATCCTTCATCTCAAAACAACGAGATAAGAAATCCTTGACCTCCTTAATCACGTTAAGGTTGGTACCAAATATCAGTATGTCATCGAAGTACAGACACAAAATAACTCCCTCGCCCCCACCATGGCGATAGTACACACATTTGTCAGCTTCGTTTACAACAAAGCCTTCGGCAGTTAACGTTCTTTCAAACTTTTCATGCCACTGCTTAGGGGCTTGCTTGAGACCATATAGAGACTTCAATAACTTGCACACCTTTCCTTCCTGACCATGTACTACAAAACCATCTGGCTGTTCCATGTAAATTTCCTCTTCCATCTCTCCATTTAGGAAATCTGTCTTAACGTCCATTTGATGAACGAGAAGACCGTGTGAGGCAGCCAATGATAGTAGCACACGAATGGTGGCCAGTCTGGCAACAGGTGAGTAAGTATCAAAGAAGTCTTCACCTTCCTTTTGGGTATAACCCTTGGCCACAAGCCGTGCCTTGTACTTTTCGATAGTACCACCAGGCCTAAGCTTCTTCTTGAACACCCACTTACATCCTACAGGTTTGCACCCATAAGGACGATCAGTGATCTCCCAGGTACCATTAGCCAAGATGGAATCCATCTCGCTGCGGACAACATCCTTCCAGTAGTCAGCATCAGGAGATGCATAAGCTTCTGAAATAGTCCTAGGAGTGTCATCCACGAGGTACACAATGAAATCATCACCAAAGGATTTTGCGGTCCTTTGTCTCTTGCTCCTTTTAGGAATTTCATTGTCATCCTCTAAAGGATTATCGAAGTGTTCCATCGGAATAGTGGGTTCAGGAATTGTAGCTAATTCCTGACTAGATGTGTTAGGCATCTCCTGATTTGATGAACTAGGATTATCCTTCATGGGAAAGATATCCTCAAAGAAAGTCGCATCATTCGACTCCATTATTGTACCAACATGCATGTCGGATACCTCAGATTTTACTATCAAAAATCTATAGCCAATGCTATGAAATGCATAGCCCAGAAAAACACAATCCACAGTTTTTGGTCCAAGCTTTCGCTTCTTGGGAATTGGTATATTGACTTTCGCCAAACAACCCCAAGTCCGTAAGTAAGAGAGTTTTAACTTTTTCTTCTCCCATTCCTCGAATGGAGTTATCTCTTTGTTCTTTGTGGGAACTCGGTTTAGGACATGACACGCAGTCAATATTGCCTCCCCCACCATGCCTTAGACAAACCCGAACTGTCTAACATGGCGTTAACCAAATCAGCCAGAGTTCGGTTCTTTCTTTCGGCCACCCCGTTTGATTGGGGTGAGTAGGGAGGCATCCTCTCATGGATTATACCATGTTCCGCACAGAAAGAATCAAATTCATTGGAAAAATACTCTCCACCACGATCAGACCTAAGTCTCTTGATCTTTCGATCGAGTTGGTTTTCTGCTTCAGCTTTATAGATTTTGAAGAAATGTAAAGCTTCATATTTTGATTTAAGGAGATACACGTAACAATATCTAGTGGAGTCATCGATCAACGTCATGAAATATTTCTTTCCACCTTTTGTCAACAAGCCATTCATCTCACAAAGATCTGAATGTATAAGCTCTAGTGGTGCCAAATCTCTTGCCTCCGCAGTCGTATGAGACTTGCGTGGTTGCTTTGCTTGCACACATACTTGACACTTAGAGCCTTTAACAATTGTGAAATTAGGGATTAAACTCATTTTGGCTAGCCGCGTCATACAACCAAAATTAATATGACAAAGACGTGAATGCCAGACATTTGATTCACTGGTTGTGCAAATATGATTAACAACATTATTACAAACTTCTGACAGAGATAGGCGGAACAAGCCTCCGCACTCATAGCCCTTACCAACAAAGGTTCCAAACTTAGACACTACAAATTTATTGGACTCAAAAGATAACTTGTAGCCATCTCGACACAGAAGAGATCCGCTAACAAGATTCTTATTTATGGCGGGCACATGATGAACGTTCTTCAGGCGCACGATCTTCCCCGAAGTAAACTTCAGATCGACCGTACCAACACCATGAACAGAAGCATGTGACCCGTTCCCCATCAGCACGGAGAAAGTCCCTGCGACCTGATAAGAAGAAAATATTGAGATATCAGCACAAACATGTACATTGGCACCCGTGTCAATCAACCATTCAGGAGAATGACATACTGAAAAAATAGTTGGAAATATACCATACCCAGCATCTTTCATTTCAGTATCTCCAATGACAACATTGGCGGTCTTGCCGCTCTTGTCGCGCTCCTCAAATCGGTTAGGGCATCTTGGAGCCCAGTGATTAGGATCACCACAGACATGGCAAGATCCCTTCTTCCTATCGGTCTTCCTCTTAAAGTTGGTAGACTGTGAGGGCTTGTTATTTTTATCAAACTTGCCTTTGTTCTCAGACTTATTCTTGTTCTTGGGCTTGTAGGACTGGGAGTTCTTCTTTTGAACAAAATTAGCACTTGAACCTCCCTCAAGGCCTCGAGCGCGTGCGTCTTTTGCTCTCGCCTTCTCCTCCACATCGAGAGACCCAATGAGATCCATAACTGAAAACTCTTGTCTCTTATGCTTCAGAGAAGTAGCAAAATTCCTCCACGAGGGAGGAAGCTTGGCAATGATGCCTCCGGCAATGAACTTGTCCGGTAAGACGCATGTGAACTGCTCAAGTTCCTTAGCAATGGACTGTATCTCATGAGCCTGCTCAACAACGGAGCGGTCACCAGTCATCTTGTAGTCATAGAACTGCTCCATGACATACAATTCACTGCCTGCGTCCGAGACACCAAATTTGGCCTCGAGCGCATCCCACATACCCTTGCCCGTAGTGATGGACAAATACGGGTCAATGATTTTCTCGCCAAGAATGCTGAGAATAGCCCCTCTCAGGAGGATATCGGCTTCCTGAAAAGCATTCTCCTATTCAGGAGAAAGCTCTCCTTCAGGCTTGCCTTTAGCAGCGTGGAAGCACTTCATGGTTTCAAACCACAGAGTTGCTCTTGCACGCCAGTTCTTGTAATTGACGCCCACAAAAGGAGGAGGCTTTAGTGATGCAGCAAAGCCAATGGAAGAAAATTTCCTATCATAAGGTTTTTGGATTGTTGAAAATATTAGGAAATTGCCACATGATTTAATCCTTAAAAGCACTAGATAAAACATGACTAATAAAACATGAATTAAACTAGTCATGCAATCTAACAGAGAGTACAGGAAAAGCAATTGTAGAGAGTATGCAAGTAGCAATTCTACACAAATTGCTACAAACACTATACGAAGCATGATATCTAGTAGAACACAGATGAGCACGTACGGGGTGTTGGAGGAAGACCCGTTGATGCCGTCGTTGTTCATGTCGCCGAAGATGTCGTTGACGTCGGGGAAGTAGTCGTCGTTGGGGAAGAAGTCGTCGGTGTCCGTGTTGACAAAAAGGTCAGTAGTCGCGCGGAAGCGCTCCCCAAAACCTTATCGCCCCTCTCCCGTACAGGATCACAAGAGGCGGGGTTCCGGAGGCCTACTGTCCCGTCCCGCGGTGCACGCCGCAGAACGGGATGGAGAAGTCTTGATCGGTGGTGCAAAGCTCGAGAACCAGGAGGCAGGCGCATGAGAGGTGTGGCTGTTGTATATCTTTCTGGAGAGGTGCGACCTCTATTTTATAGACACAGAGGAGAAGGCGAACAGGCTGCGTGGGAGATGAAACGAAGAGACAGAAGACGAACTGAATAGGAAGCACTCAGGTTCGAATTAATTGTCCGCTAGGCAAAACGTTTCAGCTTCTGTGCACCCGTTCGTATTCCAATCATGCGTGGCGCGTGACAAAAATATAGCCATCGGCTCGGCTCATTCCCGCAACCCGCGGCGCATGGCGTGGCGTGACGTGACGAGGCGTGGCGAGGCGGGCGGCGGAGGAGGAGGAGCGCGCGTGTGGCTCTCTCTTATTTTCTCCCTTTTCAATGCCTCATACTAGTGGTAGAAAGTCTCACCTTATAAGCTGGTGAAACTCTCTCCCAACTGGCGGTATGGGACTAAACATTTTGTCCCACCTCTTGCCATGCATGAATGGGCCACATGGGCCTCTAGGATTTTCAGGAATTTATTGGATTAATTAAAAGGCTAGCTAAATGGGCCAAAATTCCAATAGTTGCGTTAGCAATTAAGTAGGACACGACAATAATTATGCCTAAAAAACATCGTCCGCGTCGACAATTAAGCCGGAACGTGATGACGGGTAGGCAAGAACGCGACGATGGGTATACCGAAAAGGCGTCTTGCAGCGTCAGCAATTAAGCTGGAAAGCGAGACTAATTGCGCCGAAAAGACGTCTTGCTACGTCAGCAATTAAGCTGGAAAGCGAGACTAATTGCACCGAAAAGACGTCTTGCTACGTCAGCAATTAATCTGGAACGCGAGACTAATTGCACCGAAAAGGCAACATGCCGCTTCGGCGATTAAGCCGGAACGCGACGATAAGTACGCCGAGAAGGCAACATGCCGCGTCGGCGATTAAGCCGGAACGCGACGATAAGTATGCCGGAAAAACGTCGGCAACCATGAATTTGCCTAGACCGGACGTCGGAAGCCGGATGTGCCGCAGATGACGATGAACTCTTTAGTCCGGAAAAAACATCGGCCATGTCGTGATGACACATAAGCCAAAAAATGTCGAGCCGGAAAGACGAAGTCGTAGTTGACGATGATGCAGCCATGTTCGCGAGGACGCGTGAGCCGCCGCCATTGTTGATGTCGAACTTGAGCGCGTTGACGCTGATGAGCCGGCCAGATGCGATCTGACTGGTAATGTCGATGTTGAATACGTCGAACCGGATCAGCCTGCTAGATGCAATCTGACCGACGATGAGGATGTTGATCCCGCCCGGATCATCGCCTTGACGCCTCTTGCCCCACGGTGGGCGCCAACTGTCGTGATATTGTCGAATCTAGCCGGGATAGGGGTGCCATCCGGCTAGGTATACACACCGACGGTAGAGAGAAGACGTGGGGGGAGGAACGTAGCGGGATTCCGGTGATGGGATTACACACAGTTTACCCAGCTTCGGATCACACGACGGTGGCGTGATCCTACGTGCTGCTATAAATCACTATAAGGTAATATGAGCCGATTACAATGATGTGTGTATACCCTAAAAGGTTTGGTTGTGAGGGTATGCCCTAAGGCGTCCCGTAGGCCGGCTTATAAAGGCGGACGGACCTAGGGCTTACAAGGAAAGTGCGCCGACTAAGGTAATAGGAGACCTAGACTAACACGGCTTCGTTGTCTTCATCTTGTACACCAAGTCGGATGGTTATTGGGCCTTCGTCTTGGCTCCTCCTTAGCCGGCTGGGCCTTGTCCTTGCACTTCAGCATACTGGGCTGCCCGGTAAGCCAGCCGGCATTACCACCTGTGGGCCACCCTGGTATACTGGAATATGTACATGTCGATGATACCCCTATTGGGTATATCCCTGACAAAATCTGAATTTCCTATGAATTTTAAACACTTTCTTCCGGTTTCTGTCACTCCGGCAGCCCTATCCTCCGTCTTACTTTACATACTACAAAACCTATGATGTGAACCATGGAGGAAAGGGCAAGGCGGAGGCGGTGCGGGTGGCCGGTGGCGGGTGCGCAGGGCGGCAGCCGACCGGCTAGGGGGAGTGCTGCCCCCCTAACCCCCTTCCTCCATGGATTCTTGGGGCTGTAGAGTATCCCTCCCCCTTGTAGATGAGATCCAAGGGAGGTAAATTCGTGGCTGCCAGAAAATTAGGGTTTCCCATCTTTATATAGGCGGTGGCACTCCTCCTCAGCCATCCGATGGATGGCCCCTTGATCCAAGGGCTATTGTGCACGTCTAGAACCTTTCTAGAGACCCCTTTCATCCCTAATGAGGCCCCAAAGTCGTGACCTGTTCGAATGCATCAAGTTTGGTAAGAGTTGGAGTCAATCACGTCACAACTTTTGGATTCCCGTAATCATATATTTTATCTTGAGTAAACCGGGTCTCCAGAGCGCTTCGGACCTCCGATTGGGCTGTTGTTGGGCTTAATTTAATGGTATGAAAATTTCGCACAACTTTGTAGATAAAATATTTTCAGTTGAGATCATCTTTTGTGGTCAAACTGACGATCTCTAAAATTTGTTGAGGTGGACAGATTTCAGGAATGTCAGAGTCCATCTACAACAAGTCTTCTTTTACGTTTTTCTCAACTTACAAACAACTCCTACACATCAAAGTGTAAAACAAGAACATTGTGCACTTATGTAACTATTAATAGGTTAGTACAAATAAATCATAAAATTAATATAAAAACAAGTGTCAAAGGCATAAAAGTAGCATGAAAAAAATAAAAAATTATAGATACGTTTTGGACGTATCAGACACATACCCACCATTTGATGGACTTCAACACGTCTTATTTTACATGCATATTCGCACTCCCTTAGCCGCCTTCCACCATGGTGGCATCTATATAAGAACCCTCGCCCCCATCATGTCAGTGCTTTCTAGTGTCGATAAGTCTCAGCTTCTATCGCCACATCTCATCCCCGTTTTTGTCACTCCATCTTAAGGTGGTGGTAAAAATCGTGTATTCCCACCAGCGGTCTCACCTAATTCCCATATCTAGTTGCTACCTCATGGTTGGTTGTGTCTCCACATCCCTAACTGCTTAATTACCAAATGTACCAAACTGGCGATGCTGCCATGTGCACCGTCCCGCCCTAACATGCCATTGATATCCCACAAGTATAGGGGATCGCAGTAGTCTTCGCGGGTAGTGTAACCCAATTTATTGATTTGACACAAGGGGAGCCAAAGAATACCTAAAGGTATTCGCAGCCGAGTTGTCAATTCAGCCACACCTGGAGAAGCACAAGTAACACAAGAGGGGTGAAAGTAGAAGTGATTTGAAAGCAGTAGTAAAAGTAACACAGAAGCAATGATGGTGAAAGATGGACCAGGGACGAAGGGTTCACTAGTGGCGTCTCTCCATAATATCAAAAATGCATATGGTGGGTAAACAAATTACAGCTAGGCAATTGACAAGATTATGACACAAACTTAATCTAGTTATAACAAAGTGTTCATGGTAATATTCATGTAGGCATCACGACAAAGAACAAAGACCGCTGAATCCAACTGCATCTTTGTCTAAAAAGTCCACCGTGGGATCGCTATCCAGCCTGTCACCCATCGGTATTAAGTTGCAAGCAACAAACATTTGCATTAAGTAAAGCGCATGAAGTAAGCAATATTAAATATCAAAATAGACTTTAACACCGTTGTTTTACCCTTAGTAGCAACAACACACCCTCGCCCTTAGACGTTTCTGTCACTCGTGCCCAGGAACAAAAGGGGGCATGAACCCACCATCTAGCATAAGTACCCCCTCTTGGAGATCTAAAAAATTAATACATAAAAGGACTGCAACTTTAAATAAGTGGGAGAGGCCACAGCACACGCGCTCTCACAACTAGTGATTACACGTCTATATGATTGGAACGTTAGCAAGCATACGCAACTACTAAACATTCATTAAGGCAAAACCCAACCATAGCATTAACAAACATAAAAGGTCCTCCTTCATCCCATACATCTCAAGATCTAACTCGGGGTTTTAGGTTTCTGTCACTCCGGCAAACCCAACCATTAGATCTATCAACATACAACAAACCCTAATATGGGATTCCATTAACCATTAGATCGGAGAGCATGCAAGAACATAAATTAACATATAAGAACCATGCACAATCTGATCACAACTTCATAATCCATCGGATCCCAGCAAACACATCATATAGCATTACAATAGTCGATCTTGATCATGATAGGCAGCTCACAAGATCATAAACATGGATGCACAAGGGAGAGAGACTACCAACTTGCTACTGCCATGACCCGTAGTCCATGGGGGAACTACTCACAACACATCCCGGAGGCAGCGATGGCGATGAAGATGGCTCCGGGGGCCGATCCCCGTCCTGGCAGGGTGCCGAAACAGGAACAATCTGACCCCCGAAACTTGTCGGCGATGACGGCGGAGCTCTATATCGTATTTGGGAAAATCCTTCGGGGGTTAGGGTTTTTTCGTCGAGGGTGATTTATAGGCCAAAGGGCGTCGCAAGGGGGTCTCCGAGGGGCACAGACGGGTGGCGGCCGCAGCCCCCCTCTCACCCGCGGGTGGGACCCTCCCCTAGGCTGTGGGTCCCTCCCGGGGTCGCCCTTCTGTAGGGATGAAAACGGAGAGGATACGGACGGAACTCAGTGGCGCCACATTTGTTTCCATATTTTTTACGGAAGTGGAAACAAATACGGAAACCCCGGAAATAAATACAGAAACAAATATTGCCGGAAACAAATACAGACTGAATACGACACGGACTCGGAACATAAAGCGGATATTTACGGAACCAAAAGACCTGTTGAATCATGTAGGAAAACTCCTGTAAAACAACAAACTTATCAATTTTATAAGATGAAATCACACATAAGGAACCTCTTAATATAATCAACTAATAACTAACCAAGCAATTTTATAAACAACAATATGGAATTGTTCTAACCGTAGTGCGGTGAAGAACTGGCGAACTGGGAATTAGGAACGACTATAGAGGGAGATGAGATGTGAGTATACACTCGTTCTAAACGTGGTCTTATTTTTAAGGGATGCCAAACATGGCCGTTTTTCATATTCTTGATTGGGTCTAAATGTGTTCATTAGATTTTTTTAGGCTGTTAGATTGGGCTTTGCAAACCGTAGCAAAATAACGGAAAGTTCCGTATTACCAGAAACGGAAATTCCGTTTTCGTGATAGTTCCGCCGGAATACGCTGTTCAGTATTTGTTTCCGTTTTCGTATAAAATTTTCCATTTTTGTTTCCGTTTTGCAAAATTCCGTTTTCGTTTCCATATTTCCCTTCCATTTCTGTTTTTCCGCGGAAAAGTCGGAAAGATTCCGCTCCGTTTTCATCCCTACCCTTCTGGCTCCGGTCCTTATTTCTTCAATAAAAAATCGTCGTAAATTTTCGTCCAATTCCGAGAATATTTTCAGAAGTAACTTTCTGCAACAAAAACAGCACAAAAATAGGGAATTGGCACTGGGCATCTTGTCAATAGGTTAGTCCAATAAAATGCCTTGAAATGATATAATAATATAGCATAAACATGTAATAATGATAGGAATCAAGCATGGCATGATAAAAAATTATAGATACGTTTGACACGTATCAGCCATCGCAACCACCAATTTTCCACCTCTGAATCTTTGTCCTCGATTTTTTCAACTTTATCCTCGATGTTGTTCTTGAGTATGCTCGCATATAAGGACACACTCATTCTTTATTCCTTCCCTTCTCCCCGCGCCCAAACTACCTAGTACACAAACGTGCTTGTTGTACCATATACGATATTATGTGATGTTCATATATCTCGTACTTCATCTCAAAAAAGAGAGGACGAATGATCATTCTTGAAAGCCTGGTTGGTTTTCAATGGCATGTGTGCAACATTAAGTCTCACATTGCTAGTGTAGTATGCAGGGCCAGAGCAATCTCCTGTGACCCTGAGCGGCTGCTAGGGCTCTACAACAAATTGCCGATGGAAATTAGTTTAGACATAGTGCTTAGCAGGATGTTATAGGCGCAAAATTTGGCTTTCATCGTTCTGCATAGATGTTGTTGTGATGCGCGAAGGTCTGCTCAGCTACTCGATGGAGACACCCCACCAGTCGATGTACGATACGGACCGTCTCAACACGACTGACTGCAAACAATTTGGTGCTTTCCGATATCAAATATACTATGACACCTTAGTCACAATGGCTGACATCACAACCATATTTATGTTCTTCTCATCTTGTTGTTAGATCCTTGTTTGCTTCGGTCGAAGAATAGTTTTTGGTACTTGGGTAACCGTGTTTATTAGGATATAGGGCACAGACCAAATGGTAATGGTCAGACACGTAATTTACACCGGTTCGGGCCTCTCGAGATGATATAACCCTAAAGGTCAGAATTTATTGATATGACGATCACAAGTAAAGGTTAAACGGAGGGTCTCGTCAAGTTATAAAGGGAACTTGCGATACTAACAATCTAGGCTTTATGGCTATATGTTGGATTGTTAATTAAGATGGATGGGTGTGTCTTGGTAGTTTCGTTATCGGTTCTTCTGCCCTTTCTCCCATCGTGGTTTGCTTCTTTATATAGGCGTAGGTCTTGGCATACATGGCGAGGTTTATTTCTTGTACGTCAAGTCTTTGTGGGATCCTCCAAATCAAGTTATGTGAGATAAAGGCCTAGATTGTCTAGAGCTTGGAGTCCACCAATGATGGTTATCCACTAGTCCATTTGTAGATTGAATCTACAGAATCCGACTAAATCCTTCTTATTGGTGGCTAAGCAGGACCGCTAGTCTATCAGTCATAATGAAGCCCCAGAGTGTTAGGAGTTTCACTAAACCCGCATTCGACCTCTCCGAGAACACGCCCCGGGACGCGCTCCCTAACAGGTTTTACTAGATGAGATATGTCGCGGTAGCCACCGACATATGCGTTGCGGCCCACGGTAGGAGGGACATCATTGTGGCATGGCGTGATGAGGCGGACGGTGAAGTGGGTCACCGACCTTAACTTCGAGGTTGGGGAAGTGCTTGCATGTCGTCGTCGCCTAGGGGGTCAAGCGTGAGATGCTCATCAAGGTCCCGCGGGTCAAAGAAGATGACGGCGGCATCGAGGGCTGTTGGAGGATGATTTTCCTGGACACGTTGCACGTCACGGACAACGAGCTCGTCACGAGGGTCGCCACAGCGAGCTACATGCATCATGTGTTTTGAGCTGGGTGCATTATGTGTTTGTGATAATACTGGCGATGCAAAAAATAAATAGAAATTATCCGGGCACTTTGAGAGCGTTGTTTGATGCGCACCACTCCCTACTTGTCTGGCCAAATATCCGGACTCCCTCAAACATATGGATAACATTTGAGGGGTCCAGACATCTTATTAGGGCGCCCTTGAAGATGCTCCAAGACAACCTCAGTAGAACCGTTTGGACAATCTATCCAGCTCTCAGAGCTATGTCTTGTATGCATGCAATGGATTACCACGTACTCAGATTTGTAGCATGTATGACACCTACGCGTAAAAGGCTACTCCCTCCGTATCATAATCGAAAATGTTTTAGATATTTCTATATAGGGCCGGCTCTGACGTATGGCGACCATGGGCAACACCTAGGGCCCACGCCTCGGAGGGGGCCATAACCGGCCAGCTCTTCTTTGTGTTGGGCTGAAAAAAAAGAGTTGCAAAGATCCAGCAGCTCCTCCGCAAGGAGAGGAAACGGACGCAGGGACGCCGCGCTCAATCGATCTCCTCTACCTTGTGTTTTGCGACCGATCTCCTCTACCTTAGAGCCTACGTCGTCAACCACGCCCAAGGGCCCTACAAAATATAGAGCCGGCCCTGTTTGTATATGAACTACATATGGTAAATACGTCTATATAGTTCGCATGAAAATATCTAAAACATCTTATTATATTATGATATAGAATGAGTAGATTACTAGTATGTGCGTACGTCGCCTCACAAGCGTGTGCCACTCTATCGACCCCCACTCCTCTCAGACTTGTATGCATGCTACTGATTACCGCGTACTCAGGTCGTATCTGTAGCCTGTACGGCACCTACGTATAAAAGACTAGAATACTCTGTGAGTACGTCGCCTCACTCCAGTGCCACTCTATCGATCCCCACTCCTCTGAGACTTGAGCTGCGCATGAGTCTTGTTCTACTGGTATCCTACATACTGTACTACTGTATGTGTTGCCTCGTCAAATCATATCCATGCGTCATGCATGCGTACAGATGGCATTTTCAGTATCGATACGGTTATTTAGGGTAGCGTGCGTGCCTCTATCTTCTCGTACTACGTACGTGAGCAACATCTACCTGTCAAATTAATTCCGATGGATCCTTGGGTGTCTGAACGTTTTGCGTGCGGCGCGTTGAGTGGGAGTTGGCGCCTTGGGTACGTACTACGTCCGCGCGGTCTGCTCCTCGAAGAACGGGCTATTGGCTCCTTGCATCCCGCTCCTCGGAGCCATTGTCTCCTCAAGCGCGCAGCTGGCCGAAAGAGCCCGAAGCTTCATTAACAACGGCAAGACATTTCTAATTAACAAGCAGAGCCTCAAAGAAAAAGGTAAGTACAAGTACAACCATGCCCTTACAGTTAACACAGGGAACCTCAGAAAAAAAGAGAAAAGCAGTCCGGTCCCCAGTCGCCGCCTTCGCTGCAGAGCCCTGCTACCGCGGCCGACTTGACGACCGCCACCGGGGACGAACCACTTGGTGGAGGACCGCCATAGTACGCCACGTTGCAAAGGCTGAAGATCTTGTCGCATGGAGGAAGAAGAACACCCAGAGTTGGTCGCACCCGGGAGCGGAGTGACCCCTTTGCCCTTAGGTAGCGGCGGCGTAGCTCGCCGTCGCTGATAAGCATATGCGCCTGAAGCTTCGAGAGGTGCAGGCTAGCACCTGTCCCAGGAGAAAGCTTTGAGACGCAGAGTCACCGAGCCCCAAACCTCCTCTTGTTCGTCACCATGACCACAAGGAGAAAGCAGAAGAACCTGCAGGCTCATAAGCACCAAAGCTCGATAACCAAGATTTATTGACGGGGTTGCAGAGGGCGCACTGCAGATCACCATCTCTATTCCGTGGAGCCTTGCAGATCGCTTCACCCCCTCCACCGCACGGCAGGAGCAGCTCGGAAACTCCGGCACCAGACACCCCACAACGCCATCTCCAGATCCATCGATGGCGGCATCTTTCCATCCTCTCCCTCGCCTCCACGGCCGACCAGAGAGGATTGAACAGCACCGCATCTCCGGAATCGGAGGCTAGATCTGCCATTATTGGAGAGACTCTCAGCCACCCCATCTCCTCACTCAACCTCCACCTTGGAAGCTCGCCGGAGAAAAAAAGGATCAACCTGCTAGCGCTTGGCAGCAGCACCAACAAAGGAGAGCCACACGGCATCTCGCCATTCGCCACGAAGGACCAAACTACGAACCCTAACCCTACACCTACGGCGAGAGCAACTAAGCCTACTATGCATAGAGGAACCCGGCCACCATCTCCAACTCCCCCCGACCGGCGAAGCCGGCAGAGAAGGAGAGAAGCGGCGGCGGGGGCTCACAGGCGACTCTCAACGAGCTGTAGAGGAGAGAGAGGGAGATTATAAGAATAAGAATGAGGGTGGAGATGGATTTTCAGCACGTACGATTATTTGATTTGGTGTTTGTGCGCCAAAATGATGAAATTGACACAGAAATGAACCATCTCTGAAAGATTATCCAGAATTGGAAACCGGCAGAAACTATGGAGGTTGAGTTCTCGTCAGTCACTACCCAAATCAAGTATTTTTTTTGCCAAAAATGGCCCTTTGACGAAACTAACAACGTATGTGGCCTTCCTGCGGAACTAATTCTAAATCTGGCCCCTGGGGTCAGCGCCATCATGGATGGAGCCGGCGTTGTGCAGCTCGGTGCCAAGAGTTTTGTGCCATCTAAACAGTCTAGGAGTTCGGCGCCATGGGGTTTGGCGCCGACCCTGCCGACCTCACTTCGGCGTGCGGTTTCGGTGGCGCCGAGCTGCACAACGTCGGCTCCATTCTCGATGGCGCCGACCTCAGGGGCCAGATTTGGAATTAGTTCAACGGATAGGCCATATACGTTATTAGTTTCGCCCAGGGGCCATTTTTGGCAAAAAAAAAAACCCAAATCAATGGGTTGTCGTCCTACCCACAATGGCAACGGAGAAATGTAAATATCCGTTGTAATGACCTGTCGCCTAACACGCCGTCTGTCCTCGACGCGCGGATAAAATGTGCATCTGAACCTTGGTGGGAGCTCATTGCCCACTCCTCTCCTCGCCATACAGTCGTGCTCTGCCTTAATTTCTCATTCTTTCTTTCTCTTCCTTTTTTTTAGCTTTCATCACAACCCTCCTTGTTCTCTTGCTTGCTTTCCTTTCTACTTTCCCCCTTCTCCTTGTGTGATAATTCGCCAAAATGACTTTTTTAGGGTAAAACTTTTGCTTCAAGATGAGTCCTCGCGCTGAACTTTACTACTCACTCCGTTCTAGATTATAAGACCCATCTTCAAAACCATGCAGTCCCAAAATTCCCCCACCTTTAAGACCCATTTGTATTAATTCTCCTTCATTTAGTAGATAGTTTACTCCCTCCACCAATGCATGCAAGATTTGAGCCTAATAAGAAATCACCTTGGGACAAGATATTTGACTAATGAGTCCTATAAATTAGGACGGAGGGAGTATGTTAGCGCTATCTACTGTTCGCGATTGACAGTGATTCAAGTGCCTAGTCCTACTGATTATGTCGCTGAGCTTTATGAGCTCAACTCCAAAAGACTAGAGAATTCAGTTACTTGCTGGCGTGAGCTCACAAAGTTTAGTGCCACCTGTGATTCTGTGAACCGTAGGTCGTTTTGTTCGCAAAGTGAGTAATTTGTTCGATACCGGATATTGGCACCGACCATTTTGAACTTTGAAAAATGCTTCCCTGGCCCTGAGCATAAGACCTTGATTTGGTTACAGTTTTAGAGTAAATTCATATTAGGTTATCATTTCTTCAATATGTACTGTCATTCCTTCTCGTTCTCGGCAGAACATCCGGTCTACAAGCCTACGTACCAAACGGTGTATTCCTCGGTGTTTTCCTGTAATCCTATGCTCACACTGTCAGACACACTTCACATGATGCGCCACTCCCTATGCATGACCACGTACGCAGTATGCGCATGCCTGCATGATCATTGTTTGATAGTCCTGGCAGTCCAACGTACTAAACATACACACAGCTCACCACTCCCTATGAACTGGCCGGCCGGTACGTAGCTGGCTAGCTACCACTGCATGTCAGTCTACAAGGAGAAGTCTATCACGATGTGTGTGCAAGTAGGGTTGGACATAAAGCTCGAAGCTCGGTGAGCTTAATGAACGCTCGGCTGCTAGACTCGTTTGAGATCGGCTCGTTATCTTAACGAACTGAGCTGAGCAGCAATTTTTACCCGTTAACACTAACGAGCTAAACAATCGAGCTTGCGAGTTTCGCGAGCTTCGGTAGCAGCATGTCACAAGGTTGTGTCCTTAGTCGCTATTCCCTATGCTTCCTAGCATTTGCTTTGCTCCTGATAATGACTACCTAGCTTGCGCGATTAGTTTGATGCGTGTATGTATTTCTACTTGTGGACGACTAGAACTATGTATTTTTTTATGCATCACGGCATAATGTATCCTGATTCTTGATGTATTTTCTTAACGAGCTGCTCGCGAGCGCTCGAGAACATATAACGAACAGAGTCAAGCTTTATATTTAGCTCGTTATCCTTAATGAGCTTAACGATTCGAGGGCCTTAATGATCATGAGTCTTAACGAGCCAAGCCCTAACGAGGCCGAGTAACTCGTTAGTCCAGTCCTATGTGCAAGCTTTTTTTTTTGAACGAGGCAAAAGGCTTGCCTATTCATTTATTAAGAAAGAGAGTTTTTATTTCGAAATATTACATGGCCATGGCCGACAACAAAAGCACGGCTGGGTTGAACACCACGAAAATATGAAAAGAAGACTACTCTCCCGGTATGAAGTGCACCAAACATCTAGCTCCCGCTTTGACCCAAAGTCTCGCTTCCTCTTTTATGTCCTCAATGATCACATTTGGAAGGTGCGACACGTGTCTGAATATTCTCGAGTTTATTTCATTCCATAATTTCCATGCCACGAGGGTGACAACGGAAGCCGTCGCTTTTCTCGGGGCGTCGACATGCAAAACCGAAGCAATCCAACAATCAAAGACCGAGGCCCTACCCAACCATGTGCCCGGACCAAGCTGAGGGGATCCAAGCCAGAGGGAGATCACATTCCAAATTCAGGAAGAGAACCTACAATGGAATAGAAGATGGAGTCCCGTTTCTTGCTCATGCCGACAGAGGGGGCAAACGACACAGTTTGGCCATCCACGGCGCTGTAGGCGGTCCACTGTCCAGACCCTATCCTGGATGATCAACCATGCAAAAAATTTGTACTTGGGGGTGGGGGGGGGGGGGGGGGAAGCATGCCAGACAAGAGCGTCCATTAGGGTGTGGGTGGCGCCAACAAATTGCAGCAGGTAGGCAGAGGAGCCCGAGTAATCTCCAGTCGAGGTGTAGCGCCACGTGATAGAGTCCATGGTGGTCTGGTTCAGGACGACATCATGGAGCATCGCCCACAGCTTGGCGAACTGCGCCAAGTGATCCACCGAAAGGCCAGAAGCGAGATTGATCTGAGTGACCCAAGCATCGTCAGTGAGAGCCTCGAGCACAGTCCAATTTTTGCGCTTACACCTCATGCACCCAGTGGCGGACCTTAGTGGAGGCCAAAAGGGGCCATGGCCCCCCCAACTCAATTAAAATTTACACAATACTACTTCATATTTACTATTTTTGACCATATAAACCAGAGAAAAATTCAAATTGCCCCCCTCAGCTAATATTTAATGTCATTTTGCCCCTCCTACAATGTTGGTCAAGGTCCGTCACTACAGGCACCTATATTCATGCATTGATTCAATGCATATGGATATGGTAGTTTATTGGCCCTGCTAGGTTATACATTTTGGCCACGCACTTGCAGCCGATGAGACATCTTCTCTACTAGCTCGCGTGTGGCCACTATATATCTTGGGATGTGGCTGGAACCTGAGACGCAGAAACAGAAGCCCCCGGAGGAGAAAGAAAATTATCTTATGTTGTGTACTACTGTGCAGCATAGACAAATCATTTTGTACTGTGTGCAGTGCAGTATCGATCGATACTGTAGGTCTGTAGCTGGGCAGCAAAGACAAAAAGGGATCGGTTTAACGATTGCGGGAGGCGCGGGCCCAAGGAAGCAGGGAGCAACAGGACGATCGACGCTACGTGACGAACCTCCCTGGTCATTACTGTTCGTAGCTGATACTGGGCTTCGTCCAGGCTACATTCTGTAGCTGACAACGGTAGGTCCCAACCTATCTTCTTGCGAGGTAGTATTACATGTTTTTATGTTGGGGAAACTCGGTTCAATACATGTAATTCCATGTAGATTCACACTGCCGGTTTGGGGCATGTTTAGTTTTCTTTCCAAAAAGGGGAGCATGCTCCGACCACCCAAATTTATTGCATACTTCTCTTAATTCATGGTTTACAACTTAAAGGTGCACACAAGGTGACAACATGGATTAACAAGGAATACAATAAATAGCTCTATGGATAACAAGCAAAAAAAAAAAGGGCAACTCCATTCTTGTTAAAAAAGACGTTCCGACAATTTCAAATTGACCAAACTATAGTACAGCCTACGCCAATTTTAGATTTTGTCTTCTTATAATCCCACTTAACAAATTCCCAAACATAATTGTAAGGTTGGTTGGAGTGCGTATATCAAAAGTAAACCTAACAACTCTGCTAATTAAATGCGCAAAGGGACTTGAGATAAATAAGTACTCAATAGACTCCTCTGAATCATTAAAAAAACACATTTTTGACACCCAGTCCATCGCCGCTTAGAATTTTACACTTAGTAACCAACACCTTATTATGAAAGAACCAAATAAAAATCTCTTTAAAGGTACCTTTAATTTACACTGGTATTCCGTAAGAACCTAGCGTGACCAAGTTGCATACATAGATTTAACAGAAAATGAACTTGGGGTAGTAAAATTCCATTTAAAAGATTCATCTGTGGTGTCCATTTATCCCGATTTGAAACCCACATGAAACCAATCTTCAGCTGAGCCTTCAATAGAACATTTGCAACAACATGTTTATGTCGCACGATATTGTAAAGATATGAGTATTGAAGTGATGTAGGGGTTTCACCTAACCAACAATCCTCCCAAAACCGAGTACACAGCCCTTCACCAACGACAAACGAGGCTCGATCGGAAAACTCTCTCTTAGCTCCCATGGGTCCCTTCCAAAAGGGAGAATCAGTGTGTTTGCCTTGTACAAGAGATAAAGTTTGTCATTTATGTATTTATTATGAAACAACTCCTGACATACTTCGTCCTTACTAAGCTGTTTAAACAACCATTTGCTGAGTGGGCACTTATTCTTTATATCTAGTACTTCAATTCCCAAATTTGCTTGGTCTTTTCGACGACATATATTATTTCATTTCGTCAAGTGAATTCCTTTATTTAGCTGGTCACTTGTCCAAAAAAATAAAATTAATGTTACCAAAAGAAATCTAATATTTCCGTTACCCATGTGGGTATCTCAAATAAAGATAAAAAGAACATTGACAAGTTATAACATAATTAATTAGAACCGGATAGTCTCCATATGATAACATCTTGCCTAACCAACAACTCGACTTTCTCAAGCTGGTCTCCTACCGCTTTCTATTACATTTCAAGCAACTTCCTAATATGAATGGAAATGTCGAGCTATTTTAACGGGTGTGAACCAACCTCATATCCAAAATTCAACACCAATCTCTACGCATTGAATCATATGAAATGGTAGGTGTTTGACACCTTTGCCCCAATTGTGCTGGTTTTTTGCAATACTGTCATCCTAGCACCATATAAACTGTATTTTTGCGAAATACGCATCCTTCTTTCTTACGATGGTAGGTGTTTTTCTATCTTTCTTTGCTTGCCTTTTCTTTTTGGGTTGAACCAAAAGTAGAGAGCTTTTGTATTTGGAAACTGAAAGTTCAATCAAAAGTTAAAATCTTCGTATGGAGAGGAATGCACGAAACGATTCCCCGGCGATCTGTTCTCGCAAACAGACATGTGAAGGTTGTTAGATTTGGTAGAAGCGTTCTACTCAATGGCATACATCGATCCGCAGGTGTTTATTTATATAGGGAGGAGGAGTACAAGGTGCAAACACCTAACCCTAGCATATTTCATTAGGGTACCGAATATGGTTTATATTCCACCATATTCGGTTTACATGATAACTCTCTCTAATACCCTCCCTTAATCACAACTTTCTTAAGTTGAGATTACACTTGAAATTTTCAAAAGCTCTAGCAGGAAGTGCTTTAGTAAAGCCATCCGCCACTTGATCCTTGGATGGAATGAACCGAATCTCCAGCTTCTTGTTTGCCACCCTTTCTCTAACAAAGTGAAAATCTATCTCTATATGCTTTGCTCTTGCATGAAAAACAGGGTTAGCAGAAAGATAAGTAGCTCCCAGATTATCACACCATAGACATGGAACTTGATTTGTCTGAACACCAAGTTCATTAAGCATTGATTCAACCCAAATGACTTCAGCGGTGGCATTTGCAAGAGCCTTGTACTCAGCTTCTGTACTGGAGCGCGATACAGTGGCTTGTTTCTTTGCACTCCAAGAAATAAGATTGGGTCCAAAAAATATTGCAAACCCACCAGTTGAGCATCGGTCTTCAAGACATCCTGCCCAATCAGCATCTGAGAAAGCGCTCACAAGTGTAGAACTTGACCGTGTGAATGTTAAACCAACACTCATAGTACTATGAACATATCTCAGAATTCTCTTGGCTGCCGTCCAATGAACTGTAGTTGGAGCATGCAAAAACTGGCATACTTTGTTTACTGCAAATGAAATATCAGGTCTCGTAAGTGTCAAGTACTGAAGTGCACCAACAATGCTTCTGTATTTGGTGCTATCATCAGGTCCAAGTGGTTCTCCCCCCTTTGCTGATATTGTTTCGGAGGAGGATACAAGGTGCAAACACCTAACCCTATCATATTTCATTAGGGTACCAAATATGGTTTATATTCCACCATATTCGGTTTACATGATAACTCTCTCTAATAAAGGTTAGTCTTCAATGTCCATTGTGTAGTGAGGGTGCTGAGGATATCAAGCACATGTTATTTACTTTTTCTTGGGTGAAGCTGATATGGTAGATCGTGCTGGCCAGGCTAGCTGTTTTGGAATACTTGTTGTGCAATGAGTACTAGGGCACACCGATTCTAGGACAAAAGTAAACAACAACCTCGAAATAGGCTTTCGCCCCGCTTTATAAATAAAGCAACAACCACCGTACAACCAACGATACAAACACAACACAACACATGCTGGGGCAGCAGCAAACAGACTCGCAAAGACAAGAAAAGAGAAAACAAAAACAAATGGAGACATAAGCGGATCAACTAAGCTATGGTGACCCGCATCCGCTGCGCCCGCCAAAGAAGTACCACCACGCTCCTAGCACCGAATTGTCATGTACCAAGCAGCACCTTGAAGAAGGAAAGCACCCGCTTGCCGCCCGGACCATCTGGCCCTAGGGTTTCCCCCGTCACACAGGAACGCGGAGGGAGGGTAGCCACGACGCCCTTAAAGAAGGGATGATGCCACCCGGAGGCGGCACCGCGTCGGTGTCAGCCGAGCCAACAAGGATTTCTCTCAAAAAACCCTGTCCGCAACCTGAACGATCCAAAGCACAGAAGTCCGCGAGAGCAAGGCCTCGCCACCAGCAGACACACCACCCGCCAACATGCGCCACCACGGATACGAAGCCACCATCATCGTCTCACCAAAGCATCCGTCGTGGGGAGAGCAGAACAGAGGCGAACAGTAGATAGTATCGGGGACACCAGTACCGCGGCCGCGCGGGAGAGAACTATCTCCACCGTCAAGGACGGTAGTCGACCGGACACGGTTGCAGGCACACCAGTCCCCGTTAGGTCCGGCCATTCGCCTGCCACACTGCAGAGAACACCAGTCCTATTAGGGTCCAACCGGGCCCAGATCGGGCCCGTGAAGCCCGCCGCCATGCTGCAACAGGCCGGCCGCCGTCGCCACTGCCCCTGCACCCCACACCGCGCCGTCCGCCGCCGAACGCGCTACAAGCCAGGCCGGCCCGTCCCAACCCAGATGGGCCCCGTAGGGCCCCGATCTGGGCCACCGAAGCTCCTGGCCAAACTGCAGCGCGCCGTCGCCCGCCACATCGCGCCGCCCCGCAGATCCGCGAGCACCGCCACCGCCACGCCGCCTCCCGGCCGGAGCCGAACCACCGCCGCCCGAAGCGCACCGCCGCCAGGGGAGGAAGCCCCGCCTCCACTCTACCCAGCACGGGGAAGGACAGGCCGCCGCCGCTAGTGCCACGCGGGCCGCGCCCGGAGGCCGCTGCCGACGGCGGCGACGGGGAGCGAGGAAGAGGAGGGACGAGGAGAGAGCGCTGGTGGGGAGCGCGCCGCCGCCGCGGGGGGCGACGGATGCGCTCAGGGAGGAAGGGGAGAGAGGGGGGGGGGAGGAGGGAGCGGCCGGAGGTGGCGCCGCCGGCGGAACCCTAGCCTGGGGTCGGGTCGGGTCGCGAGAGCTCTTTTTTCTTACTACGCTCAGAGCAAGGCCAGTCGATGTCGCGTCTGGCTAGACTAGATCAAAAGTAAATAACAAAGCTAATAGAAGTTGCATGTTGGTATTTATGGTGGGACTGGCAACAACATGTGCACGGCGAAAAAGTTCAGAAGCCAAGCAAAGCGGCAATGTCGATCAACGTGTTGAAGACTAATTTTGGTGCAGCGCATTCATCGAAAGCTAAACCGAGTAGGAGAGCATGGTCGAAGCCTGCACCGAATCATGTTAAGGTTAATATTGATGCTGGGTTCGATGAGGATTATTTGTTAGGTACTACGGGAGCTGTTATCCGGGACAGTACAGGAGGCTTCATCGTTGCGAGTAACACAAAGTTGGACTTTGTCCAGGATGCCCTATCAGCTGAAGCTCATGCTCTAAAACAAGGTCTTATGCTTGCTCAATCAGTCGGATGTAACAGAGTGATTGTGGAATTTGACTGTCTGGAAGTGGTCAACACAATGCTAGATGGTGCTCACTCCCACGGAATTGCAGCCGCAATATTTGATGATTGTTACTATCTCTCAACTGAATTTATTAAGATTCAGTTTGATCATGTACCGCGTGAGTCCAATAGTGTAGCTCATGAGTTAGCCAAACTAGCTAGGGTTCCTGCCAAAATGTATGGCTGGATGAACCACCAAATTCAATTATACCACTTATCGTGTCCGATGTATAGCCTTGATTACCAATGAATAAAGAGGTGTAAGTTATATAAAAAAAATCTTATTACGTGTATACACGGTGTTTTTTTTTAAAGCACAGTGCACGTACGGCATTCGGAAACAAGTGGTGTACGTACTATATATAGCTATTTAAAACGGTGTCCAGCTATGCGTGCTTTCTGTTGGCACCACGTACCCGACGGTACGATCGATCTTCGGACACCTCTGTGATGAGATACGATTGCGCGAGTCACTGTACACCCATGCGGCATGCAGAGCGTAGACTGAGACGAGAGGGCTCACGGGATGGATCTGGGACAGATCGATGCACACCATATTGACAAGATCTTTTTCGCAGGAGGATGACGAGCGGTGACGTCAGAACGGAATGCTAGCGTGTCCTCTTGCATCGATCTTTCTTGGAGTAGATCGATGAACAATACCTTTTGCATGGCGCTGTGACACACACACACAATGTATGCAGGCCGAGGCTGGAGAGTTTGCAGCTTAGGTTGGCCTTATTGCTCACTAGTCCAGTACTAACTAACTCATATATATTGTCTTACTGACTGAAGATAATATGTAGTCTTACGTGGAAAGATCTAGAGAGAGGGTGGTCACGGGGGAGAGAGAGACGTGCACGCCGTGCGCAGGCATTGAGTCGTCTGCGTCGGCACAGCCCCAGTCGAAAAACGTAGCATGCATCTTCATGTGCGTGGCGCCAAATCGATCGATCTCCGATCGGTCGATGAATCGGCGGGCCATATCGCATGCATGCCATAGACGTACGGCACCAAATTTGGCCGCGATCCATGGCTACAGATATATCCAAGCCGTCCTGGCCGTCCGTCCTGTCCATCGGTCTAGTCGATCGCTTAGCCTCGCGCTCCACGCCACCGCTGGCCGGCCATCTTCTTCGCTTGGCCCTCGACCCAGCGTGTGCAGGGTGGCGTACTGGCCGTGGCCGGCGGTTCAGGCAGTGCTAGCTCCGATGAAACGTACGTACGTACCCCTGCGATCCACCGGCTGCCTCGATCCGAACGGAACGCATGTTGCGCGCGAGTACGTACGTCTTCTTGGCATCTTTTTTAAGCTGTTCACGCATGCATGGCGTCTCGGTGTCCTTGCGCGCGGTGCTCTGACCGATTTAGCTGCCGGCCGATCGATGGAGTAACAGTTTTGTCCGGCCGGCCGGGTCAAGAAATGTACAGTAACAGTCTTGTGTACACAGCATCCTATAAAACCAGGTGTACTACCAATTCAGCTAAAAATAAGGCGTACTACCTGGGCCCTGTCAAACAAACGGTCGGTGAACCAAAGCTCGGTAGTTTTTTTTTTCTTTGAGTGAATGTTGGAATTGGTGTATGGCCCAAATACTGGGCATTTCCTGTTTGAGGCTCGATGTGTCCGTTACCACAGCGACGCCTATGCACAAGACTTGGTGCTAAATATAAATACTTTAACTTTTTCTAAATAGCTTATATTTAGATGCGTTTTAGTGTATATATTCACTTTTATATCTGTATGTATTTCATACTAAAATATCTAAACCATCTTATAATTTGGAACGGAGGGAGTATATTTTATGTTATTGTTTGCATTTTACCTATTCCCTTTTATTATTTTTTCTTTTTTTTGTTCCATTTTATTTTCCTATTTTAATTTTTTCCATGTTTCCTTTTTTATTCTTTGTTCGTGTTTTACTTTTGAAAATTATACAATATTTATTTTGAACTGCGTAAATACTGTTTGAACAATATGAAAATCAATTTTAACTACATGAATTTTTTTAAACTCTTGAATAAATATTTTATACTCGTTGAACATGTTTTGTTTTCACATGAACATTTGTTTTTGAACCATATGAATGTCTATTTGAACCTATTAAATATTTTTAAATCTATGAATAGCTCTCCGAACTTGATAATTGTTTTTGTAGAACATTCACCAAAATATCGAAAAACAAAAATATAAATATGAAAAACTAAAAAAATGATAATTGCATCAAGAAAACAAAAGGAAAGAAACATGGGAAAACAGAAAATGAAAACTTTACTAGGCGGCCTAGTTACACACCTGCTACTTGGGCGTTGTCCCCTATACGACGCAACATGCATAGTATAGGACCTCCCAAAATATCGGCAAGCGAGTTTCGTGCTGGCCATAACAAAGGTGTTTATGCTACTTTTTAAATTTATGTTTTCGCTTCTTGTTTTTCTGCTTTCTTTCTTATATTTTTCATACTGTATATTTTCCTCGCATTTATTATTGTTTTATTTATTTATTTTCTAGTTTCTTAATTATGGTTATATATTTTTATACATTTGTAGTTTTGTTCTTACTTCTTCGGCATCACGGTGTGGCAGGGAGTGGGAGGAGAGAAGGCATGTGTGGTGTCGAGGAAATGGATGTGCAGGCGGGAAGTGAGAGGAGTGTCGATACGGAGTGGGCGGTGGGGGAGGTGGGACATTGCATTAAAAGGAGTCCAAACGAGGTAGGTGGAGTCGATAAGGATTAGATCTTGCACCGTCTACCGCCTAGGTAACTTTTGGAAGGGTTAGGAGATGGCGGGCCAGTTCTAGGATCTTGAGCCGCCTCTGTTAGGGCCCGTTGCATCCGGCCAATACTCGGGTACCACCGGGGTGAGAAAACCCTTGTCAGCGACAAATGAAGCGTGCGTGCCACCGCTCGCCGCCGCCGAGAGACGTCGCCTCTCTTGTTGGCTAGCACCCCTGAGGGTGTGGCACCGCTTGCCACCGGCAAGGGAAGGAGCCAATAACACGAGCGTCAATGACGGACACTAGCCCACCACGACATACGTGCGATTCATGCATATTCAATTGGACCATATGAGTTTCTACCGGGCTAGATTCAAATTAATTATTCATTAATGACGAATTAAAAATTAAATGCCTATTATGCCCTTAGTTATGAAGGGGTACTGATTGCGTTTAACTTTGGGTAGGTGGAGGATGTACCGAAGCCGAAATGTTGTTTCAGGGCACAAGTTTTCACCTAGTTCACCATATGCATTTTCCTCTGTCAGATTCATCATCATTGTGCTACATATAGTTATGCCGGATCATGTTGAACTTTTTAATGCCTACTAAGCACTAGAGGATAAGACGATTAGGAAATAGCTAGGTTGTTGTGGTCCGCAGAAAAAAATCTATTAGCTTACTCCGACCTGGTCTGAAGTGAAACTTCCCCTTCCAGGATTTCAGGTTGAAGCCATCTTGTCAATGATCAACTGCTACTCGATAAGTCTTGACTTACTTGGGCCTCAGAAGCAAACCAAGATACTGGCAGGGGGCGAGAGAGAATTGATCTCGCCACCAAAGTATTCGAGGATGAAGGCGGAGTCAAGACCAGAACAGCTGATAGGGTACGTAACAAATTTGCTGATGTTGACCTTCATACCAGAGAAGCCATGAAAAACGGAGAGAACGCCCTTGATGAGGAGTAAGGAAGGATTATGGAGACTGGGTGAAAGGGGAGACATAGCATGTTCAACTCTGCATCATTAGTTAACATTGCTTGGATGTGGAGAAAGGAAGGATTATGGAAACAATGCATCGCCATCACCATCCAAACCCAAAACGTCTCAAAGGAACGATAAAACAACTCTAAGTTAATTGTATCGAAGCCTTTGCAATATCCAGCTTAAGGAAGATAAGAGGATGATTTTTCGAATGAGACTCCTTGATCAGATTTTGACATATAAGAAATTGTCTTGATTAGTACACCTTTTCTTGACGAAAGCACTATAACAGACAAGACTAAATTCTTAAGCCCAGGAGCAAGCATGTTGGCCAAACAGCTTGCACAAAATCTAGGCAATACTATGCACTAGGCTAATAGGACTGAAATCACAAGACAAACTGACATCACGCTTCTTGGGAAAAAGAACAAGATTTGCAGTGTTTAGATGATGCCACAGATCCCCTCTTCTCATGTGCACTTGGTCGATAGCATTCAGAGTATCAACAGATAAATTCTCAAGACTTCTTTGAAGAAGCCACCAGTGAACACATCAGACCCGAGGAAATTGCACAAACCACCACCTATTGGTGTTGTTGTTGAAAGTGCATGCTTGATCCCCATGCATGGTTTTGGTAATTAATGACAATCTCTATGGACTAACATTTGCATTGAGCTCTATGTGTAGGTTGTCCTTTAGCTTGTGTCAAGATCATTTGTTGATCAAGGCCAAGCTTGCTTGTCTCCATTGGTTGGAGTCAAGGTCAAGGTTAGAAGATCATTTGTTGATCAAGGCCAAGCTTGTCTCCATGTGTTGGAGTCAAGCTCAAGGGAAGAAAAGATTTGGTTGATCAAGGCTTAGTGCGGGTTGATCGACACTCAAGTTCAAGTGAAGACATGCCGAAGAGTGCTTTCCCCATCTTGGTGTATGGGGGAGCGTCATGTGATTCTTCATCAAGTGAAGCGCAATCAAGAAAGGTGGTTCGTCTTGAGGAGATGAAGTTCGTCTTCATCGATCTCAAGTGGTTTAATGCGCAAGGCAAAGGTATGATCTTGGTAGGGCTTTTATTTTACCGGTCTCATGATGTTAGTGAGAGACCGGGTTATAGGATAGATAGCCGTACTATCAAGAGGGGCTCTCAACCGAGTTTCGTGATCGTATCGTTCGTGGAGAGCTCAAACCTTTGCATCCTGGCATCTTTACAATCATCTTTATTGGTTCTCATTTGGATCTTATCGTGGTGTGGTCTTGGTGCTTGTCATGCTTGTCATGACAAAGCCAAGGTCACCGAAAACGGTTTGCATTTGCGTCTTCTTTCGTGTTTTCGGTATTGGAGATTTTGCCGGTTCATCCGTGCGGAAGATTTATATCTTTCATCTCGTTGCAAAATCTCCATTGCTTGTTTGCCTTTCTCAAAGGTTGCTTTTGTTGTCCTCTTTCCAACAAAATTGGTTTTGCTTTATTCGGACTTCAATTGCAAAAGATGTGTCATTTCCGGTTTGCGAAAAAGAGTTTTTAAACTTCCCCATTTGGTTTTATTATATCTTGTTGAACTATGATGTCTCTCTTCATAATCTTGTTGTGCTCATTGTGACGATTCCAACGAGTCCAAGATTATCGAAAACGGAGTTCATATGCAAAGTTATGGGGCCTTGAATTTGCCTTTGGATCTTCCCCGGAGTTGGTCCGGAGTTTCCGGCCACACCGGAGTCTCCGGCCCAAATGACCGGAGTCTCCGGTCCCTGGTTTTCGCTGCCGGTTGACCTTGCTGTGGTGCGCTTCTGTATTGGGGTCCGGAGGTACCCCGGAGATGGACCGGAGTCTCCGGCACACCGGAGTCTCCGGCCCTCATTTTTCTCGGCTGCTTTGCATTTGTGTGGTGCGCCTCTGGATAGGGGTCCGGAGCACCCCCGGAGGGTGCCCGTCTCCGGCCCCAAGGACCAGAATCTCCGGCCTCCCCGATGACCCAGCAGGCCGGAGTCTCCGGCCACTTACCCCGGAGTCTCCGGCCTGGACAGGCTCCAACGGCTAGTTTTTGGGGGAGGCTATAAAAAGCCTCCTTCCCCCCCAAAACCTGGTTGCTGCTCTTGCTCACTTGTTCTTGCTCTTCCCCTTTGCCCTAATCCTTGTGAGCTTGATTCCTCTCTTCCCCTCCAATGATTCTTGCCCAAATTTAGGGTTTCAAGAGAGGAGATCTAGATCTACCATTCCACCAATCAAAATCCCCTCTAAGTGAGGGAAACTTGTGGATCTAGATTTTGGGGTTGCTTTGTGCTCATCCCCTTTGTTCTTCCTCTCTTATTCCCCCAAAGCATTTGTTGCTTGGTTGGAATTTGAGAGTGAAGGATTTGACCACTTATTGTGTTCTTGCCTTTTGCATTTGTTGCATCGGGTTGCTCCCTCCGCGGTGATACGTGAAGATCAAAGTTGAGAAGCTTGTTACTCTTGGGTGCATTGTGTTCCCAAGAGCTTGTTGCCTCTTGGGTGCATTGTGTACCCTAGACGGTTTGGAGGTGCCGCGAAGTCTTCGCTTGTGGAGCTTCGGCACGAGTTTGGGAGCCCCCAATTGAGTTGTGGGTGTGTGCCCCAAGGAGAAGTTGTAAAGGGCTCCGGAATCCGCCCCGAAGGATTCCGATAGTGGAAGGTGAACCAATCCCTTGGGTGAGGTTCATCGGAGAATAGGGTGAGGCCTTTGTGGCATCTTGAGTAGGCCTTTTGTGGCGAGCTCACACCCCTCCAACGAGACGTACTCCCTTAACAAGGAGGAACTCGGGAATACATCCTCGTCTCCGCGTGCCTCGGTTATTTCTATACCCGAGCTTTACTTATGCAATTTACATTGTGATAGCCTTCGTGCTTGAAGTTCATATCTTGCTATTACCTTGTTGTTTGTTTTGCTTAGCATAAGTTGTTGGTGCACATAGGTGAGCCTAGTAATTAGGTTGTTGGCTTGTTAATTTAAACACATAGTTTTATTCCGCAATTATCAAGCCCCTAATTAGAAAAAGTTTTAATCGCCTATTCACCCCCCCCTCTAGGCGACATCCGGGCATAGCTTGTTCTTTCAATTGGTATCAGAGCCTCGTCTCTCTTGTTTGGCTTTACCGCCTAGAGAGTAAAGATGTCGTCTAGGGATTTAGTGCACAATTCCATGTTTATATTCAATGGCACAAATTTTAATATTTGGAAAACTCATATGCTTAGACACTTACGGGTCTTAGACCCCAATCTTGAGCGTATCTTAGATATAGGTTTTTCTCCTCCGAAGGACTACGAAAGTACGACTTTAGAGGATGAGAAAAACTTATATCTAGATGCTCTAGCTTCTAATGAGTTTTGCAAATTTGTGAGTATTGTAGTTTTCGAGTCAATCATGCCTCTCCGGGATGCTCATGAGTTTTGGACCAAGCTACAGGATAAATATGGTTTGTCCAACTCTATTGAGGATGATTGTTCTCCCTCCACCTCCGGCCGTGACGAGCCCTCGTCTTCATCTACTTCACCAAAATGTGGTAAGCCACAAACCAATGTAATGGTGAGTAGTGATAGGTTTTGCAACCTTGATAGTGAGCTCATTATTGATGATCATTTATCTCGATCTTGTTGCAATGCTTTATCTTTGGACCTAAACACTCGTAGCACTATAAATGATTTACATGCTAGTGTTGATAGTCCTCGCATATCATCTAAAACTTGCTTCGATGAATCTCTATATGATATGCTTGCTTTATCTTGTTGCCATGATAAAAATGTTTGTGTTCCCTCTAAATCTTGCATTGATAATAATGTAGAGGAAACCCAATTTGCTATGCAACAAGATTTGAACTTGAGTAGTTCAAAAATCAATTATTCTTCATCTTTCACCTCTCATTGTCTCATGGCTAAATCTTCTTCTAGTAATGACAATGATGATAATAATGATAATGACAATAATGATGAAGAAGTTGATATGGAAAAAGTTAATGCCCTTCTTCAAAATAAAGGTCTAATGATTCTTAAAGTCCTTCCTACTAATAAAAGTGCTCAAGCTAACCTCTTTGAAATCATGAGCACTCTTATTGAGCGTGGGGAGACTATTGAGGCTTTGGAAGCAAGCCTTGAAGAAAAGGGTAAGATTGAAAGAGATGATGCTATGGAGAAAGCATCGTTAGAAGATGCTCTTGAGGAAGAGCATGAGACTCGTGCTTCTCTAGAGGAGAAACTAAATTCTATCGAGGAGTCTCATAACGAAATAATTGCTAAAATCATTAAAGAACGTGACCATGCTCATGCTAAATATAAAGTCACGAAAAATGAAAATGCTAGATTAAATGATGAGCTTGCCAAGTTATCTTCTTCTATTCCTAAAATTAATGATGCTTGTGCTACTAACTCCACTTCTTGTGAAGCATCTATTATGAAGGAGAATGTTGAGCTAAGGGCTCAACTTGAGTTGCTAACTAGCAAGTATGAGAAGTTGGAAGCAAGTCATGAAAAGCTATCTAGCTCTAATGATGATCTTCTAGCATCCTATGGGAAGTTGGAAGAAAATCATGAAAAGCTATCTAGCTCTAATGATGAACTTCTTGCTTCCTATGCTTGTCTTAAGTTAGCTCATGAGGCCATCACTACAAAGGTAACATCAAGTGAGCCTCATGTGGATATTAGCACAACTTTAACTAAAAATGCCATATTGCCATGTGCTAGTCCTAGTAGTTCATCCACTAAAAATGTTGCTACATCTTGTGATGAATTACTTGCTTTGCCTTGTTGCTCTATCAATGATGCATCTACTTCCTCTAGTGCATTTGTTGCCACTAACCATGTAGAGGAAATAAAAGACCTCAAGGCCCAAGTCACTTCTTTGGAAAAAGACTTGGAAAAGCGTCATGAAGGGAAGCGTGCACTTGACAACATGTTGAGTGTGCAACAATCCCCTAATGACAAGAGTGGACTTGGATTCAACTCCAACAACAAGAACAAGTCCAAGGTTAAGAAGAAGAAGGGCCAAGTTCAAGTCAAGAATCCGGCCAAGATCACTTGCTTCAAGTGCAAGCTAGAAGGGCATCATGTTCGTGATTGCCCAATGAAGAAGAAGAAGCCTCTTAGTGAGAAGCAACTAGGGAAGCGGCCTCTTGTTCAATCTCGTGCTCAACCACGGGTTGAACAAAGACCACCTCCTAAGAAGACTCAAGTCAACGCTCCTCAAGTTGAGGAGCCTATTAAGAAGAAAGAGAAGAGTCGGTGTTGCTACCTTTGCCGTGGCAAGGGTCACTTTGCTTCTTCATGCACCGTCGGTAACCCATCCAACCCTATCATAATTGATGATATTTATTCTCTTGGGAAGGATAGAAGTGGCAATGTGTTTGCCAAGTATGTGGGAGCTCAAAGTGGTGTCAAGAAACGCACCATTTGGGTTCCCAAGCCTATTGTGACTAACCTCTTAGGACCCAACTTGGTTGGGGACCAACAAGCTTCAACTTGATCAATAGGTGTTTGTGGAGGACATTGGTGACTTGGCTATTCTTGAAGAATTAAGGGATCTTCATGGGTTTATTTCTCAAGCCAAGTCAATTGGATTATCACATATCTATCTCATATCCAATGCTTCCTCCTTGCGGTAACTTGTATTTAATTCATATATACATTGAAAGTTGCTTGCTCCTTTGCATGTGTTAGTTTTGTTCCTAGCATGTGTTTGTATGTGATATGCTCCTTTCTTACTTATCTTGTTATTCAAAGGTGATGTATGTTAGTTGTATATCATGTATGTGTAATTTGTGTGTTGAGCTTTATTGAATCTTGTGTGGATTTCATTTGGCTCTTTGAGATATTAATGGACTATCCCATTTTGGGGGAGTGGTGTGCTTTGTGCTAATCACAAACCTAAAAATGTGTATACATGAGGCACACCACCTAGTATTGATATTTCAATATTATCTAGCTACTATGTGGTATGTCATATTCATGAGAAATTCAAATTCTACAATGTCCATTAATTTCTCTAGTTGGTCTTATTTGCCTCGTGTTTAAAAATAAAATGAATTATCACATTATGGGGGAGTAATAAGCTATGTGCATATTACAATCCCATAAAAATATGAACATTTGAGGTTTGCCACTTAGATTTGATATTGTACATTATCTATTTCCTATGTGGCATGTTTGCTCAAACAAGTTCCAATTTTCCTTTGTGGTTGTCTTGTGGCTCTTGTTTGGGTGAGTTTGCTTGGTGTGGTTTTTCTCTAATATGTATTCCATATATTTTGTGAGAAACCATTTGTCTCACCTCATTTTAACCATGGCGTTGCCGGTTGGTTCGAATAGTTGAAACTACCAACAAACCTTTTAAAAATATGGCGTTTGAATTCTTACCTCTTGCCATATGCTTTTTGTCGTGAGGTTGGTCTTGATCATCATTTCTACATACCACCGAGAGATATCTCTATATACTCCTTGTCTTGACAAGTGATACTAGTAATTGTGGTGGATTGTGTAGACCATCTTCGCATTGGCTCTTGCGCTAAATTGCCTTACTTATTGCCTTCTTTGCCTCTTGCTAGGATCCTAATTTTCATTTGGTAGTGTTTAGTGTTGTCAATAAAATATGGAGAGTAATGATCCCTTGTGCATGCATTTTGTATTCAAATGCAAATATCTAAGATAATGCATGTATATTGGGGGAGCATTCCTTTTTATTTAGAACACTAACCTATCTATCAATTTTTGATCCTTTCAATTGGCATTTGATTCTTTATCTTGTGTTGGTACCTTCAATTGGTATTAATTGGAATTTAATATCTCCTCCTTAGATATTTGTTCCAATTAATATTTATTGTGGGAGTCTTGATACCCTCTTGCCTTATTTCACTTTACTTGATTTCGGTCAAGTATCACCCTCTTCTTGGTATCTTTTCTCCTAAATTGACATTTGTTGTTTTAATTGGTATCTTATTTTCAATTGGTGTCGTATCGATCATTGGTTGTGTTGATTTGATTCCTTTTGATATCACACCTCATGTGTTGATGTGTTATGGAATCAATCATTTGTTGATTTGATTTTTCCTCAATCATGTGTTGATTTGGATTTTGATATAATTTGGACAACCTTTTCTTGTCACACCTTGGTGTGCTTTATTGGTTTACTTGGTGTTTTTGTCCAATTTGTATCTCTTTTGGTTCTTGTAAGTCTATGCATGCATATTTACTAGTATATATATTTTATGGCATGCTAGTCTTTCTAGTTCCAATATATAGGGGATACTCCACCGAATCCTAAATCGGCTAAGATGTGCATGAAATTCAATTTCATATCTATATGCACATATTTATGTGGAGTGTTTCCTATATATTGTAGTTGATCTAACTACTATGGGACCCAATGAGTTTGGGAACCATTTTGTACTCTAATTGTGTTTTAGGTACAATGGAGATGCATTGGATGCTTGCCTCATTCATAAGGAAGGTGTTCTCACCGTGTGATTGTCGGAGTCAAGCTTGGATGACAAACAAACTCTCATCATCATCATCAACAATGCATCTCGGTAACAAGTATCTATCCCATGCATACTTTTCTAGTTCCAACCTTGTGTAGGTTAGCTCTTGGCATGAATGCTCTTATATGCAATTGTTGTGGTTTTGGCCTATTTCCTTCACTTAATATATCTTTGTGATATGTGTGATGAATTTGCAAAAACCTTTTCTTCAATTGATATTATTTGTTTGTGATACTTGTTGCCTATTTCAAAGCATCTTCACTATCTCTTGTTCCCTTAGTGATATGTGTGATGCATTTGATATATTTGAAGTTCATTTATATACAATGAGATAAAATTGAGCTATGTGCTATGCTTTCAAGCAACAATCTCGTTTGTATATTTATGACTTCCTTTTGGATACCTTGTTCTCTTTTTCCCGGACCATTTCGTATGTATATGTTTCTTTGCGGATGTATATCTTTGTGGTTTGTCTAATTAGAAACCTATACATATGAGAGAGGTCACCTTTTAGTCGGTATCCTATTCCTTTTTGAGCCACCTTGTGTTTCATCTATAATTCTTTGGTGGCTCCAAATTTGTCTCATGAGTGCTTGTCTTATTGTTTATTGGTATCTTTGCACACTCATGTATTTGTTGGATCTTTTGTCTTCATGCCTACCATGGTGAGCATGTTGAATTTTATTGGCTAAATGTTCTCACTTGCTTTTGGCATTTTCAATTGGTTTTAGTTTCCAATTGGTATCCCTAAGCTTGTGAACATATCTCTTTAAAAGATCTCTTTTCTCGGTTGGGCCTATCTTATGATCAATTTTTGAAAATTGGTATCTACTTATGGCTCAATCACATCTTTGGTGCAAGTGCTATGATTTGCTATCGCATTATGCACTATTGCACTTGTTGCGTGTTCTAGATGATTTTGGGGGAGTGAGGATTCCATATTTATGCACTCCTTATGTGTGCATGAACATTGGGGAGCTTCTCCGTTTTATTTAGAACTCTCAATTTGGATCTTGTTGATTGCTTTTCTCCTTTGTGGAGATGTTTAAAATGATTTCATCTTTTTGCAATCTTTGGATCCTCAATATGGTTTGATTTCCTCTAATTATTCGTTAAAAGGGATTGTCATCACCTTGTTAGAGGAACTCATATTATATTGGCTCTCTAAATTTTTCTTCCCATTTCGGCAATCGATGCCAATGGGGGAGAAGTTTAGAGGGTTTAAGGGAATTTGGGTTTTATGCTTTTGTTGCATTTGCCTTTAATGCGCTTTGCTCCCTTGCTTGTTTGTCGTGCAAGGTTGCTTTATTCTTTATATAAACCCTCTTAAACGGGATTGTCATCAATTACCAAAATGGGGGAGATTGAAAGTGCATGGTTGCCCCCATGCATGGTTTTGGTAATTAATGACAATCTCTATGGACTAATATTTGCATTGAGCTCTATGTGTAGGTTGTCCTTTAGCTTGTGTCAAGATCATTTGTTGATCAAGGCCAAGCTTGCTTGTCTCCATTGGTTGGAGTCAAGGTCAAGGTTAGAAGATCATTTGTTGATCAAGGCCAAGCTTGTCTCCATGTGTTGGAGTCAAGCTCAAGGGAAGAAAAGATTTGTGTTGATCAAGGCTTAGTGCGGGTTGATCGACACTCAAGTCCAAGTGAAGACATGCCGAAGAGTGCTTTCCCCATCTTGGTGTATGGGGGAGCGTCATGTGATTCTTCACCAAGCGAAGCGCAATCAAGAAAGGTGGTTCGTCTTGAGGAGATGAAGATCGTCTTCATCGACCTCAAGTGGATTAATGCGCAAGGCAAAGGTATGATCTTGGTAGGGCTTTTATTTTACCGGTCTCATGATGTTAGTTGAGAGACCGGGTTATAGGATAGATAGCCGTACTATCAAGAGGGGCTCTCGACCGAGTATCGTGATCGTATCGTTCGTGGAGAGCTCAAACCTTTGCATCCTGGCATCTTTACAATCATCTTTATTGGTTCTTATTTGGATCTTATCGTGGTGTGGTCTTGGTGCTTGTCATGCTTGTCATGACAAAGCCAAGGTCACCGAAAACGGTTTGCATTTGCGTCTTCTTTCGTGTTTTCGGTATTGGAGATTTTGCCGGTTCATCCGTGCGGAAGATTTATATCTTTCATCTCGTTGCAAAATCTCCATTGCTTGTTTGCCTTTCTCAAAGGTTGCTTTTGTTGTCCTCTTTCCAACAAAATTGGTTTTGCTTTATTCGGACTTCAATTGCAAAAGATGTGTCATTTCCGGTTTGCGAAAAAGAGTTTTTAAACTTCCCCATTTGGTTTTATTATATCTTGTTGAACTATGATGTCTCTCTTCATAATCTTGTTGTGCTCATTGTGACGATTCCAACGAGTCCAAGATTATCGAAAACGGAGTTCATATGCAAAAGTTATGGGGCCTTGAATTTGCCTTTGGATCTTCCCCGGAGTTGGTCCGGAGTTTCCGGCCACACCGGAGTCTCCGGCCCAAATGACCGGAGTCTCCGGTCCCTGGTTTTCGCTGCCGGTTGACCTTGCTGTGGTGCGCTTCTGTATTGGGGTCCGGAGGTACCCCGGAGATGGACCGGAGTCTCCGGCACACCGGAGTCTCCGGCCCGAGGACCCGGAATCTCCGGCCCTCATTTTTCTCGGCTGCTTTGCATTTGTGTGGTGCGCCTCTGGATAGGGGTTCGGAGCACCCCCGGAGGGTGCCCGGAGTCTCCGGCCTGGCCGGAGTCTCCGGCCCCAAGGACCGGAATCTCTGGCCTCCCCGATGACCCAGCAGGCCGGAGTCTCCGGCCACTTACCCCGGAGTCTCCGGCCTGGACAGGCTCCAACGGCTAGTTTTTGGGGGAGGCTATAAAAAGCCTCCTTCCCCCCCAAAACCTGGTTGCTGCTCTTGCTCACTTGTTCTTGCTCTTCCCCTTTGCCCTAATCCTTGTGAGCTTGATTCCTCTCTTCCCCTCCAATGATTCTTGCCCAAATTTAGGGTTTCAAGAGAGGAGATCTAGATCTACCATTCCACCAATCAAAATCCCCTCTAAGTGAGGGAAACTTGTGGATCTAGATTTTGGGGTTGCTTTGTGCTCATCCCCTTTGTTCTTCCTCTCTTATTCCCCCCAAAGCATTTGTTGCTTGGTTGGAATTTGAGAGTGAAGGATTTGACCACTTTGTGTGCTCTTGCCTTTTGCATTTGTTGCATCGGGTTGCTCCCTCCGCGGTGATACGTGAAGATCAAAGTTGAGAAGCTTGTTACTCTTGGGTGCATTGTGTTCCCAAGAGCTTGTTGCCTCTTGGGTGCATTGTGTACCCTAGACGGTTTGGAGGTGCCGCGAAGTCTTCGCTTGTGGAGCTTCGGCACGAGTTTGGGAGCCCCCAATTGAGTTGTGGGTGTGTGCCCCAAGGAGAAGTTGTAAAGGGCTCCGGAATCCGCCCCGAAGGATTCCGATAGTGGAAGGTGAACCAATCCCTTGGGTGAGGTTCATCGGAGAATAGGGTGAGGCCTTTGTGGCATCTTGAGTAGGCCTTTTGTGGCGAGCTCACACCCCTCCAACGAGACGTACTCCCTTAACAAGGAGGAACTCGGGAATACATCATCGTCTCCGCGTGCCTCGGTTATTTCTATACCCGAGCTTTACTTATGCAATTTACATTGTGATAGCCTTCGTGCTTGAAGTTCATATCTTGCTATTACCTTGTTGTTTGTATTGCTTAGCATAAGTTGTTGGTGCACATAGGTGAGCCTAGTAATTAGGTTGTTGGCTTGTTAATTTAAACACATAGTTTTATTCCGCAATTATCAAGCCCCTAATTAGAAAAAGTTTTAATCGCCTATTCACCCCCCCCCCCTCTAGGCGACATCCGGGCATAGCTTGTTCTTTCAGGGGGTCGGCCGGTGGGCGGCGGCGTGGGGGCCTGCTGCTATGCGCAATAAAGGCGGCGGTCCTGGTCCTAGGGTTCCTCTTGTGCCAGGACAAAGATCTGCCTGACGCGTGACCTCTTTGTTCTGGCCGAAGTGTCGAGTTTCGGAAGGCTCCCCCGACGAACCTCCATGGGCGTTTATGCCTAGAGATTGCTGGATCGGGTGGGATTCGGTCGTGCCCACGATTCTCCTTTAAGGAGACAGCGGTACGAAGCTCTGCTATATGTTGCCATCATGGATGAAGTCAGAGGCGGAGAATGTCATGAAAGCCGAGAGCGGAGGACTAGTAACGGTGATTTGAGTCATTGCGCAAAAGAGGAACTAGCTTGGAGTTTCGGGATTCATAGCAGCAGTATGGAAGTGGGGGCGACAACACAAGTGAAGTTCAAAGTCTTACCTCTCAGGGTGAAAATCCAAGGTCTGGCCTTAATTGGTTGTGCCTGGCAATGGCCTTGTTGAAGGCATTGTTTTGAGAGGGAGGATTATCTCCAGGGTGAAGACTCAAGATCTATGATCGGGCGACGACGGTGCTGGTGCACTGTTTCCTTCTTGGAGGCATCGCTTTTGGAGTACTTGACTTCAGGTGTTGTCTTGGTGGTGGTTGTGTTGTTACTGCAAGGACTGGAACTTTGTAGCGGGACTTTTCTTTTTTAGTTTCGTCTTCTTCTTTTTTTTTGTTGTGTGCATCCGTCAGGCCATTAGGCTTTACGTTGTTGCAGAGACTGGGTGTAATTGGTATGTTCGCGATATTAATATATACTCTTTATCTAAAAAAAGAGGTGTATCTAAATATACTTATATCCTTATACTTGTATGTGATTGGGTTAGCAACTTTTTTTACCTATGATCCCGTGCAAGAGTTCGTATGATAGAAGCTCAATCTCTTTCTTCGTTAATACGACCCCACCTAAACAAAATGCTATGATACACTAGTAGGAAATTGCTTATAGCCGTCGGGCTATCGCTGGCGAACCGTATAGACCGTGCGCCAGCGGTATTTACCACTGGCGCACAAAGATATGTGTGTTCGCCAGCGGTATATATGGGCCAGCGCGACGCCAATTACCACTGGCGAACAAATATACCAGTGCGCCAGTGATACTGTGGACACCGCTGGCGAACACACATACGAGTTCGCCAGTGGTAGTAAGCCAGCGCGGGCACATGTTTACGGCTGGCGCACAGTGCATACGCGTTCGCCAGCGGTAACATGGGTAGTTAATTAGCCCTGTGCGGGGCGCGTCGCCCCATCACACAATGTCTCCTCCTTATCCTCCTCCCTTCTCTCTTATCCACACAATCTGCCCGATCCCCTTTCCGCTCACTCCGCCTCTACCTCCTCCTGCTCGCTCACTCCACGTGGCGCGGGCCGCCGCTGCACCCGTCACTTCCGCCGCCCGCCGCCCGTCGCCTTCCACCTGAGCACCACCGGCCCGTGCCGCGCCTCCCGCCTCCGCATGGCCGCGCCCACCACCGTCCCCGGCGAGGCGGAGCCGACCACGTCGGCGCCGGATTCGGGGGAGATGTTCGTGTGGCGGGACTACTGGTACCCGGTGTCCCTGGTGGAGGACCTGGACCCGCGCGTGCGCACCCCGTTCCAGCTCCTCAACCGCAACTCCGGCCACTGGTCCGCGCTCGACGGCCGCTGCCCGCACCACCTCGCCCCCTCTCCGTCCTACCTCGCCTCTCCTCTCCTCAACCGCACTCTCTCCCTCCCTCTCCTCTCCTACCTCGCCTCAGTTCGTACTACTAACAAACATGCTCTACACGGACACACGCGACAGGGGAGGATCGACGAGACGGGGTGCTTGCAGTGCGCCTACCACGGCTGGTCCTTCGACGGCGCCGGCGTCTGCACCTGGATCCCGCAGGCCACGTCCGACGGGCCCGAGGCACGCGCCGCACTCTTTGCGCCACCAGGTTCCCCACGTTGCTCTCCCACGGCCTGCTCTTCGTCTGGCCCGACGAGAACGGCCGGGACAGGGCGAGGAGATGTCGGGCGCCGGTGACAGGACGGCGGCGGCACGTCAGCACGCCCGAAACGAGCTGCCGAGCGGCATTTTTTTTTAAATCTGACAATTTTACTACTAGCGAACAAATATTGTAGTTCGCCAGCGGTAACCTGCATTATCGCTGGCGAACATGATGTTCGCCAGTGGTAAGCTGTTACCACTGGCGATAGTAGCGCTGGCGAACCGCATGTTCGCCAGCGATAGCCGGTTCGCCAGCGATAGCCAAAACTGGTTCGCCGGTGATAGGCTTTTTCCTACTAGTGATACCATGCTAAGATACAACCATTACGGAAGGTCTGATACCCTGGCACATCCAACAGCACTTTCAATAGCACATCCGACGGCATACACATGTTGTGACTACCTCCCCGTATCAGTTTCAGGGAGCGCCTAGAAGGAATGAAGGGGACGATCAGTTTCAAGGAGCGCCTAGAAGGAATGAAGGGCACGAAACGGATAGGGCCGAGATGCAAGTGTGCCACATCAAGTTACCCTCCGACCCGAAACGGCTTATCTATGAGCGTGCGAGCCGCCGCGCGGTATGCATACGCATTGAAGTGTTCTTCTCCTTTCTTCTTTTCCATTCCTGAGCGATGCGAGCCTGCGACCGATAGGGAGCTACGACGGAGAAGGCACCGACGAGACGAAGCCGAGCAGCACTTAACTTGAGGGGTGCGGGGTGGGACGGGAGAGCCCGAGAAGAATGGAAGGTTTAGAGGGATGATCGGGACGGTGGCGGACTGGCGAAGGAGGGCGGGGTAGGAAGCTACGGCGGATAAGGCACCGACGAGACGGAGCCGAGCAATACTTAACTTGAGGGGTGCGGGGTGGGGCGAGAGCCGGAGAAGAAAGGCAGCACTTAACTTGAGGAGTGCGGGATGGGCGCGAGAGCCGGAAAAGAAAGGAAGGTTTAATGAGATGATCGAGGACGACGGCAGAGGATGGGGCGGGAGAGCGCCACCGGCCGCGGGCGGTTCGACCGGCGATGGTAACGAGGTGCGCCCTTCTTCCTCCTCCTGACATGTTTGAAATTATCTGACTTTGAAATTTTAGTTCATTTCGTCGTTGAATTAAGTATTGCATCTCTAGAGCCGAAGATGCTGGCCTGGCTCCGTCGGAAAAATAATCTGACCATTTGTGTAAGCAAAGAACGATACTCGACGGAAGTTCATAAGTACACCACAGTCCATGTGCCGATGGCCATAACACGCAGCCACACAGGTACCTCTACACACGGATCATCAAGCTTGCAGCTACAGAGTACACTAACAATAATATCGCAGCTCAACACCGAGCAATTCGTGGACACGGTCACCGTCTCAGTCGGCCTTCTTGGAGACGTTCGATTTCGCCTCGCCGGCATCATCCACGGAGGAGGAGGACATCTCCCTCGCCCGCTTGTCCTCCGCCGTCTTCGCGTAGACCTCGTCGCGCGTGTGAAAGTACTTCTCGAAGGCGCGGGGCAGGAACTTGGGGATGAGGAAGACGAAGAGGTTGATGGAGAAGTAGACCAGGTTCGCCACGGCGAGGTACCTCCCGAACCAGACCCAGGCCTTGTCCTGCACATCTCACAAGAGTTAAAATGGACAGACAACTGGAGCTTCTGAAGCTGACACAAAGTTGAGGAACACACGTACGGACCTGCATGGGGGCGGTGGTGGTGATGAGCTTGCTGGTCCACACGTCGTAGACCCAGTCGACGATGACGAAGACGCGGCGCACGGTGTAGAGCAGCGGCACGAGCGCCCTGAGCGGCGGCGAGAAGACGCCGAGCGCGCCCACGACGTTCTCCGTCAGGATCTGGCACGACAGGAGGAACAGGTGCGGCGTCGCCGACCGCACCGCCACGTCGTCGCCGCGGGCGAACCCGCCCAGGACGTGCGCCAGCGGCAGGAACAGCCCCACCGTGGTGCCCAGCACCACGTACACCTGAAACAGCCTACCCATACATGCGCGCACAGTTAATCGTCCAGATACACAAGACTAATCAAGAAATGGAATCTTCTGTGACGAGCGCGGGTTAGTGATGTAACTTACATGCTGCCGCAGAAGATCTCCTGTGACGCGGCGGAGTGGGCGGCGGCGGCGTCGCCGGCGAGCTTGTGGTGGAGCGAAGGGAAGGCGAGGCGGGAGAGGGAGAGGAGGTAGAGCGTGGTGACGACCGGGAAGGCGAGGTCGATGAGCGGGACGAGGCCGGACATGGAGAAGACCATGATGAAGGCGACGAGCTGGAGCTCGATGACGCGGAGGGAGCCCATGACGCCCCCCAGCATCGCCTCCGACGGCTGCCGCTCCGCCGCGTGGTCCGGGTCGGACCGCGGCGCCACGGCCAGAGAGATCCCCGACATGGCAGCTTAGCTCACTTGGCGCGCTACCAGGCCGGATTCACGATTCAGGAAACCGATACCGCGCGCGTGTGCACCACCGAAATGCTGATCGCCGGAGTAGTGAACAGGGCTGTACTGCGTGATGAGGATTTGCAAAAGGGGAGCAGAGGAGGGGCAGGAAGAACAGGGAGTGGCATCTGGCAAGAGGGAGTGGGGAGTTTTTGTTTGTTCGCTCTCGGCGGTCGGAGACGGGGTACGTGTCCGCGCATGCGTCGGGGCACCTGTGCAGGGGAGGACACGCGGGCCGGCTGCGTGGCGCTTTTGGTGTAACGCCGATTTTTCTATGGGAAACGCTAGGAAACAGCCGGGGGCTGCGTCCTTTGCGTGGAGCCTTCTCCTCCACTTATTTCTTATCCATCCAACGTCCCCTCCCGACTCCGTTCTTTCCAGTCAACGCACGCGACGCGAGAGAGCCGAGGAAACTCCATGAGAGAGCAAAAGCGTTCTGCGCCGCCCACCGCATGACCGCGCCACCCCTCCGGCCGGTCCCTTCTCCTTCCTCTCCGGCCTGCCGCCCCCGAGCTCGACCTCCTGCGCCGCCGTGTCCCTGAGCCGTGCACCGCAAGCCCTCACCTCGGTCGCCTCCCGCACGCGCGCCTCCACCTCGACCGGCCGCCGCGGCCAGCCGCCCTCTCCGTCCTGCCTCCTCCCGCGCCTACCGCTGGACCCGTCCCAACCGGCCCCGAGCAGCCGCGATCCCGCCGCCGGTGGACGGCCGACGCTGGCCACCCAGAGTTTTGCACAGCGGTGCTACCGGCGGCAGATGGTGCATGGTGGTGCTACCGTCGGCAGCTAGCGCTGCTGCTAAGCGGCCAGTGGTTGTACTAGCGGTGGTGATTGGTGGTGCTACTAGCGGCATATGGCGTTGCTACCACCGTTTGACGGCGATGCTGCAAAATGCGGGCGGTGGTGCTAATGGCCTCTAGCGGCGCTGCTACAAACGGTCGACCGTGGTGCTATCAGCCACTAGCGGTGTTGCTACAAGCTTTTTGGTGGTTCTGCTGCCGGCCATGGTCTGTGGCGGCGGTACGGCGAGCGGCCAGGGGAGGCAGTTGCAGCATGCACGCGGGGAGGATGCTGCATCGACGGCGCCATGATCGGTTTCTCCGACGACGCCGCGACGGGTTCTCCGGCGACGATTCTGCGTACGAGCGAGCGGCGGCGTGCTACCGGCGTGATCTACGTCGGTGATCTTTTCCACTGGAGCCAATCAACAGGAGCGGTGGGCACTAACTGCAAGCGCTCGTCGGCCGGGTTTCGATGCCATCTTACGCTGTTTTTCTATGGTCGTCGGAATATTTTTCTACGATGCTATAATATAATAATTTTTTTGCTACAATATTTCTGTGGTTTTGCTACAATAGTATAAAGATTTTGCTACGAGGTCTCCGACGAGAGTCTCGTCGGAGAGTCCGGTGATGTTTTTTGGCGAAGTCAGTTTTTGCTATAATAGCATAATTTATTTTTGCTACAATCTGTCTGTAGTTTTGCTACAATAGCATATTTTTTTTGCTACCAGGTCTCCGACGAGGTCACCGGCGAGACCGGTCCTTTTCTTTTTGTTTTTTGACCGAACCGTTTTTTCCTACAATGCAGCAAAAGCGGAACGATACGTAGCAAAAACGGAACGTTAGTAGCAAAAGCGGGATTGAGTCAGTTTTAGGGACACGTGTCACGCTGGGGACCCGGGGGCTGAAAAGTTTGGAGACCCTGGGGGACGCCTAGCACTTCCCTTTTTCTATGCGAGGCGATCGAGTTCGGGTACGTCTCTGCCTGCTCGCGCCTAGATGGTTCTGTGCAAGGAAGGAAGGAAAGGCGTGGCATCGATGATGAGATGACGCCCTTTTTAGCAGATGCGCGCACTCTTTTTTTTAATCAAAAGCAGGACATACTGGGAAATTCGTAACGGCTCTCGGGTCCAGATACTCTTGCTATCCGGATCGATCAATTGCTCTGGGATTCGTGTGGGCCGATGTATTTCCTGGCGTATTCGTAGCTGCTGCAGAATTTAGAACAGTGTCTTGGCACTCCACCAACCCGCATTAAAGTCCGAAGTGCCATTGCTTGCATTTGGCCGGTACAAACGGAACGCGAGCGTCTTGGACCAACGTACTAGACATCTAGACCGGTTGACCAGACACGTAGACTCAACACGTGGCAACTAAATAGACCAGCTGCCCACCCCCCATCCGCTACCCCACCATGAAGGTTCGTCCCCAATCGTCCATCGCCAACTCCATGTCTCCATCCATGGCGTGATGGCATTTTGCCTCGCGGGAGACAGATCCTTCCATCACGAGTCGCTACTCGGCTTCGGCGCCGGCCGGCGGCGAGTCGGGTCCTCCATGACCGGATGCTGTTAAGAAGCTCCAGCAAACCGGCCTTCCAGGTGGAGTACAGTGGATGCTATTGTTCAGGTTGAGGGTGACGCCGATGGCTAGCCGGATGTTGACGCCATGAAGCTGGGCAGAGAGCTGCTAGATGAGAACTAGCATGTTTTACCTGCACAACAGCGTCTTGATCTTGGTTCATCCTTTTACTGTTCTTCAGTTTGCCTATCTACATCATTGTTTGTTCATCTGCCGATTGGAAATGTTTGAAGACGTTTCGGATCCTTCAAATCTTCACAAATGTCTTGATACTTTTTTTTTTCTTGTTTACGAATGGAAATCTCTTCGATCTCTTGGTTCAGGATTCATTTCTCCTATGAATATTTTAGAAAGTTCTGGCTTTTCACTTCTCCTTTCTACACCTTTCTTTGCTCCCGTGCTGAATTAAAATGTTCATGAATAGGTTACGTTTTTGCTTCATCTCATGAGGTGGGATCTCTTCGATCTCCATAAGGTGCACTTTGATAGTTCGATTTTTGTTTCATTATGAAATGGTCCAGGAATATTCACAAATAAACGGCGTGAAAGAAAGTGCCAAATGTCTGATTCATTAGGTGTTCACTCTTCATCCTAAATAGCTGTGTACTTTTTGTGTCTGGACAAAACCCCCTATTCGATTTATTTTTTAGTGCAAGCTATTTTGTGTGCAGTGCTTTACTTGACAGTGTTTCACGAATCATTTTACAGAACATTTGACCTTGACGCAATGATGTACCACGGAACATATGTTTGGGCAAATCATAGGCCGCTGGTCCATGAGTTGGCGGCGAGGCTGACATAATGGCTTCCTTCACAGCACACTCTCTTCATTAGGTCCCAGTGCATTAAATTGTTCAATACACATCAGAGTATGCTTTTTTTTTTGCGTAAGCGTATAGTCCAGTAAAATACACAGGCACAGATCCCCAAGACAAGATGCAGAACCAGAACTACCAGACTCGGGAACCTTCTCGTTTTGCCTCCGTGGCGACTGGCGACATGCCGTGTTCCTCTTTCCTTCTGATTCCTTCCGTGTACTAGATCTGAATCAAATCCATTGTTCACAAGCTAATCCTTCAATTGATCTTGCAACCTACCAATCCCTCTATCGCTGTAGTGTTTATTCCCAGTCTCACCTATCAATCTTCACATCCCATCTCCAAGCGGCTGGTCAATCCCGTTTCTCTTGCCTGATTCAATACAAACTCATGGGATCTGAAGAAAGAAGGCCTGACTCACACGAGGACGGCCTTTTCCCCGAAGAACGTCGAAGTAGGAAGTGTCACAACCAGCGGACTGGCTGCTCTGATTCTGGAGTGCCCGCTGCTCTTCCTCAAGTGATTCGCATGTCTGATTCTAGAAGGCGACCTGGCCGCTGTGAGCGTACATCAACTGCCTCGGATTTCTTCCAGCGGGGAGGTGACTCTCCTCCAATTCCTGTCAGCGTTGATGGCAGATGCAGCGAGACTCCAACTCCCGTGGACGCCATGAATTTTCTGTCCTGGAACTGCCAAGGGGCGGGCAAGAATCTCGACAGTAACAAGATGGAGTATCTGGCCAAGCTAATCTCTTCAACTCGCGCTAAGGTAATTTTGTCTGTGAAACTCTGGCTTCTAAATATACTGGCGTTGATCTAGTCAATCGCTTCCCGGTTCAAGATAGTTATGTTGTCCCCGCTAAAGATCGTGCTGGTGGTCTTTGGATTATGTGGTCTGACGAGATGCAGATTACTATAACATCAGCTAGTCAAAATTTTATTTAGCGTCGGCTGTAAATACTACTACTAAGTTTGTTTCTCACTAGTCTGTGTTTATGGTGATCCCCATCATCGTAAGACTAAGGATATATGGGGCCAGATTGAATCTTTTGTTGGTTCTTCTCCAGGTAGGCCGGTTTACTGCATGGGTGACCTTAATGATATCATGTTTCCCTTCGAGACAAGTAACTGCCGTAAAGCTAACCATCATCGTATGGCCAATTTCAGTCACCTAGTAAAACGATGTGGTCTAATAGATATGGGGTATCATGGGCCTGCTTATACGTGGTGTAATAAGCGTTACTCTTCTGTTCCTACCTATGAGCGTCTCGATCGTTGCTTAGCGAATGTTGAATGGTGCAATGTTTATCCCAATACTTCGGTGTACAATCTGCCTATTCTTATCAGCGATCATGCTCCAATTCTTACTATCACTCAACCTACTATTGTGAAAACCAAGAAAACCTTCAAATTTGAAAATTGGTGGTTGATGGAAAATGATTTTCAGGAAACTGCTTATAATGCTTGGACTAATTCTGCTAGATTTCCTTTCCATGCTCGTATAACTAACCTGGCAGGTTCTCTTAAGAGGTGGAGCAAGAAGAAAAAACCTTTGCAGCAACAGCTTGATGATATCCATGCTGAAATTGAGGCTATTCAAATCCAGCCATTGCATAAGCAGGACCACTCTAGAGAGGCAAGTCTCACCGAGCAGTTTGAGCAAACCCTCACTAAACTAACAGATTTTTACAGGCAGCGAGCGAAAAGGCATTGGGCTCAAGAAGGAGATCGTAATACAACTTTTTTCCACAACGCCGTCCTCAAAAGAAGAAGGAAAAATAGGATCATGTCTATTAAAGATCCTCAAAATAACATGCTTACTAATCCTGAAGATATTGCTAATTGTTTTATTGATTACTTCTCAAATATCTTTACGTCTGAGAATCAAATTTTACAGAATGAAATAATTTCGGTAGTGGCTGAAGGGATTGACGATCCGTTCTTCAACTCAATACCAGACAAGAATGAAATTTTGCAGGTTCTCAAAGGAATGAAACGAAATGCGTCTCCTGGACCGGATGGGTTAAATGTAGCATTCTACTTAGCTACGTGGAAATGGATAGGAGATGACGTTACTCAGGTGGTACAGAGCTTCTATACACATGGTAAGATTCCACCCAAGCTCAATGAAACTTACATTACTCTGGTTCCAAAAAAACCTAATGCTGTGACGCCTCAAGATTTTAGACCCATCAGTCTCTGTAATATTATTTACAAGATTATTGCTAAAACTTTGGCCAACAGACTTAAGAATCTTTTGCCTACTCATATACATGAAACTCAACAAGCTTTTATCGAGGGTCGTAGAATTTCTAATAATGTTACAATTGCTCAGGAAATTACTCATTCCTTTCAGCTGTCCTCTTGGAAAGAGCAAGCCTTCATGTTAAAAGTAGATCTTGCCAAGGCTTTTGACAGAATTGAATGGAATTTTATAGCTAAAGCTCTTGCACGTATAGGGGTGAATACCCATTTCATAAATTTAATCCATGAATGCATCTCCACGGCTACCTTTTCCGTCAACATTAATGGCCAACCGTTCGGTCGCTTTTATGGTAGTCGAGGTATCCGACAAGGTTGTCCTTTATCCTCATACCTTTTTGTTCTAGCCGCTAACGAATTATCACTTTCTCTTCAAGATGCTTTGTCGGCTAATAGATTATTGGGAATTCAGCTGGGACCAGCTTGTCCCCCTATCCACTCTCTAATGTTCGCAGATGATTTAATTGTTTGTGGTTCAGCTTCCAATAATGATGCGCCTACAATTGCCGAGGTATTTAAACAGTTTTGTAATCTCTCAGGTCAAACTCCAAATTGGAATAAATCAGCTCTCTTATTTAGTAAGAATACTGATAATGCTGCCAAATCTGCAATTCGGAACTTATTTCCCGCTCCCGATATGGATCTTAGCACGACCCACCTAGGACATCCTCTTATTTTGCCCGGGAAAAATAGATCTGCTGCCTATGCTTTCATTGTCGACAGGTTTAGATCCAAATTGACTGAATATAAGGCGAACAGGTTATCACATGCCGCAAGGTTAACTCTTATTAAATCTGTCTTCGCCTCTATTCCTGTTTATTACATGTCCACTATTCTGCTGAGCAAAAAGCTAATAAAAAAGCTTACTTCTATAGTTAGAAAATTTTGGTGGACTGGTATTCAGAACGACCAAAATTCTAAATCCCTTTGTCTTCGATCTTGGGATGAAATTTGCAAACCAATGAAGGATGGAGGGTTAGGTGTTCGAGATCTCTATACTATGGATTTGGCTCTTATTGCTTCTTCGGCTTGGCGAATAATCAGAAAACCAAATTCTTTCCTTGCCAATGTGTTGAAAGCTAAATATTTTCCTTACACTTCGATTTGGAGGACAAGGACGAATTTTCCAAAATCTGCTTTTTGGTCCTCTATTTTAAAGTTCTTCCTTTTATGCAAAGTTCTATCCATCTTCAACTTGCTAGAGGCAACTCAAGCCTTTGGTCTTCACCTTGGTGCCCAGATTGGATAAACATCTACAACCATCTTCTAACCCAGCCAGGGAACGAGTGTCCAGCTTATGTAAAAGATCTTTGGCATCCTGACACTAAACAATGGGATGAACAAAAAATTATTGCTCACTTTGATAATGATTTAAAAAATCAGATCTTACAAATTCCAATTATAAAAGCTGATTTTGAGGACCAAATTTGCTGGATACACACACCTAATGGCCAATGCACGACAAAGAGTGCGTACAAGTTTTTCTTGCAGGTTGCGGGAACCAATTCCAGGACAACTATCTCTACTGAAGAAAAGAATATTTTGTGGGAGGTATGGAAGAACAAAAGGCTACCTCCTAGGGTCAAAACATTTGCTTGGAGATTGATAAGAAGGGCGCTTGCAACAGGAGCCAGGGCTTCAAAATTCTCAAAGCACATTTTAAAGGAATGCTCAAGGTGTGGTATGTTGGAAACAGACTCTCATTTATTTTTCCATTGCACCTTTGCCAAAGCCATTTGGTTCTCTTCACCAATAGGGTTTAGAACTGATGCTTTCAGCGATGCTATTTATCCCTCGTTCATTATCCAACATATGCTACAAACTGCCCACTATGATATCTCTATTGATAAAATCTTCACTATGCTTTGGTGCATTTGGAAAGCATGCAATGATTATCTGTTCAACAAAAAGTCTTGGTCAGTTTCGCAGGTTCATCATGCCGTTTCTGCACTTCTCTCATCAGTTGTGCAAGAACATACAATGCTCCAGGAAACACATGTTCTTACAACACCAGAGGCTGTACCTACAGATGCAGTACGTGTACCTCCTGTTGCTTCTTTGCATGCAGGTCCCAGAGCGTTTTCTGACGCTGCTTACAACCCAGCGGTGGCTGGTGACGTGGCGGCGATAGGCGTCTATTTGCAGCACCCTGCGCGCAAGCTTTCAATATACATCCAGGCAATATCCATCTCAGCTAAATCTGCCCTTGAAGCAGAAGCTCAGGCGATGTTCCTCGCAGTGTTCGCGGCACGCGCATTGTACTGGAGAAATGTTTGTTTCTTCTCTGATTGTCAGGTACTAGTGGAGGCAGCAAAAGCCAATGATCTTGTGTTCAAACCAGGACACTGGACGATCAGGCCCATCCTTGCGGATTGCTCCAGGTTTTGGGATCTTCAGTATGACAGGGTAATGAAGATCTGCAGGACTGAGAACAAAATAGCGCACACACTGGCCAAACGCGCCTTCAGGAGTCGATTGGATTCCACGCCATCTTTCTTATGTAAAAGTCACATGTCTTTTCCTTCTCTCTGTCAAGTCAGGCTTGCGTTGAAAAACCTAAATATTCCATTTGGAAGATTGCAATCTGTACATTGTTTGGGTTGCTAATAAAAAAAAAAAAAAAAAAAAAAAGATCCCCAAGACAGACTGTACGGTCTAGATAACGTGAGCAAATGAACCTGGTTGCCAAAACGCTGCCCCCATACATACTATCTTATAAACGATTTTTAACCGAAATACATAAAGTTTGAAGGAAACTAGACCTTCTTGTGTTGGGGAAAATTGAAGCTCGATTGTTAGAATGTCCAAATACAATAAAATTACATCTTCTGAAGATTTTGTTTTGAACAATACTCACCACACTAATGATGTTTGACAACAATACATCTCCAAAGGCGAAACTCTATCCGCCCTAGTCTCCCCTATACCCTGCCCACACCACTATCGACATAGGATGTCGACCGACATCGCCTTTCTCCGGTGGTGGGCCCTCGTTCCGGCCGAGCTTGATAGTGTGATGCTCGTTATCTTTTGGAGGTTGCATGGCTCTGACGTGCCAGGGAATTAGAGATATGGCGGGGATTAGGGTACGATGGATGCGACGGTAGGTGTGATGGCGGCGGTGATTGGTGGCATGATAGCGCCCTAACTTTGAGAAGGAAGGACACTATAGATGGCTCAACGACTCCTTTCTATCAATCAGGCATGCAGATTAGGAGGGCAAATGGTTGCGTATGGACCACAAATGACATATTGGAAGGGGTTCACATTTTTCCAAATCCTCATCTGCTGATGGAAAAGACGATATGAGTCTGCCGGAGGGGCCCTTATGTTAGTTTCGGCGGCGTTGTCACTTTCATATTCGCCCGCCAACAAGCTCTTAAATGTACAATTATTGGTCAACTGGTGTTGATCACGTCTGAGTTGTGCGTGTGAGCATCGCTTGGAAACCAACATTCAGGTTGTGGCGAACCTACAAGACGCTATGATATGTCATGTTCAATATATCTCGTGCACAAGACTTATGCATATTAGTTATCAAGTGGTCAGAGACATGCTGAGTATCTGCAAGCCTATGGGCGTCTACCTGTGTCCGCCATTGTCAAGACTAGAATGAATGGAAGAGGGTGGTCAAGTGGATGCGACAAATATTGTCGTTGAAGTTTGGTGGTGCTCCTTGAGTGTTGGGACAAGAACTCTGTGGTGAAAACGCTTGCTGTGATCTAAACGAGGTTGGCCCAATTATGATCTATGCCCCCTTGGCAAGAAAGCACCGGAGTCGGTAACCCATATACTTGTCAATTACCGCTATACTATTTGCCTTTGGGGAATCATCGAGGATTGGATCGGAATCCACGCTCTCGACTTCACTCAATGGCCGATGCATACCCTCTCTAGTCGGTGGCTCAAAATGTCGGATGGCTTAACCCTTAACCGAAAAGTCTCGGCGTCTTACCTTTGCTCACCCAGGAGAGTGATATGGAAAGAGCGGAACACGCGAGTTTTCCAAAACAAGCATGCACCCCACATGATCGTCCTCGACAAGATAAAAAGAGAGGCATACCTTTGGGTGGCAGCGGGAATTCATTCTGGGAGAATAGTTCCGATTGTATCATTCCTTTTTACCTTTTTTTTTGTAAAGCTCTTTCTTAATTAATACATTGGGACAAAAATTTGCCCCGGCCTGTTTAAAAAAAAAATACTCGGTTCTTGGAGGTGGTGCACTGTAGAAGAGCTCTAATTTTATTTCAAGTAAGAGTATCCAGTGAGAAAGTAGCATCGGTTGCTAAGATTTTCTGATTTTCACACCTATCGCTTAACCCTTGGAGATTATGCTAGATATGCAATTCTTATCAGATTAGATGTCAATGGGATCCAGAAAAAACTCAAAGCTCTCCATACGGTCGATCATGGTCATGTTGCTTCATCTCCTGACGCGCCGGTACGTTGGCTCCACCGTCTCCGGGCAAACCCTTTCGCACACGCACATGTAGTCATCGTCGCCGGGAACGTTGCCGTAGCACAACCCCACCTTGTAGCCACGGTTGACGCACCAGCTCATGCACCGTTGATGGAGTTTAGGGTGCTCGCCGCAGAGGAGCTTCCCCGGCATCGGGACCTGGTACACATCGCATATCCTGCCTTCCACTGTGCATGTTCAGTGAGAAATTAGATCCGAGTTTCAACTGTGAGACCATTCCATGCATATCATACTTCCGATCTGGAGATACATGAGAACTATGTACTTTCGATGCTATTTTTCATGTGTAGTTTACTTACCAGCAAAGGACAAGAGGAGTGGCAGTATCAAGAGGACGGGCGCCATTGTTGCTGCCGCTCTAGCCTTGCAAGCCATGTCTGAAACTTTGAGATGCTCTAGTCGTCTTTTCTTTAAAATGATCTGGTATTGCAAGGACAGTGGCACGTAGCAATTTATAGGACATGATAGGTATGTTAATCGATCGTGTCATGGAAATTGATCACTAGGAATTGATGGCTTTTGATATGTATCTCAACACTATGGCAAACACTATGGCAGATGACGTCGTTTGGTTGACATTAAAGAATGGCACAAAAGTAGCTGGAGACCGTGATATACACTACAGGAATGGCGCTCTACGCCGACGGCCAGCGGCTACGCCGACGGCTTTTTGTCGGGGCCATCGGCGTAGAGCCTGCGGATGCCAGCCCTCCGACTTGGCCGTCGGTGTAGAAAAAGCACTCGACGTATCCAGGCTACGCCGACGGCCACCCTCGGCGTATAAAAAGCCCTCGACGTAGGCCTCTCTACGCCGACGGCATTGTGCTCGGCATAGATATTTGGTGCATGCCGACGGCATTGCCCTCGACATAGCTCTTTTTTGATCTATGGCTACTCACCATTTTGATAATAACTTTTGCATTTGTAGTCGGATTTTGATATTCTTTAGCTCGTTTCGAAGAGGATAAGAAGATCTACAACAATGTTACCGAATTGGGTTTTTCAAATTATTTTTATAAATATCATTTTTCATTTTATAAATGTCAAAAATGACTTTTTTATGAAGCAAGTACACAAAATATGATGCAAAATGGCACCCATCCAATTTTCACACAAATTAGTCCATATTTAAAGGATAATGCAAAAATATTATGAATTTTCTCCCTTTCTATGTAATTTCGCACATTTGACTTTATGCCGATATTTCGAAAGTAATTCAAATTCGAACTACAAGTGTGTGATAGTTTGCTCTGAAATTTTTCTAAAAAAACATTTTAAGGTACACAAGTAGTGATTATTTCATAGAACCATCCATAGTTTTGGAAAAACCGACTTCTTTCAACGGATAGCCTTGTTGACCATTTTGACCATGTTTTCGAATAACTCAAAGAAAATAAAGAAAATCTCAAAAAAAGAAATCCTTTGGCATGGAGTCCTCTTATGTGTACTAGTTGACAGGAAAAATTATAAACTTGATTTTTGTCAAACTTTACAAAAAATCAATTCACAAAAAGGTCTATCATCTATAAACATATATGGGTATCAAGTCAAACGACCAATATATTACCATTTTCGTGGCATAGTTTGTGATAATGTTCCCATATTTGGCACATATGTGTATCTTGGTATGGGCAACAATGTTACCGAACTGAGTTTTTTCAAATTAGTTTATTTTTTGTGAAGCAAGTACACAAAATATGATGTAAAATGGCACCCATCCATTTTTCACACAAATTAGTCCATATTTAAAGGATAATACAAAAATATTATGAATTTTCTCCCTTTCTACCTAATTTCGCACATTTAAATGACTTTATGCCGATTTTTTGGAAAGTAATTCAAATTTGAACAACAAGTGTGTGATAGTTTGCTCTGAAATTTTTCGAAAAATCATTTTAAGGTACACAAGTAGTGATTATTTCATATAACCATCCATAGTTGTGGAAAAACCGACTTCTTTCAACGGATAGCCTTGTTGACCATTTTGACCATGTTTTCGAATAACTCAAAGAAAATAAAGAAAATCTCAAAAAAAAAAAATCCTTTGGCATGGAGTCCTCTTATGTGTACTAGTTGACAGGAAAAATTATAAACTTGATTTTTGTCAAACTTTACAAAAAATCACTTCACAAAAAGGTCTATCATCTGTAAACATATATGGGTTTCAAGTCAAACGACCAATATATGACCATTTTCGTGGCATAGTTTATGATAATGTTCCCATATTTGGCACATATGTGTATCTTGGTATGGGCAACAATGTTACCGAACTGAGTTTTTTCAAATTAGTTTTATAAATATCATTTTTTATTTTCTAAATGTCAAAAATGACTTTTTTTGTGAAGCAAGTACACAAAATATGATGCAAAATGGCACCCATCCATTTCACACAAATTAGTCCATATTTAAAGGATAATACAAAAATATTATGAATTTTCTCCATTTCTACCTAATTTCGCACATTTAAATGACTTTATGCCGATTTTTCGAAAGTAATTCAAATTTGAACTACAAGTGTGTGATAGTTTGCTCTGAAATTTTTCCAAAAATCATTTTAAGGTACACAAGTAGTGATTATTTCATAGAACCATACATTGTTTTGGAAAACTCGACTTCTTTCAACGGATAGCCTTGTTGACCATTTTGACCATGATTTCGAATAACTCAAAGAAAATAAAGAAAATCTCAAAAAAGAAATCTTTTGGCATGGACTCCTCTTATGTGTACTAGTTGACAGGAAAAATTATAAACTTGATTTTTTCAAACTTTACAAAAAATCACTTCACAAAAAGGTCTATCATATATAAACATATATGGGTTTAAAGTCAAACGACCAAGATATGACCATTTTTGTGGAATAGTTTGTGATAATGTGCCCATATTTGGCACATATATGTATCTTGGTGTTGGGAATATGCCCTAGAGGCAATAATAAAATGGTTTATTAGCATATTCATGTTTATGATAATAGTTTATTCTCCATGCTATAATTGTATTAATTGGAAACATAATACATATGTGGAATATAAACAAACATGTGTCCCTAGTAAGCCTCTACCGGACTAGTTCGTTAGTCAAGAGATGGTTAGAGTTTCCTAACCATGGATTTGTTATAGTCACTTGATAACGGAGTCATATCATTAGGAGTAATGATGTGATGGACAAGACCCAATAATAAAGAGTTGCAATTGATCGTGTCATACAGTTTTATTGCCAACACTTTTAGTATGCCAAGTATAGTTTCCTTAGACCATGAGATTGTGTCACTCCCGTTTACCGGAGGAATACTTTGTGGACATCAAACGTCACTTCGTAACTGGGTGATTATAAAGGTGGCTTTCAGGTATCTCCGATGGTATTTGTTGGGTGACATGAATCAAGATTGGGATTTGTCCTTCCTTGTGACGGAAAAGATATCTCTGGGCCCTCTCGGTAATATAGCATCAGAAAGGTTGCAACCATGTGGTTAAGTGTTAATCACAGAGATCCTATATTATGGACGAGTAAAGAGAATTTGCCAGGTAACGAGATAGAACTAGATATGGAGATATCGACGATCGAATCTCGAGCAAATTAAATATCATGAGACAAAGGGAATCTTTACGAGATTAAGAATCTCCGGCATCGTGGTTCAATCGATAAGGAACTTCGTTGAATATGTAGGAGTCAATATGGGCATCCCGGTCCCGCTATTGATTATTGACATGATCATGTCTGCATGTTCTCGAACCCGTAGGGTCACACACTTAACGCTCCGATGTAGCTAGGGTTAGCGATGAGATATTTGATGGTATGAATGAATGGTGATTCGGAGTCTCCGATGGGATCCCGGACATCACGAGGAGTTCAGGAGTGGTCTGGAGAAAAAGATTCATATAAGGAAAGTGGTTTCCGGAGGTATCGAAAAGGTTCGGGAATTTTACGGTAGAGTACCGGAAAGTTCTAGAAGGTTCTAGAGGAGTCTAGAAGTGGGGCTCAAAGGTGTTTGGGGCCCACAGGGAATAAAGGGGTAGTGGACAGGCCACATGGGCCAGCCGCACCATGCCCTAGCCAAAAGCCCAAGTGGGCTAAGGGCTAAGGGGCCCAAAAGGGGCAAACCCTAAGGGGTGCCTTGGGGAGCAAGGCTCCCCTTGGCCGCCGCCCCTAGGAGGGCTTTTTGGGGCGCACCCCCCTTGCCCCCTCCACCTATAAAACGAGGAGGGGTGCGGCACACCTAGGAGTTGCCGATTGCAAACCCTAGCCGCACCCCTCTCTTCTCCCTCCACCTCCACCACTTGCGCCACCCCTCCCGGAGGGCTGCCGCGAGCTACACCTCCTCCCTTGCTGCACCACCCCTAGCCGTAGGGCTTCTGCACCATGTCCTCCTTCCCCTCCTCTTGCTTGGCTTGGTGAAGCCATGCTCGTGGGGATCTACACCATCAAACGCCACCACAACCGTCGTGGTGCCGAGATCTATCTAGCCACGTCCTCCTCGCTTGCGGGATCAAGGAGTGGACGTCTACATCGAGCCGTACGTGTGGATACCGCGGAGGCGCTGCTCGTGCGGTGCTCCATCGGATTGGATCGCGTGGATAATACATCTCCTCGCGACTAGATGCGTCTAGTTGCGGGGATCGACTAGCCAACCCCTGCACCGACAAAACGCTTTGAACGTTCTTCGAGGGTAAGAGATTAGATCTCATCTTCGCTACCACCATCTAATAGATCTAGATCCTTGGGGTTTATTCCGCTTGCTGCGTAGGAAATTTTTTTGTTTTCTATGCTGCGACCCCTTCAGTGGTATCAGAGCCTAGATCTATTCGTAGATGTTGGTGCGATTAGAACACAAGTGTTGTGGGCATTGATATTTTATGTTGCTACCTTCTCGCGTTCACTTTGCATCTTTGCGGTATTGTGAGATTGAAGCGGCCCGGACCAACCTTACTCGTCCACGCATGAGAGACCGGTTCCACGACAAACATGCAACTTGTATTGCATAAGTGGCTGGCGGGTGTCTGTTTCTCTTACTTTAGTGAAGATGCAATTTTCAATGGAAGGCCTTTCAAAAGGATGAGTAAATAAGCAACTACTGTATCACCGTTGTGGTTTTGCGTGGATTAGAACGGTTCTATCTCGTTGACCCAAGCCACGTAAAAATTGCATAAACAAAGTAGATGACGTCTAACTAGTTTTTGCAGAGGGGGTCATGTGATGTGGTATGGCCAATATGTGATTTGTGATAATGTATGCAATGATCATGTTTGTAATCTTTCACGACTTGCATGTCGATGAGTACGACAACCGGCAGGAGCCATATGGTTGTCTTTTATTTTATGTGACCTGCGTGTCATTGAATCACCATGTAATTGCTTTACTTTATTGCTAAGAGTAGCATTAGTTGTAGTTGCAATAGTCATGGTGATGGCGCCACAATGATGGAGATCATGCCGGTGATGGAGATCATGCCGGTGCTTTGGAGATGGAGATCAAAGGCACAAGAAGAAAGGCCATATCATATCACAATTATGAATTGCATGTGATGTTAATCCTTTTATGCACCTTATTGTTATGCTTAGATGTGATCGCGACGGTAGCATGATAAGGTGATCTCTCCCGTTAATATCAAGATGTGTTCTCCCCTAGTATGCACCGTTGCCAAAGTTCTTCGTTTCGAAGCACCACGTGATGATCGGGTGTGATAGATTCTACGTTCACATACAACGGGTGTAAGCCAGTTTACACATGCGGAAATACTACGGTTTCCTTGACGAGCCTAGCATGTACAGACATGGCCTCGGAACACAAGAACCGAAAGGTTAAACACGAGTCATATGGATGATATGATCAACATGGTGATGTTCACCATTGAAGCTACATCATCTCACGTGATGATCGGTTGTGGTGTAGTGGATTTGGATCGTGTGTCACTAAAACAACCTGAGAGATGTTGAGTTTAGTGGGAGTTCATGTAGTAATTTTGATTAAGATGAACTAAAATTATCATAAACAAAAGTCCTTAGATGTCTTTGCAAAAATCCTTGTAGATCATGGTCGACTACGGTAGTCGGTTCGTTGCTGAAAGACTGCGTCTCGATGGGTCAAATTTGTTGAGTAGTACCTGCGTCTTAAAGAAGTCCTACACACCAATGCTGAGCTCTACGTGTTAGATGAACCATTAGAAGAATACCCAAATATTTCTGCAAGCGATGAAAAGTACATGGAGTGGTTTTGAACCACCTACTTGAAAGTCAAGTGGATGATGAGCACCTTCATGAATTCTGACCTAAGTAGACAATTCAAGAACTTGATTGCAATGGAGATTGTTGATGAGCTGAAAAATAGTTTTTTCAGCGCAAGTTAGAATTGTAAGGTTCGAATGTCTGAACGGTTTTCTTTCACTCAAGATGGAAGAGAACACTTGCTTGGAACAACACCTGAGGATAATGCATGAGATACATCATTGTCTAGTGCTTGTTTGGAACCACGAGATGAATGACAGTTTCGCGATAGATGGGGTGATACGCTAGCTTCTCCCCAGCTTCAAGAATTATGCCGGAGACTATGTCATGGGAAGGGATTTGATCACTTTCTGTGAGTTTGTGTCTTGGCTGCGTCATGTCAAAGTGGAACCCATAGCAAGAGAAGTTGACAATGCAGAAAGTATATAGTGATATACAAGTTATAAGTGTTTAAGTCCAAATTGCAATTGTGGCGGTTTCGATAAGTATTTGATACTCATTCTGTTTTATGAAAACAGAACCTGCTGCTTGAGATTTGCATAAAGGATATGGGAACACGTTGCGGAATGGTGGCAATCAAGGAGTTGATGCTGGCAACGATCTGTCTCTACATTTATCGTTTGGATTAGAGGATTTGAATAAGTCTTTGTAATCGAATTAAGTGTGATTTTAATTAGTGTGTCTTGCTTACGTGAGACGGTTATTCATGTTGAAGACAATGGTTGTTCTATTTTCATGAGTAATCCTTTTTGGAAATCGCAAGTTTTCGATTATAAGTGTATTATTCTTATTATAATCTAGACGATACATTGGTTGAACATTTATAAAATATGTGACATACTAAAATATCCAAAACTTAATAATGACAATTGTTTTAGTCGTGCTAAATATTGAATAAACATTTTGATGTTTTATCAATGCGCCTTATTGTAAGGAGTATGACTAAAATGCCACCCTTTGGAAGTGTGTCATGAGTTGCCGAAGATAAACACAAGTGTTGGTTGTATTTTCAGCAAATGTTAGATGTCATTATTTTGTACTCCATCATAAATGATTAAATATGTGTATTTATTCGAGTTATGATATTTGATTAGATCAAATAAAATTCTGGAGTTTAGGATATTAAGTTAAACAAGAAAATTGAGTCTTTATGATTTGATCAAAAGAGACAAAATATTTGAGTTATATGTTAGTATGCGGACTTGTGAGAAGTGTTATCACAAATTACAATGTTTAGAATATTTCAAAGGCGTTTGATATGTCCTAAGATATTGTAATCACACACTATTTGATATTGTGTGGTGTCAAAGAAGGGTTTTACTTCGGGGTTTAATAATAGCATTTAGATTTATTTGATAAACACTCTGTTTTTAGAAATAAGGGTCTATTTAATGATTCGCAAAAACGATTCCATATGAGTTATGAGAAGTCGTGGTAATTATGAGATAATTAGAGACTATTGTGAATAATGTTGTAGTATATTCATAAGTATGACTATGAATGTGATTCCACAATATGAGACTAAAAGAGGCAAACCAATTTGTTGGTTGTGCTAAGTGTTTTAGTGGTTTATCGTGAAAAGGTTTCATTGATAAAAGAATTGATGGAATAAATCGAAAAGCTAAAACCTTGCTTGTTTATGTATCAAGTGGCACATATGTAAAGTGCTATGTTGGTTAAAACTTGACACATAAAGAAATTAATGATGGTGATCATTGAATTTCGGTTTAGCTTGTCAAAAGGAGTAGGATTCAAGAATATTAAAGTTTTGTCAGGTTACAAAATAATATTCATGATTTACTTGTCATGTTTCAGAAACAAGACATACCTACGAAACTACAAAGAAGAAATAGAAGCCTTAAATACGAAAGTGACTAAGAGTCATCCTATGTTAAGTTTAAATCACAAAGTAATTGTTGCTTGATTTTGTGAAAGTGTTGTTTCACATATTTATTCCTCAAAAGGGGTTTTGTAGGGAATAAATAAAACTTAAAGCTAGTAAAGTACTAGCGTTTCGTATAAAGAGTTCTCGATATTAATAGTTAATTAAGAATTTTGGAGGTGTCCAAAATATCGAGAAAATACACGAGTGTGATCTAATTAAGATATGTGGCGACATATGTTAAGTTAGAGTAGAAACTATTTTCCATGATCAAAATATGTGGTGACATATGTTTGAGTGGGAGCTAGTTAAATCATGGTCAAATATAGAGATAACATATTTCTGAGTGGGAGCCAAAGTGGTTTCACAATTTAATATGTGTATGGTGTATATTTGAGTGGGAGTTTACAACATCTTGTTTGTGTGAAATGGAGATTTCATAAATGTTGTAAATAAGTCAGGAACCAACGTATAACTTGTGAAGTTAGAAATTGAACATCAAATATCTATGGAGATAGATGTATCTATGGTGGATAGATATGTTTGATAAACATTATATCAGGATGTTTAACCTAAGTAAGATTTTGAAGGAGTTCAAAATGGAACAAGTGAAGAAAGGTTCATTTGCTTGTGAGAAATAGGTGAAACATTGAGTTGATAACTCAATACAAAATTGATGGTTGGAGGATATGTTAGAATTCACTATGAATTGTTCATAGGTCTAAACATATAAGAACCATGTGTTTGTATTTGACGATATGTGACCCAAGTTCTTGGTTAGAAGAACATGTTAAATGAGGAGTCATTTTTCATGGAGTTGAGATAATAGAATCTAGAGATTGGTGGACTTGATTGAAGCCATAAAACCAAACTAGATTGGGGATCTCATAATACCAGAAGCGCAACGAAAGCATGATTGAAAATATCGAATTGACATGATTGCACCGTCGATTTGTGAGTCTACAACATATAGGAGTATATGATTAATTCAAGGATTAAAAGATATAATATTGTGGTTTGAGAAATTTTATTTCAAGACTGAGTGAGTTCCGGGTGCACATGCTATGTGAAAGTCCTCTTGACTGATCATACGTCATGTAGGCATGGAAGGGAAACGAAAATCTCACTCTATAACCAAATATATTATATTCGTCATATGATGATGAAATTATCATGTGATGATAAGAGGTTTATCATGTGATGATAAAGTAATGTCAAATTAGGTGACATTGACGTTTTGCAAAGAACATAAAGAACTGTATAGTACAGAACACGGACAGAACCTCTTCCACGAGCAAACATGATCAGCACTGAGACTCCATGAGTGTTAGACACCATGAGTGTTGGATCGAGAAAATGTAAACTAGATTATTGACTCTAGTGCAAGTGTGAGACTGTTGGGAATATGCCCTAGAGGCAATAATAAAATGGTTTATTAGCATATTCATGTTTATGATAATAGTTTATTCTCCATGCTATAATTGTATTAATTGGAAACATAATACATGTGTGGAATATAAACAAACAGGTGTCCCTAGTAAGCCTCTACCGGACTAGTTCGTTAGTCAAGAGATGGTTAGAGTTTCCTAACCATGGATTTGTTATAGTCACTTGATAACGGAGTCATATCATTAGGAGTAATGATGTGATGGACAAGACCCAATAATAAAGAGTTGCAATTGATCGTGTCATACAGTTTTATTGCCAACACTTTTAGTATGCCAAGTATAGTTTCCTTAGACCATGAGATTGTGTCACTCCCGTTTACCGGAGGAATACTTTGTGGACATCAAACGTCACTTCGTAACTGGGTGATTATAAAGGTGGCTTTCAGGTATCTCCGATGGTATTTGTTGGGTGACATGAATCAAGATTGGGATTTGTCCTTCCTTGTGACGGAAAAGATATCTCTGGGCCCTCTCGGTAATATAGCATCAGAAAGGTTGCAACCATGTGGTTAAGTGTTAATCACGGAGATCCTATATTATGGACGAGTAAAGAGAATTTGCCAGGTAACGAGATAGAACTAGATATGGAGATATCGACGATCGAATCTCGGGCAAATTAAATATCATGAGACAAAGGGAATCGTTTACGAGATTAAGAATCTCCGGCATCGTGGTTCAATCGATAAGGAACTTCGTTGAATATGCAGGAGTCAATATGGGCATCCCGGTCCCGCTATTGATTATTGATATGATCATGTCTGCATGTTCTCGAACCCGTAGGGTCACACACTTAACGCTCCGATGTAGCTAGGGTTAGCGATGAGATATTTTGATGGTATGAACGAATGGTGATTCGGAGTCTCGGATGGGATCCCGGACATCACGAGGAGTTCAGGAGTGGTCCAGAGAACAAGATTCATATAAGGAAAGTGGTTTCCGGAGGTATCGAAAAGGTTCGGGAATTTTACGGTAGAGTACCGGAAAGTCCTAGAAGGTTCTAAAGGAGTCTAGAAGTGGGGCCCAAAGGTGTTTGGGGCCCACATGGAATAAAGGGGTGGTGGACTGGCCACATGGGCCAGCCGCACCATGCCCTAGCCAAAAGCCCAAGTGGGCTAAGGGCTAAGGGGCCCAAAAGGGGCAAACCCTAAGGAGTGCCTTGGGGAGCAAGGCTCCCCTTGGCCGCCGGCCCTAGGAGGGATTTTTGGGGCGCACCCCCCTTGCCCCCTCCACCTATAAAAGGAGGAGGGGTGCGGCACACCTAGGAGTTGCCGATTGCAAACCCTAGCCGCACCCCTCTCTTCTCCCTCCACCTCCACCACTTGCGCCACCCCTCCCGGAGGGCTGCCGCGAGCTACACCTCCTCCCTTGCTGCACCACCCCTAGCCGTAGGGCTTCTGCACCATGTCCTCCTTCCCGTCCTCTTGCTTGGCTTGGTGAAGCCATGCTCGTGGGGATCTACACCATCAAACGCCACCACAACCATCGTGGTGCCGAGATCTATCTAGCCACGTCCTCCTCGCTTGCGGGATCAAGGAGTGGACGTCTACATCGAGTCGTACGTGTGGATACCGCGGAGGCGTTGCTCGTGCGGTGCTCCATCGGATTGGATCGCGTGGATAATACATCTCCTCGCGACTAGATGCGTCTAGTTGCGGGGATCGACTAGCCAACCCCTGCACCGACAAAACGCTTTGAACGTTCTTCGAGGATAAGAGATTAGATCTCATCTTCGCTACCACCATCTAATAGATCTAGATCCTTGGGGTTTATTCCGCTTGCTGCGTAGGAAATTTTTTGTTTTCTATGCTGCGACCCCTTCACTTGGTATGTGCAACAATGTTACCGAACTAAGGTTTTTCAAATTAGTTTTATAAATATCATTTTTCATTTTCTAAATGTCAAAAAACGACCTTTTTTGTGAAGCAAGTACACAAAATATGATGTAAAAGATGACATGGATGTCATATTTGAATTCCTCTCATTTTTCTAATCGACTTAGACATTTTATTTGTCAAATTTCGATTTACGGATTTAAAGATATGAATTAGTCCATATTGAATGTAAATAGGAAAAAATAAAGTAAAATTCATTTTATTGTTATTTATTAAAAAATATTATTACATAATCATTGTTATTTATTCAAATAGATTTTTTAAATTTAAAGTTTAAAAAAGTGTAACATCATGACCCAGGAGTTAATATGATTGATACAATAATAATATCAGTAAGTTCTAACATCTCATTTGGTAGCTAATGTAATACTTTGACCTGAGATTAAGTATGAAATCATAGATTAAGTGTGTGTCTAAATATGAAATTTCGAAAAAGAATTAAAAAGATTAAAAAATAAAAAAGTTATTTAAAATAAATTTAAAAAATTGGAAAAAAAATATGCGACGGCAAATATGTCTATGCCGAAGCCATATTACGCCGACGGACGTACGCCGAGGGAAGCCGCCGGCGTAGCTTGTGCCGACGGTCTTTCTTCCTATGCCGACGGCTTAAAGCCGTCGGCGTACCGCCTGTTTGCCGTAGTGATATGCATATCTTTAATTTAATATGATCGGCAGCTTTAGGCATGAACACTGCCTGGGCTTATTCCCTTCCTAACAAATTTATGGAGGACTCCATTTGTGCCAAAATACATGTTGTTTTACGATTTGTGTCGATTAATATATTTCACGTTCATGCAAAAATAAAAGATTTTGTATGTACGACTATCCATGGAGAAAGATCAATATTGACAACATAAATTTGGTATTACCAATTCATAATTGATTCTATAAAAAAACATAATGCTCAAACAAATTGACCATCAGGATATTATGTTGGAGAACACGTCGACACCCTAAAATTGGGAGTGAATTCGTTTTGGTACTTGTTTGATACTACTGAATGCACTTCGGTGTCGTTTTAGATGTGAACACAAGAATTAAAGAGTGAGCTCAGTTGATTGTTGCCATGCCCTTCTCTTCCTCCCAAGTGCACCAATTCCTAAAAAAATATGGCATACCCTCTCATGGTCTCTCCGTCCATACCCCCTCTCTCATCCCCCTCCCCCGAAACTTCTCTCCATCTGATATTGAAGAGCAATAAAGCGAACAAAAATACGACGACATTTTTTAGTCGTACTATTTTTTAGAACACATACGAGGTTTTTGCAGTGATATAATATTCTATGATTATATTAATAATCTCATTGGTTGCATTTTTTGTTCTTATGTTATTGGGGTTTATGCAATCATGTGAATATTAATACACTAGAGTGTGACATCACCACTATTGCCTATCATTTCAATCTCGATATCTTCTCTATCTCTATCTCTATATCTACCTCTACCTCTATCTCTATCTCTAGTTTTGACTACATAATATAAAAGGCATGAGTTGTGTCACATCCATAAGATCACTACCATACAACTGCATAAGTCAAACATCCCACGTTGCACAATGATGTAAAATATCATATCTCGACTAAATTGAAAACTCCTACAATCTGAGTGAAGATAAGCAAACTAAATATAATAGGAGCAATCATCGGTAGGACGTTGGCTAATCCTATGTTCTTGTATCCTAGGCTTCAACACACTTTACACCAAATTTAGTTGCAAAACAATAACCTCGAGCTAGAACATCGGAATTTCATATGTATGCCCATTTTTTATGCCACTTTAGAACTAAATCTGATAATTCACAAATTTAAAATATTGCTACATCATGTATGGGTGCGTTACCTTATTTCAAATTTCTTTTGTCCCTAAAGAAACAGTTGACTTTCCAATTGCGTTGGCTCCTTTTATTTTACGATTAATCTACTAAGCAAACGTGCCCACACAGAATCTCTCATACGGCAGGTGGGTGGTGGAATCTGTCCCTATAGAGGGCGGAGGGACCAAGAATTGCATGCATGTATAGAATCTTTCTATGATCCGAATTTTTTAAATGAATTATCTCTTAAACCGTTAATCGAATTGATGATTCGTTTTCACCGTTGGGTCTGGCTCGACGAGTACTTTAAAACAAGATCCCATCTTAATATATTTTGACAAACTTTTTTTTTCACGGTTAGTTGCCAGGTTATAATACTGTAGTTGCCATGCTATTAGTTATGAGTAACCATTCAAATAACACACAGTTACCCGATTTTTTTTGCATGTTTTTCGGTCGTAGCAATGTTCTACAGATTCACAACATGAGTATTTGTTTTCCTCCAAACACGTAAAACATGACATTAACATCAGAAATGACTTACGTTGATGAGTTGCGAAGTTTAAAAAATCTGGTAACCATTCGATTTTAACCTGGTGACCAACATGGCAATGCCCTGGTGACCAACTGACTATAATCTGGCAACTAAGGTAACATCAGAAAAGACATACGGTGACGACTTTCTTTCTGTCATAAGTTGCCAGGTTATTATACAGTAGTTGCCATGCTACTGGTTAACAGTTACCATCCAAATAGCACAAAATTATGAGATAATATTTACATGTTTTTCCTCATGGAGATGATCTATATGTCCAGAGAATGGGTATTTGATCCACTCTAAACACATAAAAGATCACATTAACATCAGGAAAGACCTATATTGGTGAGTAGCAAAGTTCAAATAACCTGGTAACTTTTTGATTTTAACCTGGTGACCAACATGGTAATACCCTGGTGACCAAGTAACTATAACCTGGCAACTAGAGTCCAGAAAAAAATATTATCAAAACATATCAACATGGGATCTACTTTCGAAGATCTCGACGCGACTAAGCTAACCGTGAAAACGGATCTGAGTTTTGACTTACGGTTCAAGAAATAAAACATTTTAAAGTTTGGGATCTAATGAAAAAATCCATACGCGGGTTGGCTAGTTACCTGCATGCATGGGTTAATTACCTAATTTCATCCATGCCCACGGACGGCTAATCTAGGGCACGTACCCTAGATAGCATAGTCCTTTATTTTAAATATCTTAATATGAAGTTAATAGTAGTACTTTATAAGAGTTCTGGGTGACCGATTACTTCCTACGAGGTTGTAGGTTACACGTCCAATATAGCCTCTTGGATCCATGCTTACGGGTATGATGTGCTTCCCGCACACACGTCTTGCCTGAAGGGCAACTATATTTATTTTTATTTTTATCAGGATTTGGGGAATTTGAGTTTTCTTTCGGTTGTTGTCTTTTGTTTTAGATTTTAATTTTTGGATTTACTGGTCAAGTAGAGAGCAACATACTGACATAATGCAATTCAAAATATAGCAGTTAAACCCCATCCGAATATAGTAAAAGAGCGTACACATGAAACTCCCGGCAAGTAAGGCGGTACACCTACTAGCTAGACATGAGACGACATAACTCTAGTGATTAGACTAGTGCATGTATCAAACAAAAATCTGAGAATGAAAATATATTATTTACAATATATAAAGCAGATCCAGTAGAAAAAAAGGTTACCGCCTCTCTCCCCAACCCATTCGACCATCCCAAGTGGGATTGTCCCCAGTGATGGCCGTGCTAGGAAGCATTGATGTGAGCTTAGTGGAGAAGTAGTGAAGTACTTGCTTATTTTATTTTAAACCTAGGGTCTTTTTTGTGCTAAAAGTGAGGCTCAATTCTAATTTTATTTTTTTGGTGAGGTCCTTTGTTAATTTGTAGTCCCACGGCTCATGTCTAATGCAGTACCTGGGTCCTTTCGGCTCACCCTGTTAAAAAAGTATAAAAAGGTTAAAACTTTATCACCAAAAACTCATCAAAATGAATATATAGTTAAATAAATTTCACAAAGAGAAAGACAATGACAAAAACATCTCGTTATTTTGATACTCCTTCCAAAAGTGGAAAGTCCATTTGGAGCCCGAGCTCCATGGAGCTCGGGTTTCCAAAAAAAATTGAATCCGTAAATTTCACTTTCAAAAAATTCTGAAAAAATTATAGTCGTAGATAATACTATAATATACCACTGTGCAAATTTTCAACCGCAAATTCGAAATATTTTGATCTACGCAAAAAAGAGAAATCTGGCAAGATTTCAAAATTTTCAGATTGCGCACTGTTCACCGAATCAGATCTGCGGATTTCTCTTTTTTGCTCAGAACAGAATACAAGGAATTTTCGATTGAAAATTTTCACAGTGGTAGATCAATGTATTATCTACTACTATGATTTTTTTCAGAATTTTTCGAAACAAAAATTTGCGGATTCAAATTTTTTTAGGAAACCGAGCTCCATGGAGCTCGGCCTCCATATCGCCGCTCTCTTCCAAAAGCTTCTATATATTTACCTTTGAAACCTATGCGCATGAAGTCTCCGTTTATAACTTGTCTGGAAAAATATTGTTTTTCTTAGAATAAATTAAAAAAAGCATGCTTTCGGGTAAGAAAAGAACTTTTCTTAGGATAGGTATTTTTGTTCCAATTTGGCTTGGCGGCTTAACCCAATTGTAATACGCCCGCGGCCTAAATGTGAATTTTTCTGTCGACTGAGCTTAAAAGAAGAAATCACACTTTTAGTGCTTAAACTGTTGAGAGAGTTTACTTTTCATTCCAAAACTTTTGTTTGGTGTAAAAAAAACCATGAACTCTTGAAAACGTTCACATCCCATCCTATTCGAGTAAAACAGTGACATGAGCACAAAAGACTAGGTTTTCGAACCGGAGCACGATACACCCCTTGTAGGAACACAACAAGTGAAAGATTACAGAGCTTCCGACCAAATTGTTCATTCGAACACCCTTTCTCTCTCTCCCCTGACTCCAGCTGTACACTGTGTTGGATGCCATGCCCTAGCACCTATGCCTACCCTAGCACCGCCACACCCTTGCTGCCCACCGTGTCAAGCTACACCTCGCCATCCTACCCTCTTTTACTAGAATAACCTCAATTGTACTTTCTTAGTACTGCCCCCATTTTTCGCTCTCTGGAAGCTCATGGAAGACACGACCAACAAGCACGGTAGTACGAATCAAACATAGGATACCTATAACTAACACATGGATGACACGGCCAACGAGTGCTAAAAGGATAATCAGCTAGGTGGGATGGGACAAATGAGCTAAAAAGCATAGGAAAGCACAATATCCTTAGTTCAAATTGGTGAGGGTCGACGTGAACGAGCTGGATATCATAGTGGTCCAGTCAGCAGTAGTTTTGAGACAAAATAGGCGCTCGTGTTGGGAGATATTTAACGTTGTGGTGAGGATTTTGACAAGAGGGGTGGGGTTTTGACTTGGTGGAACCGGTCAGTCCACATTCGGTTCCGGTTATTTTTGGTTTATTAAATATTTGTGCTAATCAATATCCACATAAAAGTTTTTCTCTAGTTAATTAGATGGGATATGAATTTTTCTGACTTTGATGATTGTTTTGGACCAAATAGAAGTTACGCAAATTAAATTTTATCAAGACTTTAGGGACGAAAACAAAACTTTATTCAACTTAAAATATCATGAACTTTGAAGGTAGATCAAGAAGAATAAAAGGGTGGTCAAGAAAATGGAAAATGGGAAAGAGAATAGCAGTGCTTCAGCCGCCTATGATGCTTCCTTACTACCTACTAATTTGAAACAAACAAAAAATATTAGCACAAGAATGTAATTAGCAGCATTGATACCGGGTGCACGATGACCACGAGGGATCCACGATGGAGAACGCGACTGCCAGCCTAGAGTGAGGCGACACCGAGCAATGAACTGGTGGCGGTACCTATCTAATCGTTAGGGTGGGTTTGGGGGCTGGCATCAAAAGTATTCGTGGCTAATGACCTCGATCTAGCCCTGCCATCTACCATGCCACACAATTTCAAATTCCAATTCAACTCACAACTTGGAAACAAAAAATCTAACCGTTTAAGTATTGCTATGTTGTGAATAGTACGTGGCTGGTTTTTTATTCATAGCCAGTTGTGGATCGAATGTTGATTGAAGTTCAGTGGTGCGTTGTGCGAATTTTATCAAGTGTGAAACAAAATTAAATTGAACTGTAAAAGTATTGTGAACAATACATGTTTGGTTTTGTTCATACCCTTGAACCGTGGATAGAATGTCGATTGAGATTATGTGGTGTGTTGTGCAAATTGTATATCAAAAAATCAAAATATAAAGATCTTTTTATGGCATTTCGTTCGTACTAATCTAATCCCTATGTTCCTATCAATAAAACGCGCGATTTCAAGATTTATATTTTGACAAAAAAATTGAGCAACTATATCTCAATTGTGTCGCACAAAATTGGTATAATTGGATTCATTAAAAAAAACATTGTCTATCAAATAATTATTATATAGTTGGACTAATTCTTGGTTAATTTCATATCCTGGAAGCGTCGGTTGTCTTCTCGGCACATGCCGTAATCTATCTCAAAAGTACATATAAAAAGAGTAAGAGATCATCAAGTACTACTCCGGAGTATAGTATGTGATATGAAAAAAATAGAAATGTCACGGGATCGGCCGATGCGCCACTTGTTGACTAAGGCTGACTCGGCCGAGCCACACCAACCACACACACTTCTTCCCCTCGCCGCGCTCCAGTCCAGTCGTCTCGCCCTTCCTCCGCCTCTTCGACCCGATCCCACCGCCAGCGTCCTCCGCCGCCGCGCAGCGATGGCTGGCCGCGCCCCGTACTTCGCCCAGGAAGAAGGCGCCCGGGGCATCCGCCCAGGGGAGTCGCCGGCCGCGGCGCTCCGGCGGATCCTGGCGTCTCCGGGTGCTCACCAGGCGCCCTGCTGCTTCGACGCGCTCGGCGCCCGCCTCGTCGAGCGCGCGGGGTTCCCGATCTGCTTCATGGGCGGTGCGTGATCGCCGTACTCCCTCGCACGCTTATCACATGGTCTTTGTTTCCCTGGTTATATTCGTGAGCAGTCGTGGCCGTAAAACCCTTGTGAGGTTTAGGTTTAATTGAGACGATCGGTCGGTGACTAACTGAGCAGTAGTAGATCTGATTGCACTTTGAGCAGTCTAATCAACACGGCACTGTTTCAGTTCAACTGTTCCAAACTTCCAATCAAGTCACAGTCAGACATTTCCTGTTCGGAAGATAAGAATTATTGACCTTTTGATTGGTCCAAAAATTTGCGCACTGGAGGGAGGGATGGTCCATATCTCTTGGTCGATTACTGCTACGGAAAATATAGTATGAACTGAAATTTATCTGTATATAGCGTGCATTTCGCTAACAATAAGCAAACTAGCGTTTTTTGGTCATGAATACTTGACAAAATATTGTATATAACTATATGTTCAATCAAAAGAGGATGCAGAGCTAACTTGAAGAGTAACCTTACGGCGACCTTTCTAGGTCAGAAAGTCAGAACGCAAATGTTATTCAGGGGATTGTTCTGGCTAAATGCTGCAATAGTATTTGCTGTTTTAACTAGAACTTAAAACTTGAAAGACAGTTAAATATGTGATTAGTTGATAGGAGTACAAAGGAACCAGTATGTTATTACCAGCTGCCAACAGTATTTTGCTTACTGAAAATTTCCAGGGTTCTGTGAGATTAACTTTGGTGGTTGTTGAAGGTACTTCGTGCAATAGAGTCTTAATGTATGTTCTCCATTCAGGTTTCTGTGTTTCTGCCGCGCGACTTGGATTGCCAGATGTTGGTCTAATCTCCTACGGGGAAATGGTTGATCAAGGGCGTCTAATCACTGAAGCAGTATCAGTCCCAGTGATTGGTGATGGAGACAATGGTTACGGAAATTCTATGAACATCAAGAGAACTGTAAAAGGATATATTAATGCTGGGTTGGCTGGAATTATGCTTGAAGATCAGGTACTAATTGGTATTTCTGTACATTTGTTGCTCCACTTGTCAAAGTCACTAAAAGCTGCTAGATGTTTTAAAATATTTAGTTATCCCTCAGAGCTGTAGCAATTTCTCAATTCCTTGATTATTTCTCTGTTTGAAGCAGATATTCAATATGGCTCTGTTGGGTGTATAAACTTTTTTTTGTTTATTTCATATTAATCAGAGGCGTTCTTATTGCTGAAGGTAATGAGTGCTGCATTAGGGGAATGTATTTGTATAATCCATCCTTAAAATATTAATGTGAAAAATCTAATCTAATTCATTGGATATGATTTGGATGGTGCAAGTCTATTTTTTTTTTTTGGCACATTTGGGTAGTGTAAGCTGAGATACATTTCAATATTCTACGTCATAATGGAGGGGTGGAAGGGCAACAAAGTAATGTTGGAATAGTCCTGATGTACATTTGTAAGATAGTCCTGATTTCCTCTAGAATTCCAAATGAATCAAATGATTCAGTGATAAATACTTCTAGTTCCACTTCCAGTCACCTACTTCAGCTATATTCATATGAAAATTTTCCACCAAATTGTTTCAGCTATCATGTTAACATAACAACCTAAGTTGGTGCCTGCCATGCTCTGATATTCAGTCTATTGAGCACTACAGAATGCAAAATACTACGGTTTTAGTATTTTTTTTATTTTGAAATCAAATCATACATTTTATGCATGTACCCGTTTCATTTTATTTAAAATTTGCCTACGTTGGTTATATAACATGATGAACTGAAGACTTGCATGATTCATCTTTCTGCTTTAACCTTTTCATGCATATGATATCAAATTTTGAAGGTGGCACCAAAAGCATGTGGGCACACTGAAGGAAGGAAAGTCATCTCAAGGGAGGAAGCAGTTATGCACATAAAAGCTGCTATAGACGCTAGGAAAGAAAGTTCCTCTGACATTGTTATTGTGGCAAGGACAGATTCTCGTCAAGCAGTTTCTCTTGATGAAGCCTTATGGAGAGTACAAGCTTTTGCCGATGCTGGAGCAGATGTTCTATTTATCGATGCCCTAGCTTCAATAGAAGAGATGAAGGTGTTCTGTGCGATTGCACCTGGAGTACCAAAGATGGTTAGATGTTCTACCTGTGTTTTTTGGAGATAACTGAGAGAATCATTGAAGAGTTATCATTGTACCCACATCCACAAATTACCTAGGATAATGTTTTTCTTTTCATGCTTGCATTCTATCTTGTGCTAACATTTAAATCTATTTTGGTATGCCAATGAATTGGGTAGGATACACAAAAAGGAAGACTACACCCTTGGGCAGAAATTCTTTATTTATTGAATTGAAGTCATGACTTACATTGCACGAACATAAACTGTGATTATAAGCTAGATTTCGACAAGCTAAATTGCATAAGTTTTGACGTTGTGTCCAGTGAAATGGCTTGTTCACATCATCACTATTTTCTTATATTTACCAAGTATGAATATGCTTACAATTAGAAAGAAAGAGAGGTGTGGAAGGGATATGACATGTGTAGCTTGGCCACATGCATGCTTCTGATTACTTTTCTTGCTAATGTTTCTGCACGAATGATGGCTGGTTCTGAATGCTCCCTTTCAATTTACATGTAAATTTGTTTATTTCTCTAGCACTAAGATGTAGACACTATATTTTATACCCTGTGCTTTGTTCTGCAGGCAAACATGCTAGAAGGTGGTGGTAAAACTCCCATATTGACTCCTGCTGAACTTGAGGAGATTGGTTTTAGTCTTGTAGTCTACCCGTTGTCCCTAATTGGGGTATCAATGCGTGCAATGGAGGTTTGTTATTTATATATGTGAAGTGTGTTCAATGATTTATTGTTACTGATTTTATGCATGGCTTATTGAACAAGAGCACCTGGTAGTTTGGGTTCCTTTCTTGTACAACATGATTAAGTTGTTTCATGCTTATGACACCCCAACCCTTGGAACCTCCAACTCCTCGTCAACAAACATCCCCCTCCCCTATCCTCCTTGGTTTGCAATACATACTGTTGGTTAGATTAGATAGCTCCTACATTTCATCACCAACGATCAGGCAGGAAATCATTGGGTCCATTAATTGTTCTTTTCACGGTCATATTCTCCAATATCCTCTACTATTCCCGAATAGCTGTCTCGTTTGTGTTGTGAACCATAAAGCATGTTAAATAATACTCTACCTCGTTATGTGTAATGTGCGCACTGTCTGCTAGGTTATCTGTTATAATTTGAAGTTGATGCGTACTTGTCCTATGTCTGTATCATGTACCATTCATATTTCTGTTAATACTGGCCTCTGGTTCCAAGAAAAGATATGGGATCAGGTGTGAGAAGACAAATATCCGACCTCTCTTCCTCTCCTACTTGTAACTCAAACTTGCCAACCTGACACAATCATGCTTATTCATGGCCGGTGATGGGTCTGTTGTATTAATGTTTAAGAAGGAACTGCCAACCTTCACTTGTGATATAAGAACCAATCTTGTTATTTTAGGTTATGTGCTCTTTCTCTGTTCACAGCCTTCTCAAATGTCTCCCATTGAAGTTGCACAAACCCTCGGTTAATGTTTATACACAGCATTTTTTTTGTATTTTAGCCAAATTTAAATATATGATACCATGATGGTAATGCCCTCTAATCTTTTGGTCAAGAATTTTCAATGTTTTTACAAATATTCCAGCTCTATGAGATTTAACAATGTTGTATACAGCGGTCCTTGAAAATCTACATAGCAAGTGTAAGAATGTATCCCGTGACATCATTATAACATAGCTGCATGCAGATCTTCTATAGCATAATGAGGCGACAAGCATCAGAGATACACATTACATATTTTCAGTGCACGAGTGCAGTAGTTGCCATAGATAGCTGTTCAGCTTGGAGTGTGAAGCTACTTTCTGTTTGTAATACATCAAATATCTGATATGCAGGATGCTCTAGTCGCGATAAAAGGCGGTGGCGTACCCCCACCTAGCAGCCTGCCATCTTTTCAGGAGATCAAGGATACTCTAGGGTTCAACCGCTATTACGAGGAAGACAAACAGTACAGCATTCCGCAAGCCCAGCCATTGCTGCCAAGTGGTGAGCCATGATGATTTCTACCATTTCTCTGATCGATGTAGACTGTGCTTAACTGCCAAATGGAGAGTGCCACATGAACATGGAACAACGCTATATGTGGCTTATAATGTTTACTTTTATGTCGGCATTTCACAGGTAACCCGTAAAAAGGAATGTTCCTGCTCTATTCTCATGCCGCAGATGGAAATGAGACCCAGGTGTCTTCCGAACGATCAGTACCTATTTGCTTCTAAGGCATTGAGATTACTATCGGTGGGCAGTGATGTAGAGCTATCAGATTTTATCTTAATGCAGACAATTTTAAAGTTGTGAACGTAGCTGTGTTGTAAAATGCTCTGAAACATACCCTGTTTTGGCTTCAACAACACTGAATAACTGGTGTTCATTTCAATAAAATAAACCAACTTTGAGCCGATATAGTTCAGAAATGATATCACCGGCATTTATTGGGATAATTGCATCTGGCAGCAGGACACAAGAGACTTGTATTGAGAATTTGGCATGGATACAGATTTTGTACAAACTATAACATGCAACTTTAAACATACAAAGGAAGTAAACATGATCACTACATCGTAATGGAAACCATTCAGTTACGTCGTAGGGCATGCACGGTCTGTAGTCTGGAATGGAGCAATTCCTCTTTGGGCCCAAGTGTCGCAAAAAAGTTGTTACCATTTCTTTTCAGTTCGCAGAAGCTCCTGCCTGCAGCGGAGAAACTTCATGTCACACGGGGCCAAAGAACTGAAAAACAGCACTATCTTCTCACTTGGCATTGTACTTGCAAGTTATAAGTACAGTATGAATAAATAATAGGACGCTGGTGTTACAAGATGGAAGACATACACGTGTTAAGGATTGTGCAATTAACTAATTGCAATTCATAAGAAGTATTTCATCCTGTTATCTCTTCTCATGGCACGGTAGACAGCCTGGACCTGAACAACAGTCAATGCCTCGTCATATATCATGTATACATGCAAAACAAAAATAAAAATCTAGAATTGGACATCTCGATTGCCTAGTACTTCCTCTCTCTCATTATATAAGACGTTTCGATAAGTAAAATTAGCCTGCCAAAACGTCTTATATATTGGTACGGAGGGAGTAGAATATATTTGATAACAAGGAAACATGTTGCTACCTGCTCACTAGAAACCACACGGATTGGTCCGATTTTCACAGAAACATATTTCCCCCGAGAAGATATTTTCTGAGTTACCTGGCCCTGTACAAACCAAGTTGAGATCCATATAAGAGAAAGGAAAAAAAAATAGCAAAAGATATATCCAATGAACTTAAGCATTGATGCAATATAAGCAATGAAGTTTGCCAGCCCCTTAAGTATGCTATACATATTACTCAAACGTCTAAATCTAGGTCAGTGCATAATATTTTCATTATTCATTTTTTGTTTCAATACTCATTACTTATATTTAACGAATTTCTTCAACAAATGCAAACACCAACCTTGGGAATTGGCTCCTGAAGAACTGATTCAACAGCATCAACCATTGCATGAACAAAATCTTCACCTCCAATACCAATTGCTGTAAATCCTCTGTCTGTGGGATATGAATTCACCTGTGAAATAGACCAGTAGAGTATTAAGGATGCCTAAAGTAAGATTCAAATTTTTTGGTCTTTCATGGTTCCTTACAAAAATTGGTTGAAAAACTGAGAGACCAAAGCAATGCATTTGTTTGTATTGACATGGAGTACTCATTAAAATGATATACGCATGTAGAAAATGCACCTCTGGCATGGCTATTTTCACTGTATGCAATTTCAAATATAGAATTTCAAATGATATAGTGAGTAATAACTTGATATGGCTTCCCGAAATATACAGTTTCATTAAACCAGGAGGCAGGAGCAAATCTAGAGATCCAACATTGGCATATAAAATGTTTTCTGGGACATTTTCTGGACAAATTTTGGTACAAAGCAGATTTCATAAGACAGCTGTTCCCAGTAAAGCTATTGCAGGTCATCTTGCACTGAAACCACAACCACCAATAGGACATGTTGGATATTAAGAGGATTACCTTCTGATCCAGATTAAGCCATTCATCACCCGAATCATCTTTGACAGTACCACCTATGACCATATTGTGGTTAGTGCAACTCTTCCTTTAGACATTGCCACCTCTGTTAACAAAAGAAAAATTAGAAATGAACGGAAACAAGGCAATAATGGCATAATCAAGACAAAAACTTTGGGCTCACTGCACAATAAACCCCTTAAGAAGCAAACAGTAAGGGGTAAAGTATATCTCAACAATCTTAGGATGCAATGTAGCCACACACACGGTAGTCTATGGCTGTAAACTGATAACATGATACTCATAGGTCGTAGCCTTGAGCCCTTGACCAGTAGAAGATAAAACCATCTCAATCCATCAATTTCATTTTGGTGCCAAGCATGGCCCATCCTTGTATAAAGATGTGAACCGCAGTCAACCTCTATATCTAATTAAATAGTTATTCTATCAAACTGTCATGTTGTTTTCTTTTTGTGTACAATGAAGCTATCCTCTCGGAGATCAGGAGGTACCACATGGGTGACAAATAATTAATCATTGCAGCCGATGATTAGAATACGTGTTAGCGTGATACTCCTCCAAGGTACCGGAATCACAATACGTACCTGATATGGCACAGGCATGGTATCTAGTATCGGTGGATTGTAATTCCAAACAAAATAACAAAGTTCATGCACCCCACTGATACCTCCCTGAAACTTCCAGGCTAAAAAGCATTCAAATAGAAAAAGGCTAACAACCCAATCCAAATTGACCTCCCCTAAAGAATCATGGTCTGCTCTCCACTCGACTCCATCAGATGCCACGGCATCTTTTTTGCTCAAGTATGACCATACGGTGGCCCTCTCCCATTGTCTGCCTGCTTCCCCTTCGTCGTCCACCATCTACTCCTCCCCATGGCCGTATGCTGGCCGCAAGCAAATACTGTACCATATAAACCACTAGAAAAACTAGTGCGCACAGTTGTTTGCATATCACTAAGTCACTAAAGTGAATTGCACATATTGCGACTTACGTAAAATAAAAACTTATATTCATCCAGTTCCATCAAACAATACTGAATCGTCAGTATTTCCGTAAGCCCAAGGATATAAGCATCTGAACTCAGCTAACGTATAGCACTAGCAATTCCCGGCATTCCAACTACGTCGACGATGAGCCCGCAAGCACCGAAACGACGACATAAAGCAGAGCCATTATTATTCATTAACGAAGAGAAGACACTACTAAGGAACGAAAAATGTGAGGAGAGGGTTGAGGGAGCTCCTCACTTGAGATGGCCTCGAGCACCGCTTCCTGCGGCGGCTGTCCCGGGTCCCCAGCCCCGCTCCCACTGGAGCTAGTGGAGCAGCAGCGGAGGTTGCGGTGGGGGCGGCGGCGGCGGCGGCAGGGAGACCGCGCCGCCGGAGCCGACGCGGCGGCGCGTAGGCTCAGGTGGTGAAGGGGGTCGGGGAGGAGCAGGGAGCGGAGCGCGAGGGCTCGGCACGCCATCGTCGCCTTGGATTCCTTCCCTACCTCCGGTCGCCGCGGCCGCGAGCAGCAAAAGAGATTCGGTGGATATTTTTCGTTTGGTTTGCGTTTGCGTCTTCAGCCGGAGTACTCTTATTTCGTGGAAGGCCGACGAGCCGTTAAAACTTCCTTATTTTTTCGTCCATTAGCAATTATCTTTGGTAGCTTCGCTGAATTAAAGATGGCCCAGCTCGAATTGGACTCTGTCGTGGTGTACAGCCCACATCAACGTGATGGACTAGTTTTCTTTAGTGGGGAAACATGTAGGGCTAGACAGGCCCAATATCATTTTTTTCTAGTTTATGTTTTGAGAAAACTAGAGTGTCGATATAATGCTAACCAGCTTTTGTCTCCTCCCCCCCTCAAAAAAAAAAAAAAGAGCTTTTGTCTCCTCCGGCCTCTGCCAGCATCACTGAAGGGCTAGTGAGGATAGATGATGCCATATCTGTTTAATTTATTTGGATCTTGACAGGTGGTGTGTCGTTCATGTGAAGTTGTTCGTTGGTATGTGGTGCGACATCTTCGATCTCTTCGTTATTTGGGGTCTGTGGCAATGTTCGTTTTCTCTAACTCTATGGATTTGCGGTGATAGATATGCTGCTCGGGGCAGCCGATGTTTCATTAGTTGTTATTCGATCTTTTTGTTCGCAGCAAGTGGCTATTATTGCGGTCTTCAAAGACTTGGTTGGCGAGAGCGTTTGCATGTGTCTTAATCTTTTTCTGCTTATTCATTGCATGTTTCAAACTCCGACAGTCGTTGAACAGTCGAAAAAAGAAGACGACCAATATGTTTTACGCAATTGACCATCAATCATCGTCCAGCACTAATGCATTGTTGCCCATCGCCGCGCCATTAACATGTCAATGAAGGTGACACTCCACTTAGTTAAGTTGTCAATGGAGCATCTTAATTGCAGTGGTTAGTGCGAAATATCCTCCTATCGGGCTAGCTCTTAAGATTTGTATGGCCAACTAGATTCAACAAGTGCTAGATAGTGTTAGCATGTGCTGGAAAGAGACGTTGTCTTTGCTTTTTGAATATGAATTTGGGTTGTTTTGTTCCAATATCAGTTGATAATGGAACCCGGGTGATTAGCCGTTTTGAAATAAAATGAAATTAGACTCTACAAGCATGTGCACATCATATGTAGCACTGCAACGGGCTGTGCTAGCTAATCTTGTCAGTTGACCCCGATGACTCATGTCAATCCCTAGGTAAATTAGTGAAGGCTACTACTGATTTGGGAAAAATGACACCAATGCAATGAAGATGACACCAATGGTGTTCTGAGGTAGCTTCACCCCTGAAGGGAGAAGACCACGTTAGTGGGACCCACCCCCACGCGTCACGCGTGCGTGAACCGTGCGAGCCGTACGTCACACCCTCAAAAGAAAGTGATTTCGCACCCCAACCGCGGTGCATCCGAAGCTGACTGCTAAAATCCAGATAAGATAAACCATATGCTTGACAGATGCTACTGCCATGGGCCAGTTAAGTTTTAACTAGGTCGATAGATACACACGGAAAGCTAGAGACAATGTAAGGTCAGCGACTTGATTGTTTTGCATGACAGAAGTAACTCATCCTGAAGAACCCTTCAAACATTGACAGCACATCAACCCTGCACATGAACTTATACAGGGATTTTGCTGTGGATGTGCCCAAAGCGGCATCTTTGAAGCAGTGATTTCCATGAAAGGGGCAAAAGCAAAGGGGGAGAGATGAAAGGAAAAGGAAAGGAAGGAAACAGTCCAAGATGGAAGTGGGCAAACCGCCTTTTTGTCTTAAGAGGTTGATCATGCGTGCGTGCATGGTGTGGCCAAAGCCTCTGTTTCTCTCCTAGCTAAGGTTGCTGCTGGAAGAAGATGGTTGATGACCATCATGCACAGATCATTGCCCAAAAGGAGAGTCTTTGCATGTTGTCCTCAGCTCACACCAAATGTGTTACTCCTCGAGACATTCATGATTAGATAGCAGCATTATCATTTGGGTTTGGAGTGGTATTGTAGTAGTATATGTGGTAGTTAGTGGAGAGCACAAGGACCCAAAAAGGCTGACCTAGGTAGAGCTTACATCGCATGCATACATGGTGGGCGGGCCTCTGCCTCTGCCCTGACATGCTCCATGTCTCCCAGCCTTTCTCCCGCGCAATAAAGCAAACCCACACACTCCATGTAGCACTTGGATGCACTTGTTGGATCTTGTGCCATTTTTCTTTCTTTACACTTGCATTTTTAACATGAATCAGCAAAAGCTACTGCATAAAAGTCTGATTTTGCATGCTACTCTCAGTTATCCCCATAACTTTGTCCAGACCAAGGGTACCCCCTCTTGGTTAGTTAATTGAGTTAGGACCATTGGTGCCTTGGTGGTCAGTGTAAAACGCATTTCAATTCATTCAGGTAGCTGTCAGGAAGAGTTGTGCGATATGCCAAAAGTCGGTCACCGGACCTGGCCAAAAGCATCGGCCACCTGCATCCATCAACATTAGTAAGTCTGTATCGTGCAATGCATCAAGGCCACCTATTGGTGCACTGCATCGTCCGTTCGTGGTGCATACGGATATATTGAGTTGATATGCAGGGATATCTGGCACTTGCACTTATAAACGGACTAACACCTAATATAAATACTGAAGTATTAAGGTGAAAAGTGCTATTGGAGTTCGAGCTCACTAGATCCCTTTATTTTGAAAATTTGATAATCACATTTGAAATCTTAAAAATTCTGAAAGAAAGGACGGGCAAATCTACACATCTAGTTTGCACGACACTAGTTCCGCCAAAATATATCATCATCCGTGATCTACACAAAACGGACAATGTGGGGATAAAATGTGAGTTTCCTCCTTTTTAGAGATACAAATTTGTCATTTTCATGTATTCCAAATACACCGTATTTTGTAGCGTAACTTTGCAGACATATAAGGCCCGGTTCTTTTGGCGGCTTCTCCGAGAAGCTGCCCTACCCCCAGCTTCCTGGAGAAGCCGCACTTAAAATTTAGGTAGTCTTCCGAAATGGTTTAGGGCCTGTTCGGAACAAAGGAATGGAAAACTTAGGAATTGAAAACCATACAGGAATAGGATAGTATCGCTTGTGCAAAACTACAGGATCTACAGTAGAACCTAAAGGAAAGATGCATGAATCGACGTTTTGGAGAGCAGCGTAAAAATGTAGGAAACAATCCACATGAACAGTGACGGCTAGATTATTTAATTCGGCTGCACATCATGGAGTAACAATGGATGACTTGTGTAGTATTATTTTATTTGGCTACAAGCGACACGTATACTAATCTCCCATGGCACCATGCACAGATACGAGTTTTTTAGTTGCAAAGCGTCAAGACACCTCGGGCATCCGCCAAAACAACAGCTCTCAGCAAATGTTAGAATTCCTCCGGAATCTTGGTAAAACGTAGGAAAAGCTCCCTTTCCTAAGGAATCAGACTTCAGAACAGCTCCAAAGGAAAAAATTCCATAGGAAATTAAACCTCCAAAATTCCTTCGCAATTCCTTCGTTCAGAACGGGGCCTTAGTCTAAACTAGTTAGGAAGCCTACCTAAATTTTTGGTGCGGCTTCCCCAGGAAGCTGGGGGTAGGGCAGCT
>QRDG01002216.1:57223-278571 GCA_012064385.1 Puccinellia tenuiflora | reverse complement strand
TTTTTTTTCCGAAAGTGTTAGATATCTTTGCTAGATTTTTTTTTTAGGTCTCGATATACAGAGCGACCAATTCGAGTTTGATTTCCAAACACTGAGACTGAGTTTTTTTGTGTAACTGGTAATCGGTTGCCGTGGTTGGCATTATTGAGCAATAATAGACTTTGTAGGCGATCTATAAGTTTGTCGGCTTTTGTGTGTTTTATTTTCCTTTGCCCGTTCACGAGCGAGGTGTGTGCTTTTCACCTATGTGTTTGTGCATGGTTGAGCTTTTCATCTTCATTTTTCTATTATTCATATTTTGTTTTGGAGGTGGGTTTTCTTGAGAGACAAAATGTGGTTTGCAATAGACATTTTAGCGGTTTCTAGATATATCTTTTATTTCTTAAAATGCAACTGGTTAGATTAGTTGTCTATTTTTATCAAATCTGAGTAACTAAAGAAAACCAGTTGCACATTTCTAAAGATTTGCGCAACTGGTTAGATTGTATACCCATTCTGTCAGAGCAACTAGCCAACCAGTTGTACATTCTAAATGATTTGTGTAATCGGTTTGCTTAGTTGCCTATTTCTGTCAATTTGTGCAACAAAGTAAACCAGTTGCACATTTCTAAATGATTTGTGCAACTGGTTAGATTAGTTGTCCATTTCTGTCAGTTTGTGCAACTAAATAACCCAGTTGCACATTTCTAAATGATTTGTGCAACTTTTGCTTGGTTGCCCACTTCCGTCAAATTTGTGCAACTAACCAACCAGTTGCGCATATCTAAATAATTTGTACAACTGGTTAGATTAGTTTACCCATTTACAAATTTGTACAACTAAGTAAGTCAGTACACATTTCTAAATGATTTGTGCAACCGGTTTGCTTAGTTGCTAATTTTGTCAAATTTGGTACTAACCAACCAGTTGCACATTTCAAAATGATTTGTGCAATTGGTTCGATTAGTTGCCATTTTTATCAGAATGCGCAACTAAGTAAAACCAGGTGCACATTTCTAAAGATTTGCGCAAATGGTTTGCTTAATTGCCCATTTCTAAAAATATTTGAGCAACTAAATAAACCAGTTGCACATTTCTAACAGATTTGTGCAACTGATTTGTTTAGTTGCCCCTTTCTGACAGATTTGAGCAACTAAGTAAACCAGTTGCACATTTCTAAAGGATTTGTACAACTAGTTAGATTAGTTGCGTATTTTTTGCAGTTGCATATTTCTAAATGATTTGTGTAACTGGTTGTTTTATTGTTGATTGAGGTGCATTTTACCAGAGTTCCATTTACTTTTTAAGTTGAACATTTTGTGCTCTCATTTTTTTCATTTCTTGTATTTATTCTTTGATTTGAATCCCTAACTATTTCCAGCTAAATATAATTTGCAAATTTCTCAAGAAATGTGCAACTAATTTTGTGACATAACTAATTTCTTGTAATAGCAATGTTTTAGGAAAACCATTGTGATCCTTAAAACAAAAGAGAAATCAAATACACTAGTACTAAACGCTAGTACTGAACATCTAGCATGTTAGTTTAGGCAACGCAAGAAAAAAAGCATATCAGCCGGTGTCGGGGATATGAACCCCGGATATCCCTAAGAGGACCATTTCTTCAAGAACTGCAAGGGCCGGCTACAGCGTGCCGTTTGAAGCCCGCCGAATGAAGCAAGCCGCTTAGCCTACCCGGAGGCGGACGGCCGGCTAGAGCAGCCGGCCTCTACCAACCGACCAGTCCGTACTGGTAGGCCCAGATCGTCCAGCCCCTGTCGGACGTTACGGCTACAGTGTAATGATGAGATAGTACCAGCCGGCTCCAGAGTAGTGATGTCATAGGGGCAATCGTGTAATCTCCTTGTAACCTAAAACCCTAGCCGCTGCCTATATAAGGCATGCATGGGCCTCCTGCGCGAGGCAAGCAAGCAGTAACACAGACACACGGATACGTAGATCATCGTCTTCTACCTCTAGCCGGCTGGACACTCTAGCCGGCACCACCGCCATACAGCTCCAGGAGCAACTTTGTAGCTCGATCTGTGATCAATCAATAGAAACAAGAAGAGCAGGACGTAGGGGTGTTACCTCCACAAGGAGGGCCCCGAACCTGGGTAATTGACGTGTGTTTGCATGTTGGTTGCCCAATCCCGCGCGAGCATCCGATCGTCGCCTGCCCCATACTCTTTTCCGTCTTTGATGGATATGCCGTGCTACCCACCACGACATTTGGCGCCCACCGTGGGGCTCGCGGCGAACGGAGTCACGTTCTGCGCGGGATCCCGGACTGTGGATGGTCGGCGGATCGTCTCCGGCCTCGTGCTCTCCATCGGCTCCGTCGGCTGCGTCCTCGACAACACCAACAGCTTCGCCGACGTGGACGTCGCCAGCGGAGGAGCGAATCGTCACTCTTGGCGATTTCCACGTCTACGTCGCCGTCGCCGCTCAGGAGTACCCGGAGGTGGTCTACTCGAGCTTGGCTCCTTCGATCTTCGACGCCAGCACCTGCAACGACGACTCCGCCTTCGGCTACCTCAACTCCGGCGACGCGGACCGCGACGTCGCCAAGCTCAGCGTCTACGCCGAGGTGCACATGGTCGAGCACGCGGCGGCAGGAGGCCCCGTCACCACCACCGTCCATGAAGCTGGCGAACCTTCACGCTACCAGCGCAACCTGGAGGCCGACTTCGAGCTGCTAAGCACCCCCATCGCGCCGAGTGCTGATCCAGTCAAGGCGGCGGCTGAACTCGAGAGGATGCGGCAGCAGATCTACGACAAGGCGCTAAACCTCGCGTCGACTCAGCGCCGGCTCAGCGCCACAATTCGCGAGTACAATTCTGCACACGGCATCGAGCAGGCGGACCGCAACGCGGAGAAGCTGAATGAAGTCAGGCGCAAAGGAGGAGACCTTGGTGGCGCCATGAACCGTGCTGGCCAGGCGCATGAGCTCACCGACCTCAGCTTCCCCGAGTACAGCTGTCCTACGCAAAACATGAGGGCGGCGGAAGCAGCAGCCGCCGAGCTACCCTATCTCCAAGGCGAAGAACTACGTCAACAGATGTGCCGGGTTCGGCAACTCATCAACACGGCCAACCGGCAGCAGCGGGAAACGGAGGCAACGGCGAGCAAGGGGCACCATGAGCCGCCTCCAGGCTACGATGCAGCCGGCAAGTCCAAGCAGGGCGCAGAGGCGTCGTCCACGAGCCGCGGAAGGGCGAAGGACAAGCAACCACGAGTTCATCGCGAGGGGAGCGCGAGCTCGCATCCTCGTGATCACGGCCGTGATCCGGCTGGACGACGCGAAGACGGCAACCGGAGCGAGCCTCGAACCGGACGGAACGTCAAGGAGCGAGTCGGCCACAAGGTCACCATCGACGAACGCCTGGGGCCGCTAGGACCTGAAACCAGCGACGACGCACGCCACCGCATCGACGTGCTCAAGCTGTCAAGCATCATCGAGGAAGAGGACATCGCTGCTCATCGCTGTTTCGGACCCCGCATCCGGAGCGAGCGATTCCCAAAGGGATTCACTCTCCCCAGGGACACACCTAAGTACAACGGCACCGCGAAGCCGGAAGACTGGCTCGCCGACTACGTCACGGCGGTCAACATCGCAGGCGGCAACAAGCGGGTGGCCGTGCGCTACGTGCCGCTCATGCTCCAGGGATCGGCACGGACTTGGCTCAACAGCCTTCCGAAGGAGAGCGTCAACAGCTGGCTGGACTTCGAGGAGGTGTTCAACCGCAATTTCACCGGCACCTACTTGCGCCCTGGCAACGCACAGCTGCTCGCGCTGTGCAAGCAGAAGGACGGCGAGTCGGACCGAGCTTACCTCACCCGGTGGACAAGCCTTCGCAACTCCTGCGAAGGAGTACTCGAGCTTCAGGCCGTCCAGTACTTCATCCAAGGGTGCCGAGATCAGACGCTGCTCAAGCACCGGCTCCTGAGGAAGAGCCCGAAGACCATGGCAGAGCTCATGGCAATCGCCGACGAGTACGCCACTGCCGACGCGGGCATGACCAACCCGATCCGACTCGACGAAGCCGGACGAATCATCACGACGGAGCCGGCTGCACGCCGCAGCCGGACGGAGAACCAAGACGGAGGAAAATCGACCCGGCGTGACTCCGACGCGGCCGGCAAGCGCAAGACTGCGGACGACCGTGTCGAGTCCAAGGTCGTCGCCACGACCGAGGGAAGGCCGGCAGGAGGCTTCGACAACCGCCGCATGAGGACGAGCGGCGACATGCGCCGGACAAGGGCGAGGAACAACTACGACTACATGCTCGATCAACCGTGCCGGAACCATGGCGACCGGCCCGCAAACCACACCGTCAGGCAATGCACTCTCGGACGCCCAAGGCCGCCACCGTACGAGCGGCGAAACCCGCCTCGGGATGAAGCCGGACGGGACGATCGAAGGCGCAACGACAGGCGACGCGAAGACAGGGATCGCGATGATCGCCAACGCGAAGAAGAAAGGGAGCGCCTTCCGGATCCGCCTCCAAGGGGTCCAGACGGCTACCAGAATCCGGATGCCGCCTACATCGTATTCGTCAGCGAGCGCGACGACAAGCGAAGCCGGCGCGAACGATTCAAGGAAGTAAACGCGGTGGTTCCACCCGTCCCCCAGTACCTCAACTGGTCGCAGGAGCCGATCACGTGGGATCGCCGCGACCACCCGGAACTGATGCCCAACCCAGGCGGCTACGCTCTAGTCCTGGAGCCCATGATCATCTCCCCCTCCAAGCGCGCTTGCACTTTCTCGCGCGTCCTCATCGACGGAGGCAGCAGCATCAACATCCTCTACCGCGACACGTTGGAGAAGCTGGGCGTCTCCGAGTCCAGCTTGACGCCGAGCCGGACGGTCTTCCACGGTATCGTGCCGGGGCGAGCCGGATCGTCCATGGGCCTCATCCGGCTGGACGTCCTATTCGGCACCAAGAACAACCATCGCCGCGAGACCATCTCCTTCGAGGTGGTCAACCACTCCAGCGCCTACCACGCCATCCTCGGGCGGCCGGCGCTCGCCAAGTTCATGGCGGTACCCCACTACGCCTACCTCAAGATGAAGCTACCAGGCCCACGCGGGATCATCACCGTCGCCGGAGACTATAAACGCTCCATCGAATGCGCCTCCGACAGCGCGAAGGTGGCCGAGACCATGGTCTGCAATGAGGAGATGAAGCAATTCAAGCGTAAGGCTAGCGAGGAAAAGCTGGAGATCCCGGAGTCGGCCAAGCCGGCTAGCGAGTCGAACTTCCAGGCGGCTCGGGACACAAAGAAGATCTACTTCGACGACAACGACAAGTCCAAGTTCGTCTCCGTGGGGACGAGCCTGGACCCCAAATAGGAAAGCGCGCTCGTCGAGTTCCTCCGTGAGAACCGGGACATCTTCGCATGGTCCCCCAAGGACATGCCTGGTGTACCGAGGGAACTCGCCGAGCACTCTCTTCACGTCCGGCCAGACGTCAAGCCGGTAAAACAGTCCCTGCGACGCTTCGCGGAAGGAAGAAGACAGCTCATAGGAGAAGAGATAGCCCGGCTACTCGCGGCCGGGTTCATCAAAGAAGTGCAACACACGGAGTGGCTAGCCAATCCGGTGATGGTGGAAAAGAAGAACAAGAAATGGCGGATGTGTATCGACTACACCCACCTCAACAAGGCTTGCCCTAAAGACCCCTTCGCATTGCCGCGCATCGACCAAGTGATCGACTCCACGGCCGGCTGCGACCTCCTCTCCCTCCTCGACGCCTACTCCGGCTACCACCAAATTCCGCTGAACCCGGACGACCAACTCAAGACCGCCTTCATCACCCCATACGGCCCGTACTGCTACACCACCATGCCGTTCGGCTTGAAGAACGCGGGAGCAACATACCAGCGCTGCATGCAGAAATGCCTGCACGACCAAATCGGTCGCAACGCGCACGCCTACGTCGACGACGTCGTCATCAAGACCAAGGAGAAGCACACCCTCCTCCTCGACCTCAAAGAAACCTTCGACAACCTCCGCCGCTTCCAGATGAAGCTCAACCCGGAGAAATGCGTGTTCGGCGTTCCAGCCGGACAGCTACTCGGCTACCTTGTGTCGGCACGAGGGATCGAGGCCAACCCGGAGAAAATCGCTGCCATCGACAACATGCGACAACCAAGAAGCGTCAAGGACATCCAGAAGTTCGCCGGGTGCCTAGCTTCTCTTAGCCGTTTCATCAGCCGGCTCGGGGAGAAGGCTCTCCCGCTCTACCACTTACTGAAGAAAACGGACAAGTTCGTCTGGAGCGACGCGGCCGACGCCGCCTTCAAGGAACTCAAGCGGGCGATGACCACCACCCCAGTCCTAGCACCTCCGACTCCAAAGGAGCCCATGCTCATGTACATCGCCGCCTCCAATCGAGTCGTCAGCGTGGTCCTAGTGGTCGAACGAGACGAACCCGGCAAGCAGCGGCCGGTTCAGCGGCCAGTCTACTACCTCAGTGAGGTGCTCTCACAGTCAAAGCAAAACTACCCGCATTACCAGAAGCTCGTCTACGGCGTGTACATGGCAACGAAGAAGCTGAAGCATTACTTTCAAGAGCACCCGATCAAAGTGATAAGCGACGCGCCGCTTGCCGAGATCATAGGCAACAAGGACGCAACCGGCAGAGTTGCGAAATGGGCGATCAACCTGACGGCGCACGGAGTCGAGTACGACAAGAGAACAGCGATCAAGTCGCAGGAGCTGGCGGATTTTCTCGCCGACTGGACGGAGACGGACCACGTACCGCCGCCACCCAATTCCGGCGAGCATTGGCTCATGCACTTTGACGGCTCCAAAAACTACTGGGGACTCGGCGCTGGAGTCGTCCTCACCTCGCCCAAGGGGGGCCGACTCGAATACGTGCTCCAGATCCACTTCACGGCGTCCAACAACGTAGCCGAGTACGAAGCTCTCGCACACGGCCTCAAGCTCGCCAAGGCTATGAACATCAAGCGAATCCTCTGCTACGGCGACTCCGACTTGGTGGTCCAGCAGACCACTGGTCATTGGGACGCCAAGGACCCCAACATGGCCGCCTACCGCTTCTTCGTCCAGCAGCTCGCGGGATACTTCGAGGGATGCGAATTCCATCACATCCACCGCTCCAACAACGAGGCGGCCGACACCCTGGCGAACATTGGCTCTCTTCGCAAGGAAATCCCACCCGGCGTCGCCCTCGAGAAGCTCTACAAACCATCCATCACGCCGTGTCCCGGCTCCGATTCCATCCGGATGCCGCCTGACACGGAGTCGGCTGGGCCGGCTCCAGGCGAGACGGAGCCTGTCGAGGTCCTCGTCATCGAAGCGGCTCCGCCATGGACCCAACCCTTCCTCGCCTACCTCGCCAACAACGAGCTCCCGGCGGACGAGCTCAGTGCCAGGCAAATCAAACGCCGGGCAAGCGCTTACACCATCATCAACAACGAGCTATACAAGCGCAGCGTATCCGGAATGTTCCAACGTTGCGTGAGCCAAGAAGAAGGAAACAGGATCCTCAAGGAGATCCATCAAGGCGAATGCGGCCATCACGCATCCTCAAGGGCAATTGTGGCCAAGGCATTCAGGCACGGGTTCTACTGGCCGACTGCGCTGGCGGATGCGAACCAGCTGGTCAGGCTCTGCAACGGCTGCCAACGATTTGCAACGCAGAAGCACACGCCGGCTTCGGCACTCAAGACAATTCCCATCACCTGGCCGTTTGCCGTCTGGGGACTCGACATGGTGGGACCACTGAGGAGATCCAGTGGAGGCATGACACACCTGCTGGTAGCGGTCGACAAGTTCACGAAATGGATCGAAGCCAAGCCGATCAAGAAGCTGGATGGACCAACAGCGGTCAAGTTCTTCAAAAGCATCATCTACCGCTTCGGCTACCCCAACAGCATCATCACGGACAACGGGACAAACTTCGTCAAGGGAGAATTCGCCAAGTTCTGCGGCAGGACCGGCATCCGGCTCGACGTGGCCTCCGTCGCACACCCGCAGTCGAACGGGCAAGTCGAGCGTGCAAACGGCCTCATCCTAGCCGGCATCAAGCCTCGGCTGCTCGAACCGCTTGAGCGGGCAGCCGGCGCGTGGGAAGAAGAGCTGCCTTCTGTTCTCTGGAGCCTAAGGACGACGCCGAATCGCTCAACCGGCTTCACCCCCTTCTTCCTCGTCCATGGGGCGGAAGCCGTCATGCCAACGGACATCGAGCACGACGCACCCCGGATCGTGCTGTACACGGAAGCGCAAGCTAAGCAAGCCTATGAAGACGGCATGGACCTGCTCGAGGAAGCACGTCAACTTGCCGAATCAAGATCGGCGATGTACCAGCAACAGCTACGCAACTACCACAGCCGGCGCATCAAGAACGTCCACTTTCGTGAAGGCGACCTCGTGCTCCGACTCATCCAAGACACCAAAAACATGCACAAGTTGTCATCACCATGGGAAGGACCATTCATCGTCAGCAAAGCACTCATCAACGATGCCTACTACCTCATCGACGCCCGCGAGCACAAGAAGGACACGATGGACAAGGAAGGCGATGAAACGGAAAGGCCATGGAACGCGGCACTCTTGCGTCGATTCTACACTTGAGAAAGAACAATGTATGTATCACCTATGCTATCAATAAAAGAAACGAGGAATGATGAACACATGAGCAGTTTTTCGCAACTTTTTCTGCATTTTCTAACCGGCTCATCCGGCAACCGGCAAGCTTGCCTTTAGCGGCCGTGTAGCGTGACTAACCCCTAAACGGCTAACTCTTCGAATCCGGTTAAGGCCGGCAAGAGAACAAGCTGGAGGGGGCCAGTAACGTGAAAAACGCGTAAAGGGAAGTATTGCCGGCTGAAATAACGTTCTTCTGCAAACTCGGCCAAGCCGGCAGCCGGCAACCGCTTCTCCGAATACGGACGATTAACTACACAACGCTAAACGGCTAACTCTTCGAATCCGGTTAAGGCCGGCAAGAGAATAAGCTGGAGGCGGAGTGTATGCGAAAGACGTAAGAAGTAGAAGTCGTTACCGGCTGAGAAAACCCTGGCCTAACAAACCGAATCCTAGCGTTGAAGTAGTGTGCATGATCCCGCTAGACGGTGAAATGCACACGAACGGCGACGGGAAAGGCTACAGGCGAGTGTGAAATGGAGTTAAGTACAATAAAATTATACTCTATGATCATAACAGCAAACTAATCGCTTCGACATCTCCTTTCACACGCGGAAACGCCGCCAACCGGCTTCGAAAGCCCAAGCCGGACACAGGCACGACAAACAGGAAATGGAAATTGCACACAAGCAAAAGTACAGGAACAGAAGCATTGGAATTAAACAAGGTCTTACAGATGGAAGCTGGATAATAAAACAAAAGAGGGAGGTCCACAGGCGGACCTACCCCGCGCAACTACAAGGCGGAGCCGGCAGAGCTCCCTAAGCGGCAGCCTTCGCCTTCCCGGATCCGCCGATCCTCTTGCCGGCCCAATGCTTGATGCAGAGGGTGCCGTCGAACACCTTCACGAAGAAGACGCCCTTGTCACGTCGGAGGCGGAAGCAGAGGATGAAGCCGGCTTCGAGCTCGTAGAAGTCGGCGAACTCGTCCCAGCCCCTGACGAACTCCACCCGGTTGACAACGGCATTGCCCACCACTTGGGAGGTGAACCGGACGGTTGCATCCCACGGACCCTGGGAGGCACCTTCACGGAAGAGCTTGAACTTGAAGTGGCCAGCGCCTGGCAGCGCGTCGGCGAGGGCGTCGGGAAGCCTCTGCACTGGCCCAGTTACTGGCGAGTGCAGGATCAGCAGGAACTCCCCGATGGGGAACACACCCCAGGCCGGGCGCCGTGGGTTCTCCAGCGAGTCGGAAGAAGCGGAAGACAGCTCCGTGCTCTCTTCCTCGACGTCGGCGACGGCGGACGGAGCGTATTTCGGAATCGGGTCGAAGCCCGGAGGTGGAAGAACAGGAGTGGCTTCCTCCTCGCTCGACGTGCCGTCAAGAACAAGGAGTTGCTTGCCACGACCGGCGACGATGCTGATGCCGCCACCGGCGGCGCCGGCACTCCTCACGCCAGCACGACCGCCGCCCTTGACGCGGCCAGCAATGCTACCGGTGGCAGCGGAGGCGACTGCTTTCCCTCGCCCACGGCCGCCGCTCTTAGGGGGACGACCGCGAGGACGCTTCGCCGGAGGAGCAGCGGGGGTCTCCTCGGCGACGGCGTCCATGGGCTCAGATTTCACCATGGCTGAGATGCGCAAGGAAATGAGACGAGGAAGGCGAAGAGGAAGCAAAGAGGCGCGAATGAAGGAGGAGGAAGAAAACGGTCAAGATTTATAGCACAAACAAGGGACAACGTGGGAGACCCAACCGTCGCCCACGATCCCACGATCTACACGTGGCGACGAAACAGTTGACGGGACCCTTCAGTAACTGCAACCGGGTCCACGCGCGGAAGCCAAGGAGACAAGCCGCAAGCCGGCAAAAGATACCCGGGGGCTGCGCACCCGCCAAGGCCGGCTGCCCAGACCCGGACGAACATATAAAAATCACCCCGAGTCATGGACTCGGGGGCTGCGAAGCCGTCAGCCGGCAAAAGATACCCGGGGGCTGCGCACCCGCCAAGGCGGCTGCCCAGACCCGGACTGAATATAAAAATCACCCCGAGTCATGGACTCGGGGGCTGCGAAGCCGTCAGCCGGCAAAAGATACCCGGGGGCTGCGCACCCGCCAAGGCGGCTGCCCAGACCCGGATGAACATAAAAACACCCCGAGTCATGGACTCGGGGGCTGCGAAGCCGCTAGCCGGCAAAAGATACCCGGGGGCTGCGCACCCGCCAAGGCGGCTGCCCAGACCCGGACGAACATAAAAATCACCCCGAGTCATGGACTCGGGGGCTGCGAAGCCGTCAGCCGGCAAAAGATTCCCGGGGGCTGCGCAGCCGGCAAGCCGGCTCCGCAGACCCGGACGTATAACTAAATCACCCCAAGTCATGGACTCGGGGGCTACACGATATAACGACGACAGAAGATGAGCGATAAGCAAGAAACGTGGAATTTCGACCCGGATTGATGCTCAAACCGGCCCAAAATTCGGGGGCTAGGGATGGTGATAATCATCACCAAAAACAAGCACGAATTATAGCACAAAGGCCCAGCAGTCACAGAGAAGAGACACTCACGATGACAGACCATGGCAGGAAGCAGAATAACAAATTTTTACATGATGACCTTCAAAGGTGTCCAAAATAGCAAGGCAGTTAATGTGGCAAGGCAGTTAACAGCACAGAACAACAATTACACCCGGCATCCCGGGGAGATGAACAAATCAAACGGAGGCGGCGTCAGTAGCCGCAGCTTCGCCGGCTCCAGCATCTTCAGTCGGCTTCGGCGTCGAGGACGGCTCGGCAGGTACCAGCGTCGTCAATTCAACCGCCTCGGCAATCCGCTTGGAAGCCTCGGCAATTTCTGGACGCAAGCTCGCGAGGGACGTCCCGTCGCGGAAGCCATCCATCAGCCTGCCCGTCTGCAGGCCAGGGTACCACGACTTCACCACGGCTAGGGCCATGTCGGTACCTCCACGCGCCGCCATCTCCACTTGATCGTTGATGCCGACAGGCGCTCCTTCGAGCCGGGCGCATAAATCGTGGAGAGTAGCCGGCAAGGGAGTATCCGGCCATAGATTCTCAAGCACGCCCTCTGCCGCCTCCTTCAGCCGCTTGAATTCCTGGCCGAATCGCAGGAGGCGGGAAGCGGAAGTCGGAGCAGACCTGGCAGCGGCACCAGAAGACTCCGGTCGAGAGTGGGCCGAGGCAGCATCCTGTTGGAGTTGCGTATCCACCTCGGGATAGAGGCCTGCAGTTCAAACCAGTAAGGCCGAGTAGAAGACTTAAGGCAAGAAACCAAGGAGAAAGGAGACCTCACTTACCGAGGATTAGCTTGTTTACGCCCTCAACCTCCTTGACCAAGCCGCTCACCAGCTGTTCATGCTCAAGCTCGTGAGCCTTGGCCTCCCGGACGATCTCGTCGGTATTCTCGACGGAAGCTTTCAGTTGATCCTTCAGCTTGGCCGCGTCCCCGCGGAGAGATTCGACCTCGCCTTGCCTCCGACGCTCGGCCTCCCGCAGTTTTGCCGCCTCCTCGTCCAGCCGGACGACCTCGAGGCGGCGCTCTTCTAATGCCTTCTCCGCCGCTTGGAGATCGGCCTTGGACAAGGCCAAGGCGGCATCCTTCTCCTTCAGTTGCCTCTCCAAGCCGGCGCGTGAAGTGGAGTCACCTGTAGAGATCAAGTCACCGTCAAGCCAAGACATGCAAGAGAAAAGGGCAGAACGGCAGGACAAAGTGCGGAAAGAAAAAGGGAGCCAAACCTTTGGCCGCCTCCAGCTCCCGCTTGAGCAATGTCGCCTCCTTATTCGCCGCCGCAAGGCCTTGCTCCATGGAGGAGCAGAGCAACGTCACATTGGCCAAGTTCTCCTTGGCCACCCGCTCCGCCAGTTCGGCGAGGGGAAATTTTCCTGACGCATCGGGCCGAGCCGGCACCGGTCCGGAGTACGTCGGAGAAGACACCAAAGTCGATTGGCGAGGGCCGGGGAGCAAGGCCGTCGCTTCCGCGATGGCTTTATCCTTGGCTGTCACGGCCACAGTCAACGAAGGAGTGGGGAAGGCGGTATACCCAGCCCCGACGCCGGGCTGGGGAACCACCTGGAAAGCGCCCACTGGCGTCTCGGCGTCTCCACCTGAAGCCGGAGGGTTGAAGTCGACTACAAGGGGGGCCGCCTCCTCCAGCACTCGGCTGGCTGCCTCCGTCGTCTTCGCCTCTGAAGGCGGATCAGCCGCCTCCGCCAGCACTCGGCTGGCCGCCTCCGCCGACTTCGCCTCCGAAGGCGGATCAGCTGCCGACACCACGGGGACCTCGGTGACAGGCACCGAAGCCGACTCCGTTACAGCGACGACTGCCGTCTCCGTTATAGGGAGCGGTGCCCTACGAAACAAGGAGGGTGTCACCATCGAACGCAAGTTGTGAAGATTCCTACCACAAGACAAAGACTTACCCGACGCACGAGCCCAGCACCTTGGCCGCCCTCCTCTTCGTCCGCTTGGGCGGAGGGGGAGGCACAGCGTCGGACGGGCGCTTCACGCCTCCGGAAGGCGCATCGCCGCCTTTCGCCGGGACGACAGGGTCCTCGACCGGCCGCTCCGTGCGAGCCGGCACCACCTTGGCCCCGGCAGAGGCCTTTGCGGAACCGCCGGCTTCCGTGCCCGCTGCCGCCTTCTCCTCGGCCGCCTTAGCAGCCGCTGGTTGCCTTGCAGCCGCCTGGGCATCCATCGATGCCCGGATCGAGTCCGCCTGCGCCAGCTCCGCGTAAATAGCCTTCTCCATATCATCAATACCCGAGTCATGGCCAAGAACAAAAGGAGGGGAAAGATTAACCACCTGGACGCGGGTCTTGCCGGCGGCGGGTTCGGTCCTCTCCGCGTCCGCCGCCTTCGTCCTCTCCTCGTCCTCCTCGAGGCCAGCAGCTGCTCCACAGTAAAATCAGCATCAGATGCTCCTAAGGCTAAGACTGCCTGCGCCGTCCTGAGCATAAAACTCCCTCTCCAAGTCATCCGGATTCGAATCGTAAATAAAATCACCACCCAAAGCAGGACCAATCACCTCGTTTTTGGCCCCACCAGTCTGGGCCTCCTCCTCCGCCATCTTGGCGTTGACCTCCGCCTGGACTTCGGCCATGATCTCGTCCGCCTCGGCCTCGGTCTCAGGCGTCTTCGCCCTCGGCCTCCCGGCTGGCGACAGGCCGCCTGTGGTAGGCCGGGAAGACGACGAAGCCCGCTTTTTGGCGGGATGCACGCCTCGCTTCTCAAATGCGCCCTTCCGCTTGGGCGGCACATTTGCATCGACATCGGCGGCCGACTTCGACCGCCTCTCCTTCACAGTCCGCCGGGGGAGGACCACCTTCTTCCGCGCCGCCGCCTCCAACTCCTTGGTCCGGCGGGTGGATATCGCCGGCTTGGAGGCTGGCACGGAGGAAGAACCCTCTGAGTCCGGTTCAGAGCCAGTGGAGAGATCTACTACGACACGCGCAACATCGTCAGCCTGCCCGGCGACCCCGGGCCCAGAAGACTTACCACGGGACGACGAAACCGGAGGCGGATCGTCGTGCTCGAGGTCCTCGTCCCGGTAGGCGGCCGAGTCGGAGTCGGCGCCGGTAGCAGGGGCCGGGCTCGTTGCAGTCCGGGTGGCGCCATCGTCGCCCCCATCATCGCCGCCGGCATCAGCACCTCCACCCGACGACTCGGTGGTGTCGCCGCGTGTTCCCGCGACGACACGGGCGTCGCCGCCGGATTCGCCTCCAGCGGCAGTGTCCGCACCTCCATCCGCCGCCGGCTCCTCGGCGGCGCTATCCTCCTCCAGCATGGCCGTCTGCGACGCAGAAAGGGGACCCTGGACGTCAGGCTCGAAGACTACTTCAAAATCTTCCACCATCTGGACCTCACAAAGCTACCCGGCAAGCCGGCTAGATCAGGCGGCAGCCGGAAAGGGAATCAGAAGCAAAATGGGAAAGGAAGAAACTAACCTCAGGAGCGCGGTCCGAGCGGTCGAGGGGATCGAGCCCGAGGCTCCAATTCTCCTCAAACTTGTCGGTGATAAGGCGGGAAACCCACTCGATTAATCTCTCCTGCGTCGGGATGTTCATGGAAGCACAAGTGGGATCCCGGATGCCGGAGTAGAAGCACATCTTGTGCGAGCGCTCCTGCAGCGGGTACATCCGCCTTATCGTCCAGGCCAGGGTCAGGTCCCTGGACTTCAAGCCGTCCGCCACCAGCTTCTCCAGGCGGGCGAACGGTAGGACCTGCAGACTCTCGTCGACAACCGGCTTCCGGCTCCAGGACCTGTCCGCCGGGCGCGTATTGGCGAAGGCGGGGAGTTTGATCCGGTCAACCTCAGTGGCGTTCTTAACATAGAAGTATGTATTCTGCCACTTCTTGATGGATTCGGGCAGATGGATCTTGGGAAGTGGCGTGTTCTTCGGGCTGATGGAGACGCCGCCGCAGTCCCGTTGCAGCCCAGCGGTCACCTGGGACCGCAGGAAGAAGAACATGCCGAAGAGCTCCATACTGGGCCACATGCCCAAATACGCTTCGCACAGCGTGACGAAGCAGGACAACTGCGTGATGCAGTTTGCCCCTAGGTGGTGAGGCTGCAGCCCATAGAAATGCAGAAACTCGTTGAAGAACGAGCTGACGGGGAGCCCCAATCCCCGCTCCACGTGCGTGTAGAACATGACGAATTCGCCCGGCCTGGGCTCCGGCGAGATCTCTCCAGGGGGAGCGGCGCGAGCCTCCACATCGCCGCTCTTCCCCATGGACCCATTCCGGTGAAGCGTCAGAAGGAACTTATCACCGATGGTGGAGCCCATCCAAGCACCCGTACCCGCCATTGAAATTCTGTTGCCCGTGGTGGAAGAAACGGAAGCAGAAGCAGCGAGACGGAGAAATCGGCAAGGAGCAGGAAGGCAAGAACAGGCGAAGAAGACGAAGCGGGAGAGAGGAGCGAAAACTCCGAGCCTTCCCCCTCTTTTCCCCTTTAAAGGCGGGGCAGGCGGAACCGCACCGCTCCACGCGCCACGTGGGGCGCGGGTGGGCCGGGCCGTCCACAAACGATCCCACTAACAAGCAGTTGCCACAGAAGATCCAGCCCGACGAAGACTGAAGCGACGTGCCCCTGACATCGGGCAGAGCGCAACCGTCACGACCAAGCGGCGAAACGTGGCTGACGCAAGCCACGACCCACGACTCCCAAGACATCCAGACTACCGGAGACCGGCTACCCCAAGCCGGACGGTCCACCTCCGGACGCCATCACCTTAACCGGCAGGCCTCAAGCCGGACGACTTCAACTACATCGACCAACAAAACATTGAAGCTCGAGAAGTCTACCCGGCAAGCCGGCAAGACTCCACGATCTCGGGGGCTAGTGTCGGGGATATGAACCCCGGATATCCCTAAGAGGACCATTTCTTCAAGAACTGCAAGGGCCGGCTACAGCGTGCCGCTTGAAGCCCGCCGGATGAAGCAAGCCGCTTAGCCTACCCGGAGGCGGACGGCCGGCTAGAGCAGCCGGCCTCTACCAACCGACCAGTCCGTACTGGTAGGCCCAGATCGTCCAGCCCCTGTCGGACGTTACAGCTACAGTGTAATGATGAGATAGTACCAGCCGGCTCCAGAGTAGTGATGTCATAGGGGCAATCGTGTAATCTCCTTGTAACCTAAAACCCTAGCCGCTGCCTATATAAGGCATGCATGGGCCTCCTGCGCGAGGCAAGCAAGCACGTTGAACAGGACACACGGATACGTAGATCATCGTCGTCTTCCACCTCTAGCCGGCTGGACACCTCTAGCCGGCACCACCGCCATACAGCTCCAGGAGCAATCTTGTAGCTCGATCTGTGATCAATCAATAGAAACAAGAAGAGCAGGACGTAGGGGTGTTACCTCCACAAGGAGGGCCCCGAACCTGGGTAATTGACGTGTGTTTGCATGTTGGTTGCCCAATCCCGCGCGAGCATCCGATCGTCGCCTGCCCCATACTCTTTTCCGTCTTTGATGGATATGCCGTGCTACCCACCATGACACCATGCGATACTCGGGCGACCAACCTTTGCCAGATTCATGGCGATACCTCACTACGCCTACCTTATTCTCAAGATGCCTGGACCCAAGGGCGTCATCACGGTGCACGGCGACTTTGACCGCTCCAACAGCTGCGACCGCGAATTCAACAAGATCTCTGAGTTCTTCGGAATGGAGGAGCACCTTGCGATGATGGTAGTCGACAACGACAAAACCATCTTCCTGCCACGCAAGAAGCCAGCCAAGGACTCCGCCTTCAACACGACCGACGACACAAGAACCCATCAAGTCCACCCGACGGGTGCCAGTAAGACAGTCAAGGTGTCGACAAGCCTGCCTATCGCATAGGAAGGCGCGCTCGTCGAGTTTCTACGTGAGAACTGGGAGATCTTCGCCTGGCAACCTTCTGACATGCCAGGCATACCCAGGGAACTCGCCAAGCACTCCTTACGCGTCCACAAGGATGCCAGACCCGTCAAGCAGACCATGCGACGCTTTTCGGGTCCCAAACGAGACGCCATCAGCAAGGAGATCGACCGGCTGCTCCACGCCGGATTCATCTGAGAGATCAAGGACTCGGACTGGGTAGCGAACCCGGTCCTGGTGGAGAAGAAGAAGACGAAGAAACTCCGCATGTGCGTCGACTTCACCGCCATTAACAAGTGTTGCCCCAAGGACCACTTCCCGCTCCCGCGGATAGACCAGATCATCCGCAGGCTGCGCGCGCCTATCCTTCCTGGACGCCTACTCCGGGTACCAACAGATCAGGATGAAAGTCGAAGATGAAGAGAAAACTGCATTTATCACACCCCATGGTGTGTTCTGCTACCAAATGATGCCCTTCGGGTTGAAGAACGCTGGAGCCACATAACAGCGCACGATGCAAGCCTGCCTGAAGGAGCTAATAGGACAGATCGTCCAAGTCTACGTCGACGACATAGTCGTCACCACTCGAACGGAGGACAGTTTAATTGCTGACCTCCGCAAAGTCTTCGCCGCACTCAACGAGTATCAGATCAAGCTGAACCCAGACAAGTGTGTTTTCGGCGTGCCAGCCGGAGAACTGCTCGGGTACCTCGTCTCTGCAAGAGGAATTGAAGCCAACCCTGAGAAAGTGCAAAACATACTCGCAATGCCAGCACCGACCAAGCTTCATGAAGTGCGACGCCTAGCCGGCCAAGTCGCAGCTCTCAGCCGGTTCATTAGTAAGTTGGGAGAAAAGGCCCTGCCTTTCTACCAACTGATGAAAAGACGGATAAATTCGAGTGGACAGAGGAAGCGCAAGACGCGTTCAACAAGCTCAAGAAAACCCTCACGACTCCTCCAGTACTGGTGGCGCCACTGGAGAACGAGCCGCTGTACCTCTACGTGTCAGCCATGAACAGAGTGGTCAACACGGTACTCGTAGTCGAACGAGAAGAAAAAGGGCACAGTCACCCTGTTCAGCGGCCCGTCTACTTCCTCAGCGAGGTGCTAACCTTGTCCAAGCAGCGGTACCCGCACTACCAGAAGCTAGCCTACGGAGTCTTCATGACATCAAGGAAGGTCGTCCACTACTTCTCCGAGCACTCCATCACGGTGGTAAGCTCCTCCGGGCTCTCCGACATCCTCACCAACCAAGCCGCGACAGGACGAGTCGCCAAGTGGGTTGTTGAGTTGGGACCCTGGGGGCTGAAGTATGCGCACCCGAAGGCAATCAAGGCCCAAGTTCTTCCAGAATTCACCACAGAGTGGATAGAGGCCCAGCTGCCAGACATACCCGACTTGTCCAACGCATGGACAATGTATTTCGACGGGTCCAAGAAGTTCAGATCAGCAGGGGCGGGAGTCGTCCTCATCTCACCCAAAGGCGACAAGCTGAAGTATGTACTGCAAATGGACTTCCCGACACCCTCCAACAACGAGGCAGAGTACGAAGCCCTAATCCACGGCATGCGGATGGCCAAAAACTGCGGCGCCACTCACCTCATGATCTACGGAGACTCCTACCTTGTCGTGCAGCAAACCATGAAGCAATGTGATGCCATCGCCGACAACATGATAGCCTACAGGGACCTATACAACCAGCTGGAAGGCACCTTCGACGGCTGCGAGCTGCGGCACATCGGCCGCGAGAGCAACGAGGAAGCCGACACCCTCGCTAACCTGGGCTCAGACAAAGCACCGGTGCCACCCGGAGTCTTCCTCGAGTGCATCACGCAACGCTCCATCAAGCTCCGGCCTGCGCGCCGGGACCCTCTACACCGACAACGAGCACCACCAACCGGCCCAGCACGGAGAAGGAACCTATGGAGGTAATGCTGGTCGAACCCACATGGACAAGCCCATACCTGGCCTACATACTGCATCAGAAGGTGCCAACGAACCCAGTCGAAGCCAAGCGCGTCATCCACCGCTCCAAGGGCTTCACCGTCATCAACGGGGAACTCTACAAGCGAAGCATCTCAGGAGTCCTCCAAAGGTGCATCGACCCAGTCGACGGTCAAGCCATCTTACTCGAGATCCACGCCGGCATCTGTGGACACCACGCCAGCAGTCGAGCCTTGGTGGCCAAAGCCCTACGAGCAGGGTTCTACTGGCCCACCGCAATGCAAGACGCAGAAGAACTCATGAGGAAATGCATCGGCTGCCAGGAGTTCGCCAACAAGCCGCACGCACCGGCATCAGCACTAAAGACCATACCACTCGCATGGCCCTTCGCTCAATGGGGGCTCGACATGGTGGGTCCATTCAAGAAGTCTTCTCCGGGCGGACACACTCATCTCCTGGTGGCAGTCGACAAGTTCACGAAGTGGATCGAAGCCACGCCCATCACAAGTTCGACTGCCTCCTCGGCAGTTAACTTCATCAGGTCGATCATCTTCAGGTTCGGTGTGCCACACAACATCATCACTGACAACGGCTCGAACTTCGCAGCCGAAGAATTCAAGGACTTCTGCTCTGAACAAGGCATCAAGCTCAACTACGCATCTGTCTCGCACCCGCAGTCCAACAGACAAGTCGAGAAAGCCAATGACCTAGTCTGCAAGGGCGTAAAGAAGCGCCTGCGAGTACCATTGAGACGCGCCGCAGGCGCCTGGGTCGAAGAGCTGTCATCTGTGTTGTGGAGTCTGCGCACCACGCCAAACAGATCTACCCAATACACGCCATTCTTCATGGTGTACGGCGCTGAAGCAGTCCTGCTGTGCGACATCAAGTTTGAAGCCCCCCGAGTGGTGGCCTACGATGAGTCTGATGCAGAAGAAGCACTCGAAGATGACATGGACACCCTGGACGAAGCACGCAACATCGCCCTTACCCGCACAGCCGTGTATCAGCAAGACCTACGCAACTATCACGGGCGGCGACTGCGGCCCAGAGCGTTCGTCCCTGGTGATCTTGTCCTCCGTCTCAAACAGAAGAAGGTGCATAAACTTGCCTCCCCGTGGGAGGGTCCATACATCATGACAGAGGCAATCGGTGGCGGAGCTTACCGCCTGAAGGACTCGAAGACGGGGACAGTCTACAACAACCCGTGGAACGTTGCGCAATTGCGCCGCTTTTACGCCTGATCGACCCCAATTTGTAATAGTACAATGTCAATAAGCGGCAGGTTTCAGACGCACTCTTTCCCTCGCCAGGGTACCCGAGGGGACTGGAAGCGTTTTAATGAGGCGGCCTGCTCGCAAAAGTCAATAAAGTGATTTGAGGAACAATGTGGCACCCCCCTCTGACACATATCGCCAGAGAGGCGGTCGCCCCGTGCGCCAGCCCAAGATATCTGGACGCACGTTACGACAATGCAACATAGCGAAAATATCATTACACAATCAGGCCCAAAGGGCTACAAATGGTTTTACATGGCCATCGAGGCATGAACAAATATCATGGCCAAGCTTGGCAAGGGACAGAGTTCAACTGGCAGCGGAAGACAAAGATATGGCAACGGCTTGGTGCGGCTCCATTCCACAGGCATCTGGCTGGGCTACTGATCCTAGCACGCTCTTGCTCCATCTCCTTGCTATGGTAGTAGGTGGATCCCCTCAAGTCTGGCCACATGAAAAGCCAGTCTGAGTACAATGATGTACTCGCAAGAGAATAACCACAAGACATGAACGGTCAAGCAATCAGGCAACAGACAACCAGCAATGATAATAACCTAAACATGGCAAGTATACTCATGGCATAAAAGTAGCATGTCATTGACAACCAAACATGTCATAAGCAAGCAACAGGGGTATCACCAGTACAGAGTCCAAGCCAGGTGGGGTTGGATCGTGTACCGGCAATCATACAACGAGCTTACCTGTGACGAGTAGACGGGTGTAACAGTTGGTACCAGATCTTATGACTACTCCTGTCAACACACTCAGGCTTCCAAGCCTCTAGCCAGTTCCGGCTATCAATCCCGTCAACTCTGGCTATCTCCCGGGGCATGCACGGTTGATGTTGGCTCTGGCCTAACTATAGGCTTCCAACGCATCACACCGCCATCCCATTCACCTCACCAGTAACATTCCCTGCAGCATCTTATTGTTCATTTAGTGAATTCAGGTTGTTCACTTTCTTTCAACAAATCTTAAGTTTAACCTCCGGACACGACAAAGACACACAGTGTGATCCCAGGAACGGGGCTAGCTGGCTAGGTTGATGCTCTCGAGAGTTTGCTTTACCACCTATCAGAATGCACTCCACTCAGCCGACACCTCAGGTTCATCACGCCCAAAGCCGTACCAAGCAAAATACACTCTCGCGACGGTCCACTTGCTAAGACACCCTCCTGCCCCACCCTATACGCATGGTACAACGGGCAAGTAAGCCCGGCACATCCCCCGGCGCTACCGGGTATGCCTAGCTCCGGACTCCTTATCGCAGTCGAACCCGTGCCTGTCGACCTCTCCCCTCGGACAGCACAACCGAACGACTGCGCCCAACGGATGGCACAAAAGGGGCTCAACAACCTACTAGGTCACGGTTTCCATGGGACAATGGTGGTATCGCGTTCAAGGGTTCAGATTAGTGGCACTATGAATAGACCTCATCGTTGTTTGGAGGGGTGTTTCATTTAATCAAGTTTCAGCATTCACATGCCCAACTAGCAAAGGATTAGTTCAACACAATAACCACAACCAACAAGGCATTAGCAACACAAACAAGCACAACAAACATAGCCTAGAACATGCCTAACACTTGCATGAATAAATAACCACATCACAATGGTAATACCCGGGTGACTGTGGCGGGCAACCCGGCCGGTGTCACACGGGGGTTAGTGTCACAGAATAACAAGAACACCCGGGCGACGGTGGCGGGAGACCCGGCCGGTGTCACTCAGGGGTTGGAGTCACAGAATAATAATAAGCATACCCGGGTGACTGTGGCGGGCAACCCGGCCGGTGTCACTCGGGGGTTAGTACAATAATATAGCACAGGCGGAGTCTGTTACGCATCCGTTCCTCCACGCGCAAGTCTTTGGCGGCGTTATCGTCCGACCGTTGACCAGGAAGTGGGGAGTTGGGCATATAGTCTCCAAAACTAAACCGAAAATCAATCATAAGAATGAGAGAGCATCCATTCCACTCGAGGGTTCCCTCGACGTGGTGTCAGCAATCTCGGCAAAAAGAACCAAATGGAAAGTCAGCTCCCAAGCGTCGCAGTCCGGGTGGTCTACGCCAACCATATTTGACGGAGGGACAAGAAGCAAATAACTCTTTTGGCAAATGCCCCCAACCCCGAGGATCACGGGCCGACATTTGTCCGCACCTAGCCTCCGCTTTGAAGAAGAAGCAAACAATCAACGCATGTTTTTGTTATTTAGTTGTCAAAGCCACGCAAGTGCGAGGCGCACAGATGATTCATACATCAATCTAATGCATACATGGGTGATGAATAAAACATGGCAACAAATAATAGACCGACATAATATAAATACCAAATGCAGACAAATATAAACACTAAGTGTATAACAAACAACTTTGCGGGACTGCTCATAGCAAGGGGTTAGCTTGCCTTTGAAGACAGGGATCCACCGGGTTTGGAGAGGTAGGGTTGGTTTGGTGACGTAGGGCAGCGATGGCCCCGTTCCACGGACTCCGGAATGCACGAACAAAAGGGGCACCCCATAGAACTATTTTGGAATGAGATGAAATCAGTACCACCGGAAAGGCCTCGTCAAGACAAGGATTTAGAAATTTGAATCACCGAAAACGGACTTACGGTTCAAGAGCTATTGCCGTTTGAAAATCTGTCCAGCAGGAAAAAGAAAAAGCTTCACGAAAAAAAACAGCGCGGGACGTAAATGGGCCGTGGCTGCGCGCTGTGCGTGCGCTGCGCCCGGCTGGGCCACGAGCAGGCCGTGGCTGCCGCGCTGCTGTGCTTGCTGGGCTGGCCCAAGAAAACGGTTCAGTAACGGAAAGAAAGAAAAAAAGGCGAGGAGGAACGGATCGATCGATCCAGTGCGTCTTCCACCTCTGCTCTGCACTGGTCACTCGGTGACCGGCCGGGGATGGCCGAGGACGGCGTGGGGAGGCCGGCCGGCGGCGGGGACGGGTCCGGGGAGGCGTGCCGCGGCCGTGGGAGGGCTAGGGAGCCGGGGAACCGCGGGGTCCGCCAAGACGGTCGACGACGACGACGGCCACGGTGGGAGCTCGGGTGGAGCTTGGGGGCGGCGATGAGGTGGGCCGGCGACCTCGGCGTTGGCGGGGCTGGAACGGCGGCGGCGTACCGCAGCTCGGGGAGGTGGAAACGGGGCGGGGGTCGCCTGAAGGGCTCGGGTTCGTCCTCGACACGGTCACGTCGACCATGGCCGAGCTCGGCTCGGTTCCCCTCGCCGAGAGAAACGTGGGGAGGCTCCAGGGGGTGGAAAGAAGGTGTGGTGCGTCCAGGGGAGGGCTCGGTGGCTACTTTTATAGACTGGAGGGGAGGAGAGGTGGGTGGTGGCCGGTGCTGCCCTTAATGGCCACCGAGGTCATGGCTGACGTTCTCCAGCTACAGGGGGAAGATAAGGAGGGGGAGAGAAGGAGGCTGCCGTGCTGGAGGCACAGTGGAGCACGAGGTGGTACTGCTGCAAGGTATTAGGCACCGACCATGCTAGTAAGCGGAATTAGGTCCTGCCAAAGTGCGCGTCCTGGACGTCCGGAGCGCGACGCGAGCGGCATCGTCGCGTTCCCGATGACTCGGAGCTCTAAACTGAAAAAGGATTGTACCACTAGGTTCGTAACGACGAGGCCAACTCAACAAAACAAGAATCACTCAAGGACTCCAAACTTCGTAACACCAGATTTTCAGAAAACCAAGGGTGCGCCAGGTGTTCGATGAAATGACAGGGGCCTTGCACATCTCAGAAAAATCTCCAAAATTCACAGTAGGTTAGGACAGGGGTATGTAGCATGTATGTGGAATATTAGATCAAATGGAGGCCTGGAGCTTGGTCAAAGAAATTGGTGTCCAAAAATGCCCAAATGGCATGGGTATGCCAATCGTTTTTCTTCAAATGATCCTGACCTGGTATTCTGGATATGTGGTCATATAAGGGAGTTGGTCAATCTGGCAAAGTGGCAATGCCAAATGAATTTTGTAGCTAGGGGTTGCTTTGGAAATCACAGTTAGGCATAATTAGGGCATTACAAAGGAAGTACCTCAAATATTGCTCAAATGAGGTTGGGCCAATGGAGTGAAATGATAAGGAGGTCAAATCATGCACCTCACCAAAATTGCAGAATTTTGGATGAGTGTAAGGGGTCTAGACAATTTCTGGATTGAAAGTGGCATAATGGAGAATATGGATAAACTTGGAAATATTGCATTGGAGTATGCAATATTTTTGGATGGATTGTCTTTGTATGAGGAGGGGAGTCTCTGGTAGTTTTGGTGGAATTTTTCCAGCTTTGGAAACAGGCTTTTCTTTGGTAGGTGGAGTAAAGGGTTTTAGAGGTTCGATAATTAGGGCTAGGGTTTTCGAGGGGGAAACCTGAGCACCGAGATTACCACAGGTGTTGGAGGGGTTCATGAATCACCGGGAAAATTTTGAGAGAGCAATTCCAAAGTCAAATCATCCTCCAAAGATTTGAAGAAACATTTAGGAAAAGGGAAAAAGTTTTTCAGGTGTCAGAAAACACCGCTAAAATTAGGGGCGAATTTTCGGGGTGTTACAAACCTTCCCCCCTTAAAAAGAATCTCGTCCCGAGATTCGGAGACTAATAGAGATTCCCGGGGTTATACAAGATATTTCTGGTATGGTTTAATCTACCCCTATATTTAAAATATTAAAACTTTCCTACCAAATATTAGAGCTTATTACTCAAAACGATTAACACTCAGTACGATATTTCTATCACCCTCGATGCATTCTAAGGATAGCATGGCAGGGGCTCACTCAACCAACATAGGACCTACTAGCATGTCTATTAAATTAAATCTAAGGTTTTTGCTCAACCAGCTACAAACATGGCAAGATCAAACAAGATCTACACACCGATCATCATCCAACAACCAAATTTTGCTAAACAAACAGATTAGGGACATGCCAATCATATCCCCTGTCTAGGGTTTTTATTTTAGAAAAGCTGTATATACATTTTCATGTATACACAGGTTTTGAAAAAAAAAGTTTCTTTTCAAAAGAAAGCATCTGCCTCGCCAAAATTGACTTACAGACCCTGAGGGGTAGGGCCATCCCCAAAATCATTTTGGCAAAAATTTCCCTACGAAGCACTGGAGAGACGAGGGAATGATTTCCTGAGGAAAGAATAGAGGCACACAGAGGGTCATCTTCTTACTCGCAGACATGTGGGTCCGGGGTCCACCTGGCAGTCTCCCTCTTTCTTTCTATCTTCTTCTTCCTCGCAGCATCTTCCCTCGTACCTGGCTGACTCTGAGTGCGCGAAGCACTCCTCTATGGCACTGCTGCGCGTGCGGTCCATCGGCGCAGCGGCCATCACGGCTTTGGGTGCCTTGATGATCTCGCGCCAACTTGGTCGAGCATTGCGCGGGATTCCTCTCCCTTCCCGCGCGAGACTGAGCTGCGCGCGGCCTCCGAGCTCGCGACTATAAATTGCGGCCGCTGCGATTCTCCTCCTTATCGCAACCATGAACTTCTTTTCTCAACTTCTTTGTGATTTCACTCACGGTCCGGAGCGAGCTGGCTTCCTCGAGCACCTGTTCTGCGTGTTGTGGCTGGGGCTGACCATCGGGGGGCTGCTGGTGATTCTGCTCACGGCGGCGGTCTGGTTAGCCTGTCACCTGCACGATTGGTGGTATGGTGTTGTCGGGGGTGCTGCGGCGGCGGTGGACGAGTTTCTGGTGGCTCCGGTGAGAGACTGGCGGGCGCTCCCGGTGGCTGCTGCGGCTGCTCCTCGGGTGGGGGACGAGCTGGGAGCTCGAGCTGTCCGCCGTCGTCGCGCAGCTCGCGACACGGCTACGGGTGAGCCTGGCTCATCTTCAGGTGGGGCCACTGAGCACGAGAAGGAGTAGGATTTTCCCTGGGGTGCTCTTCTGTATCTGCACTGAGGTAGTGAGAGTGTTGGATGTTGGAGTAGCACTTGTATCCTCTGTTTCTGAAATTTCCCTGGTGTACTGAACTCTGTTAATGTATCAAGCTTGTCTTCACTGCTGATTTGGACCCATATTTGCATTCCTGAGATCTTTCCTGAGCTGTCACAGATTTGTTCTTGCAGCAGAGAGAATTGCAGAGGCACTATCACACAGATAGTAGAACTTGCTACTCAGGGAAAATATCATTTTAGAAAGTAATGCTTCACTTTTATGGCCCTAAAAAAACTTGAAGCAACATGGAACAATCATTTCAATCATACCAGATAACAAGTACACAACGGCTACTAAACACTTGACACGACACAAACACACACACAAGCAAGCATAGCAATTACAAACATTCTCACAAACTCTCAGCTACAACTCATAAGCGCCACTCCGGCTAAACTAAACAGATCTTACTCCGCTTGACGGCCCTTCACAGATGGTGGAGTGCGGCCGAGCCGAAGAGTGGTGTCCACGTCCCCTTCCTCCGCAAGGTCGGAGGACACAGGAACACCTTCGAGGATCGGAACCTGCTCGGGGATTCGCCGGGATGGGCCGGGATCTGGAAGTGGAGGTCTGCCACTTCGGCCATGCCTACGGGAGAGTGTAGGTGTGCTTTCCCCTAGGTATTGGTGTAGGCGGGCACGGCTGAGGTTCCTCCTTGTGGTCACGAGCTCCTCCATCAAGAGGTTGTTGAGGTTCGTCATTGCGATGGCGTAAGCAACTTGGTTGATTAGTGCTGGGTCAGGCTCCTCCGTGACGTCGGCTTGGATCATCTCTCCCCGGGGTTGTGGTCTGGCCGGAAGGTAGTAGAACTCCCGAGTTTCAGCAAGCAAGGGTTCGGAGGACCGAAGACGAACGAGGCATTCCCAGGCTGCTACCTGGATGGCTAGCCCCAGAGTGGGCATGCGGCCTCCTTGGATTAGGTAGGGCTGATTCGTGCCCCGGGGACACGGGCTGATCCTCACATCGGCCCGGAATTCATCTCCGGCCGACGAGAGTGAGCTCTGGAACACCACATACACTGGGCGAACGGAGCTACCAAGGATATGGTTGACGGCCCTCCAGAGAAGCAATCGAAAGCTCGAATGCTCCTCGGCAGTGGTTTCCAAGATGGCATTAAGGGTCGCCATCGGATTTCTTGGGGTCACTAGCTTTTCTTGGAGGGGATAAGGATGCGAGGTTCCTCTATGGGATTCTACTTTAAAGGAGTTGGGTTGCCAGAGAGCTGGCGAGGGTGGGTTATAAAGCAACTAGGACTGGGTCTCGGGTTCACTGGGTAAGGTCGGCTTCTTCTCATGGAAGAAACCGGCTCGTCTTGTTGGGGAAGATTGGGACAGGTCCTACTGCACCATACGGTTGACCGACACGAGCCATGCCGGTTTGGCGGAGATGGGTTAAATCCATCGGGTCATTGTCGGGCAAAAGTAAGGCGGGGCTTTCCATGCTAGGGTAGTCTACAGCCAGCCTGGTGCTCTGATACCATGCTCTGTGGCACCCCCCTCTGACACATATCGCCAGAGAGGCGGTCGCCCCGTGCGCCAGCCCAAGATATCTGGACGCACGTTACGACAATGCAACATAGCGAAAATATCATTACACAATCAGGCCCAAAGGGCTACAAATGGTTTTACATGGCCATCGAGGCATGAACAAATATCATGGCCAAGCTTGGCAAGGGACAGAGTTCAACTGGCAGCGGAAGACAAAGATATGGCAGCGGCTTGGTGCGGCTCCATTCCACAGGCATCTGGCTGGGCTACTGATCCTAGCACGCTCTTGCTCCATCTCCTTGCTATGGTAGTAGGTGGATCCCCTCAAGTCTGGCCACATGAAAAGCCAGTCTGAGTACAATGATGTACTCGCAAGAGAATAACCACAAGACATGAACGGTCAAGCAATCAGGCAACAGACAACCAGCAATGATAATAACCTAAACATGGCAAGTATACTCATGGCATAAAAGTAGCATGTCGTTGACAACCAAACATGTCATAAGCAAGCAACAGGGGTATCACCAGTACAGAGTCCAAGCCAGGTGGGGTTGGATTGTGTACCGGCAATCATACAACGAGCTTACCTGTGACGAGTAGACGGGTGTAACAGTTGGTACCAGATCTTATGACTACTCCTGTCAACACACTCAGGCTTCCAAGCCTCTAGCCAGTTCCGGCTATCAATCCCGTCAACTCTGGCTATCTCCCGGGGCATGCACGGTTGATGTTGGCTCTGGCCTAACTATAGGCTTCCAACGCATCACACCGCCATCCCATTCACCTCACCAGTAACATTCCCTGCAGCATCTTATTGTTCATTTAGTGAATTCAGGTTGTTCACTTTCTTTCAAACAAATCTTAAGTTTAACCTCCGGACACGACAAAGACACACAGTGTGACTGACACTGAACTGTTGTTCCATATCCCAGGAACGGGGCTAGCTGGCTAGGTTGATGCTCTCGAGAGTTTGCTTTACCACCTATCAGAATGCACTCCACTCAGCCGACACCTCAGGTTCATCACGCCCAAAGCCGTACCAAGCAAAATACACTCTCGCGACGGTCCACTTGCTAAGACACCCTCCTGCCCCACCCTATACGCATGGTACAACGGGCAAGTAAGCCCGGCACATCCCCCGGCGCTACCGGGTATGCCTAGCTCCGGACTCCTTATCGCAGTCGAACCCGTGCCTGTCGACCTCTCCCCTCGAACAGCACAACCGAACGACTGCACCCAACGGATGGCACAAAAGGGGCTCAACAACCTACTAGGTCACGGTTTCCATGGGACAACGGTGGTATCGCGTTCAAGGGTTCAGATTAGTGGCACTATGAATAGACCTCATCGTTGTTTGGAGGGGTGTTTCATTTAATCAAGTTTCAGCATTCACATGCCCAACCAGCAAAGGATTAGTTCAACACAATAATCACAACCAACAAGGCATTAGCAACACAAACAAGCACAAACAAACATAGCCTAGAACATGCCTAACACTTGCATGAATAAATAACCACATCACAATGGTAATACCCGGGTGACTGTGGCGGGCAACCCGGCCGGTGTCACACGGGGGTTAGTGTCACAGAATAACAAGAACACCCGGGCGACGGTGGCGGGAGACCCGGCCGGTGTCACTCAGGGGTTGGAGTCACAGAATAATAATAAGCATACCCGGGTGACTGTGGCGGGCAACCCGGCCGGTGTCACTCGGGGGTTAGTACAATAATATAGCACAGGCGGAGTCTGTTACGCATCCGTTCCTCCACGCGCAAGTCTTTGGCGGCGTTATCGTCCGACCGTTGACCAGGAAGTGGGGAGTTGGGCATATAGTCTCCAAAACTAAACCGAAAATCAATCATAAGAATGAGAGAGCATCCATTCCACTCGAGGGTTCCCTCGACGTGGTGTCAGCAATCTCGGCAAAAAGAACCAAATGGAAAGTCAGCTCCCAAGCGTCGCAGTCCGGGTGGTCTACGCCAACCATATTTGACGGAGGGACAAGAAGCAAATAACTCTTTTGGCAAATGCCCCCAATCCCGAGGATCACGGGCCGACATTTGTCCGCACCTAGCCTCGGCGTTGAAGAAGAAGCAAACAATCAACGCATGTTTTTGTTATTTAGTTGTCAAAGCCACGCAAGTGCGAGGCGCACAGATGATTCATACATCAATCTAATGCATACATGGGTGATGAATAAAACATGGCAATAAATAATAGACCGACATAATATAAATACCAAATGCAGACAAATATAAACACTAAGTGTATAACAAACAACTTTGCGGGACGGCTCATAGCAAGGGGTTAGCTTGCCTTTGAAGACGGGGATCCACCGGGTTTGGAGAGGTAGGGTTGGTTTGGTGACGTAGGGCAGCGATGGCCCCGTTCCACGGACTCCGGAATGCACGAACAAAAGGGGCACCCCATAGAACTATTTTGGAATGAGATGAAATCAGTACCACCGGAAAGGCCTCGTCAAGACAAGGATTTAGAAATTTGAATCACCGAAAACGGACTTACGGTTCAAGAGCTATTGCCGTTTGAAAATCTGTCCAGCAGGAAAAAGAAAAAGCTTCACGAAAAAAACAGCGCGGGACGTAAATGGGCCGTGGCTGCGCGCTGTGCGTGCGCTGCGCCCGGCTGGGCCACGAGTAGGCCGTGGCTGCCGCGCTGCTGTGCTTGCTGGGCTGGCCCAAGAAAACGGTTCAGTAACGGAAAGAAAAAAAAAGGTGAGGAGGAACGGATCGATCGATCCAGTGCGTCTTCCACCTCTGCTCTGCACTGGTCACTCGGTGACCGGCCGGGGATGGCCGAGGACGGCGTGGGGAGGCCGGCCGGCGGCGGGGACGGGTCCGGGGAGGCGTGCCGCGGCCGTGGGAGGGGCTAGGGAGCCCGGGAACCGCGGGGTCCGCCGAGACGGTCGACGACGACGACGGCCACGGTGGGAGCTCGGGTGGAGCTTGGGGGCGGCGATGAGGTGGGCCGGCGACCTCGGCGTTGGCGGGGCTGGAACGGCGGCGGCGTACCGCAGCTCGGGGAGGTGGAAACGGGGCGGGGGTCGCCTGAAGGGCTCGGGTTCGTCCTCGACACGGTCACGTCGACCATGGCCGAGCTCGGCTCGGTTTCCCTTCGCCGAGAGAAACGTGGGGAGGCTCCAGGGGGTGGAAAGAGGGTGTGGTGCGTCCAGGGGAGGGCTCGGTGGCTACTTTTATAGACTGGAGGGGAGGAGAGGTGGGTGGTGGCCGGTGCTGCCCTTAATGGCCACCGAGGTCATGGCTGACGTTCTCCAGCTACAGGGGGGAGATAAGGAGGGGGAGAGAAGGAGGCTGCCATGCTGGAGGCACAGTGGAGCACGAGGTGGTACTGCTGCAAGGTATTAGGCACCGACCATGCTAGTAAGCGGAATTAGGTCCTGCCAAAGCGCGCGTCCTGGACGTCCGGAGCGCGACGCGAGCGGCATCGTCGCGTTCCCGATGACTCGGAGCTCTAAACTGAAAAAAGGATTGTACCACTAGGTTCGTAACGACGAGGCCAACTCAACAAAACAAGAATCACTCAAGGACTCCAAACTTCGTAACACCAGATTTTCAGAAAACCAAGGGTGCGCCAGGTGTTCGATGAAATGACAGGGGCCTTGCACATCTCAGAAAAATCTCCAAAATTCACAGTAGGTTAGGACAGGGGTATGTAGCATGTATGTGGAATATTAGATCAAATGGAGGCCTGGAGCTTGGTCAAAGAAATTGGTGTCCAAAAATGCCCAAATGGCATGGGTATGCCAATCGTTTTTCTTCAAATGACCCTGAACTGGTATTCTGGATATGTGGTCATATAAGGGAGTTGGTCAATCTGGCAAAGTGGCAATGCCAAATGAATTTTGTAGCTAGGGGTTGCTTTGGAAATCACAGTTAGGCATAATTAGGGCATTACAAAGGAAGTACCTCAAATATTGCTCAAATGAGGTTGGGCCAATGGAGTGAAATGATAAGGAGGTCAAATCATGCACCTCACCAAAATTGCAGAATTTTTGGATGAGTGGAAGGTGTCTAGACAATTTCTGGATTGAAAGTGGCATAATGGAGAATATGGATAAACTTGGAAATATTGCATTGGAGTATGCAATATTTTTGGATGGATTGTCTTTGTATGAGGAGGGGAGTCTCTGGTAGTTTTGGTGGAATTTTTCCAGCTTTGGAAACAGGCTTTTCTTTGGTAGGTGGAGTAAAGGGTTTTAGAGGTTCGATAATTAGGGCTAGGGTTTTCGAGGGGGAAACCTGAGCACCGAGATTACCACAGGTGTTGGAGGGGTTCATGAATCACCGGGAAAATTTTGAGAGAGCAATTCCAAAGTCAAATCATCCTCCAAAGATTTGAAGAAACATTTAGGAAAAGGGAAAAAGGTTTTCAGGTGTCAGAAAACACCGCTAAAATTAGGGGCGAATTTTCGGGGTGTTACAAACAAGCTCTCCCCTCTACTTTCATCAGCAAGCAACATAAACCTAGGCCGCCACCTGACGCACTCGGGGGCTGCGCCATGCAGGTCCAACCCGAAAATCCTCGGCCGCCATCCGAACCACTCGGGGGCTGCGCTGTACAGGTCTAAGTCAAAACCTAGGCCGCCACAGCCGTGCCATACAGGTTCAACTCGAAAATCCTCGGCCGCCACCCGAACCACTCGGGGGCTGCGCTGTACAGGTCTAAGTCAAAACCTAGGCCGCCACGGCCGCGCCATACAGGTTCAACTCGAAAATCCTCGGCCACCACCCGAACCACTCGGGGGCTGCGCTGTACAGGCCTAAGTCAAAACCTAGGCCGCCACCTGACGCACTCGGGGGCTGCGCCATGCAGGTCCAACCCGAAAATCCTCGGCCGCCACCCGAACCACTCGGGGGCTGCGCTGTACAGGTCTAAGTCAAAACCTAGGCCGCCACAACCGCGTCATACAGGTTCAACTCGAAAATCCTCGGCCGCCACCCGAACCACTCGGGGGCTGCGCTGTACAGGTCTAAGTCAAAACCTAGGCCGCCACCTGACGCACTCGGGGGCTGCGCCATACAGGTTCAACTCGAAAATCCTCGGCCGCCACCCGAACCACTCGGGGGCTGCGCTGTACAGGTCTAAGTCCAAACCTAGGCCGCCACCTGACACACTCGGGGGCTGCGCCATACAGGTTCAACTCGAAAATCCTCGGCCGCCACCCGAACCACTCGGGGGCTGCGCTGTACAGGTCTAAGTCCAAACCTAGGCCGCCACCTGACGCACTCGGGGGCTGCACCATACAGGTTCAACTCGAAAATCCTCGGCCGCCACCCGAACCACTCGGGGGCTGCGCCGTACAGGTCTAAGTCAAAACCTAGGCCGCCACCTGATGCACTCGGGGGCTGCGCCATACAGGTCTAAACTCGAAAAATCCTCGGCCGCCACCCGACGAACTCGGGGGCTGCGCCGTACAGGTCTAACTCAACCTAGGTCGCCACCCGACGCACTCGGGGGCTGCGCCATATAGGGCTAACTCGAAAAATCCTCGGCCGCCACCCGACGCACTCGGGGGCTGCACCGTACAGGTCTAAGTCAACATCCTAGGCCGCACCCGATGCACTCGGGGGCTGCGCCGCACAGGTCTGACTCGAAAACGCCTCGGCCGCACTCGAAGCACTCGGGGGCTGCGCCGCACAGGCCTGACTCGACACACCTCGGCCGCACTCGATCCGCTCGGGAGCTGCGCCATACAGGTTTACAGAAGTATACAAGATACAATTTACTCACTCGGAGGCTACCCCCACCTCGGCATACATACACTCATGCTCCCAATTGGGAAAAATATCTTTTACAAACTAATGCTACACAACAATAGTCTGGTAGTCTTACTCTACAGGCTCATCCTTTGGCGCATCGAGTGGCCCTACAAGTTGCTCGCTGAAGTTCTGGACCTGTTGAATCATCTGACGCGCAGCCGCAAGGGTATCGGCGTAGTCATCTGTTCCAGGCGAAATGGGGATGGGATGAACTGTTCCCCACCGCGGTGAAAAATATATACCGCGGGGTCAGTTCATCCTGGCCGTTCCCCACGAAACCGCTCTCCACAACCTCATCTGTCCGTCCACGTGTCGCGCAGAGATAGCAACCGTCGCCAGCCACGCCGCCCACTACGCGCGGGAATCGAGGCGCCATCATCACGCCGCAAAAAATTCGCGCCCAACGGTCAGATTAGTCAATACCGACACTGGGACCACCCTGTCACGTCCCATCGGACACAGAGTGTGCCAAAAACGTCAGCGCTGACGTCACCTGCGGAGGCGTAGCAAGTAAGCCAACGGGCTGATGGAGCACCCGGATAATTCATTCGAGTGCAACAAAGATACAGTAAGCTTTAAGAGCTGAGTAGACTTGACAAGTCCATTCGAGTAGAAAAGAAATTCAGTAAGCTCCATGAGCTGAGTAATACTCAAAGCAGTAAGCCAAACCGGCCGAGTACAAAGTAAGTCACGCAAAGCCAGTTGCGACTTCGTCAGCACGAGTCTCTTCTTTACTCCCATCGGGAGCAGGCTTTTCGACTGAAGGAAAAATTGAGTTTAACCTCAATTGCAAGCAATTCAGCTTAATCTCGAGGGCTAGTCCCATCGGGAGCGCTGTACGCGCTCCCGAAAGACTCAGAACAATCGCAGTCGAAAAATCACCGACCAAAGCAATACTCACAGTTTTTACCCTGCAGTCGATGTTTCGACTAAGGAATCCTCCATAAGCCCTGAACGGCCGGAGTCGACCAATTTTATTTGTTCCTTTCAGGAACCTGGTGGTGTGCCCAGAAGGAAGGAGTCCTTTACCCGACTCTACGATTCGACTAAGCACTCGGGGGCTACTGTCGTGGGGCCACTCTTTGACTACCCCACGGTGGTGGTACCTGGGTCACGCCAAGAACATCTGCCTTGATGACGAGGGGCCAAGGAAGGCCCAAGGAGGACGACGTGTGGCCCAAGATAGTCGACGTTAGGTCATCAGCCTCGATCGTCTTGTAAGTGCCATCGGCACCGTTCACCCGAGACCTAGCCTACCATATAAAGGCTAGGAGGGTCCCTCGTCTAGAAAGAGGCCAACGCATACGCTCACGCTCATAGCCGCCATCTCAAACCCTAGCGAGATTGCCATCTCGCTATTGTAGCCACACTCAACATCAATACCAGACAAGCAGGAAGTAGGGTTTTATCCTCCGGGAGCCTGAACCTGGGTAAACGCCTCGCCTGTTAGCCGTCGTGATCACCAACGCTCATCTCTCTCCCCCTCAATCAACCTGGGGTACTCGACCCAGGGATTTGCCGAGTCCCAGCCTCGTCACTTGGTCAGCTGCACCTCGCGGGCATCCAGCCTCTCGCGAAGCTCCTTCAAGGTGCTCTCCACGGTTTTGGAGTGCGTGATGAAGTTCTACTTCAGGGCCGCCACCTCCTGCCGCTTGGAGGCAGTTTCTGCCTCGAGCGCCGCCCGGGCAGCGTCCAGCTGCTCCATGGTCTCCGCCGCCTCCCGCTTCACGCTGTCGTGGGTCTCTGTGGCGAAGCGCATGGCCTCTTGGCGGGCCGCCAGGGCCGCCGCGTCCTGCCGGCGGCAGCTCTCCACGCCCTCATGGAGGAGGGCCCAGCCCTCGTCGAGTCTCGCCCGCTCCTCCGCCTGGGCGAGTTCCTCTTCAGCGAGCTACGCCTCCAGCTCATCAAGCGTCCGCCGCGCCTGGCCGAGGACGGCTTGGCGACGAGTCGCTTGGCGCCGCGGCACCCGCAGCGCCAAGGTCCCCGCATCGCTGCGGGGTGCAGAGATCTCGTTTCTTGGCGAGGCACTCGAGGCACCCTGCCTTGGGCTCACGGCCACCTCCGATGCGGCCTGGGGGCTCGCGAGGGTGCCTTCCTCGCCTCCCGCGTCAGGGGCCCTCTGAGGGCTCGCGTGGGCGCCTTCCTCGCCTCCCGCGTCAGGGGCCCTCTGAGGGCTCGCGTGGGCGCCTTCCTCGCCTCCCGCGTCAGGGGCCCTCTGGGGGCTCGTGTGGGCGCTAGCATCGCCTCCCGCGTCTGGAGCCCGCTGGGGGCTGGGCGCCCTCTCGCCCCCAGCTCCCGTATCTGTGGGCTCCGCAGGCGCCCCCTCCTCCTACCCTTCGGGGGCACCTCCCGCCCCCTCCGTGGTGGTCGCGCCCGCCGCGGCCGCGGGCGCGTCTGTCCTCTGTGTGGGAGCCTCCCCCTCCGGGGGTGGCTCCATGACAATCTCCTCGATCGCCTCCTCCTCCTCCTCTTCCGGCCTCGCGGAGGCTCGGGCTGTGTCGGCCGCCGTCTCCTCCTCCGTCGCCCTCTGCAGTACGGGAGGAAGAGTGGTCTGGACGGGCGGCGGCACCACCTCAACGATGTCGTCATCCTCCTCCTCGCGGCGCTCGCCCGTGGGAGGAGCAGTCGCGCGCTGCAGCTCGTCAGCCACCGGCGGCGCTGCGGTGGCATCAGCGGCCTCCCCAAGCTTGCGGAGCCGCCGCTTCTTCGGCGCCGCAGGGTTCCTGAAGACAAACAAGAAGAAGATCCGTCAAGAGGATTCTCAGAAGCAAAATGCTAAAAGAAAAAGAAGAATCGAGGCTTACTCGTCGGCTATCCTCCACACCCTTTTCTTCGCCTTCGGAGGCTGGGGGCTGCTCGCCCTGGCCTCCCCTTGAGGCCCTCCCGCCTCCTCTCGGGGGGGGGGGGGGCTCCCCCCTGCCGAGGCGTTCTTGCCGTGGAGGGCCTTGGTGCGGGGCTCGCGGCGTCCTCCCCTGTTACTGCCCTCCTCCTCCCCCTCTACGATCCATCGGGAGAGGGCTACGCGGAAGGCGTCCTCGTCGCCGCTGGAGGAGATCTCCTGGAGGTCCTCTTTAGGCGGCGCGCTCCTCGGGGAGCCCGCGTCGCCTCCCGAGGGGTTTGCGCCTCTCGAGGCCCCATCCTCGCCAGAGGGGTTGTCACCTCTCGAAGCCTCATCCTCGCCAGAGTCTTCGGCCTCGTCCGGCTCCGGCGATTCGCCCACCTACTCCAGCTCCGCAGCCCACGGGTTACTGCGGGGCCCACGGAGCCTTGCAGGCCTGATGCCCCATTCGTCGAAACTGGGTAGGAGTTGATGGGCTTCGCGCACGCTCTCCTCCACATAGGCGAACAGCGGCAAGGCATCGTCGTTGGCTGGGGACGGGATGGACGCCGTGGCGAAGAGGACCCTCATGACCTCCTTCAGCTCATCCGAAGTGAAGTCATCTGCGCATAGGCGCATCCTGTCTTCCGAGCCTGAGTACGTCCACATCGGCTCCGAGTGCCACTGGAGGGGAGCAATGCGGCGTTTGACGAAATCCCTCGCCACCATCTGGCCGGTGAGCCCGGCCTCGCGGAGCACCCGAATGCGCTCATACACCGCCTCAAGCTTGGGGCCCTCGAAGTCGCCGCTCGCCCAACGCGCCCACTTCTTCGGGGGCGCCACGGGTACCTCCAGGAGGCGATTCGACGACTTGGTGTTGACAAAAAACCACTTCTGGCGGAAATCCTCCACCTTCTTCGTCACCTTGGTGATGGCGTTCTCACCAAGCCACGTGATGGGGATGTAATCTTCGCTCCTGGCGGCGGCGATGTGGAAGGAGACACATCCGAACCGCTCGCTCGACGCGGTGCTCCAGAGGGCGTTGAAGTTGCGGAAGAGATCCACCGAGGGGTGGATGCCGACGTACGCCTCGCAGAGATAGGCGAAGATGGCGAGGATGAGTATGGAGTTTGGGTGGAGATGAAGAAGTTGGATCCGGTACGCCTCAAGGATCCCCATGAGGAAGCTGGAGAAGGGAGGAACGAGGCCGGCGTAGAGGGTGTGAAGGAAGATGGGGTAGTACCCCGTGCCGACCTTGCTGCTGCCGGCCGCCTCCATGATTGTGGCGCCGAGCTCGTGGGTGTTGACGGCCGCCAGGTGGCGCACCTTCTCAAGCGCCGCCGCACGGACGCGGGTTTCCGGCAGCGCCCCCTGGGGTGCAGCACCCCGCGCCGCCGCCACTGACGTGCCAGTCTGCATCGCGGCCTTGCCCTTCTGGTCGGCGTTTGCCTTATTGGGCGCCATGGTCGCTAGAGAAGGAGGTTTGGAGACGGAGCGCTCTAGAGAGATGGACGCGTTGGGAGGAGTGTGCAGAGGAGTAATGGATGAAGTGAAGGGCGCCGACCGCGCGCCCAGGCTTTATTGACCGGCCCCCGAATCGTGGCGGGCCCCGCCACGTCACCCGTTGAAGCCGAGGAGATCGTGGCCTCGGGCGCAACCGCTGCGCCCCACGTGTCACGGCCCAGGCAGGCATCGTTGGGCCCTCGACGCTTCGCCTCCATCGATGGATTCCGGTGTGCCCATCGCGGGCCCGGGGGCTACTGTCGGCACAGTGGGAACCAGGGTACCATGGGCCGGCCTGCCAGGGCCCACAACATTCTTCAGAAGATTTCGCTAAGGACCAGGCTCTCCAGGCCTGGCGAGTCACGCGAGGGTTTTTCCCTCGCGAGGGACCTCTCCTCCTCGCCAAGGGTTTTTCCCTCGGCGAGGGACCTCTCCTCGAGAGGGCATCTCGGATGCCACCTGCAAATTCTGCTAAGGACTAAGCCGAAGGGCTCGGCGAGGCCTTCGGCCTCGCGAGGATTCCTTCCTCTCGAAGCCAGCTCTGCCTTCGCGGCAGAGCGCACATGGGTTCTGCGCCCTCCGCAGAGTGACGACCGCGCCAGCGCGCGGTGACAGCAGCGCCACAGTTACCGTTCTTATGTATAAATGAGTCAACAAAGCTGCACCTAGCAAAGGAGCCCCAAGGATTGCCACTTTGGTGATAAGGGAACCGTCTGCAGCTACCCTCCAAGGGTGACGTCACCGTGGGACCCATCCCACCTCCGCGGCGCCAGCCTACCGTCCTGGTTGGACGGTGGCTTTTCCATCTTTGGTGACACCGCCCCTGCCGTGGACCGCGTCCATGGGCTTTACCTTTATGGTAGACTCTACCTTCATTGTGCACCGCACCTCCTCCTTCGTCGCCATGTGGTAGCCCTTCCCGCCAAGACATTTGGGGGGAAGAGGCCCGAGACGCCTATAAAAGGAGGGGGAGCACGCTCGGGCAAAGGGTTCCATTCCGGTTCACACTCTTCTCCGGTTCTAGGGTTAGCCATTGTAGCCACCTTGAGCTCGCCAAGCTCGCCCTGTACTGGAACCTCTCCAAGCAAGTGCAATACAACTCGAAGCAGGACGTAGGGGTTTTACCTCACCTAGAGGGCCCTGAACCTGGGTAATACCGTGTGTTCATCTCTGCAGTGTTGTCCCACAGCGAGTTCGACGAGCACCGTCGCCGAGGCACGTTGAGGGTTGTTTGATTCCGTGTTCAGCCCCTTACTCGATCCTTCATGAGACACACCCAGTTCCTGGGACAGTCTCCGACAAGGGCCTGCTGCTTGAGTTTTGCACGGAGGGACTGAGGAGACATCGCGTGATGGTGGCAATCAAGGAGTTGATGCTGACAACGTTCTACTTCTACTTTTATCGTTTTGATTAGTGGATTGGAATAATTTTTGTAATCGAATTAAGTGTGATCTTTAATTAGTGTGTCTTGCTTTTCGCGAGATGGTCATTCATGTAAAAGACAAATGGTTGTTCTATTTTCATGAGTAATCCTTTTTTGTGGTCACATTTCGACTATGAGAGCATTATTCTTATTTTAATCTAAATGATAATTAGATGGACATTTATAAATATAAAACATACTAAAAGATATCGAAAACTCAATAATGACATTTTTTTGTCATGCTAAGTATTGTGAAGAACATTTTGATGTTTGACACTTATACCTCGTTGAGTAGTATGACTAAAAACGCCACTTTCAAAAGTGTGTCGTGAGTTGCTGAAAAAGACAAGTGTTGGTTAAAATTTTCAGCAAATATTAGATGTTATTATTTTGTGCGCTCCATCATAAGTAATAAGAGTAAATAAATGTATGATTTTGATGAGATAAAAATTCGGAGTAAAGAGGATATTCAATTAACAAGAAAATTGAGTCTCTGTGATTTGATCAAAGTGGTAGACATTTGAGTTATTGTTTTCGTATGCAGACTTGTGCAAAGTGTTTTCACAAATTACAAAATTTAGAACTTTTTCAAAAGTGTTTGATGCGTCCTAAAATTATAATCACGCTCTATCAGATATTGTGTGGTCTAAGAAAGGTTTTTCTTATTAGGGTTTATTAATAACATTATATTTATTTTAATAACACTCCATTTAAAATAAGGATCTATTTGTGATTCACATAAACGATTCCATATGAGTTATGAGAAGTCGTGGTTTCAGTAATTATGAGATAATTAGAATCTAAGGCGAATAAATTTTTTGTAGTGTATTTATATGTGTGACTATGAATACATTTCCACAACATGAAACTAAAAGGGGCAGACCAATTTGGTTGTGCTAAGTATTTTAGTGGTTTATCATGAAAAGGTTTCATTGATAAAAGAATTGCTGGAATAAATTGAGAAGCTGAAATAGGGTGATTGATCTTTTAATGTAGAGAAAATTGCTTCTATACCATCGACAAACTCGGCAATAGCTCATTTGCCATCCAACAAAGCTCTAGTGCACATATACCAAACACAAACAAGTTCTATTGCTTATTTGCCATTGCCGTTAGTCTGCCGTTACCGAGACTCCGTTTTCCTGTCAGTCTATTCCAAAATTCCAATCGTACCCTCGGTTTAGGAAAAAAAAAGAAAAGAAAAGGAAAACACAACTCACGCACGCACACTCGCCCATCCCCATCTGACCAATTCCACGCGCACACACACGACGGCCTCCAACGAGTCCCGCCGGCGCTGTCACAGCCCCTGCCGCCGCTAACTCAACCCCCGCCGGTGCCGAAGATTTCCCACACCGCTACTCCTCCATGCCCCTCGTCGGCTGCATATGCGACGCTCTCCACGTGACACCTCGTGGCGGAACCACCGCCGGCGCTCCCCGCCGGGTCTCTAGCCCTCTCACTCACCGCGTCTTCGACGGCCTCCGCACACAGCTAGCTGCGCCAACATCTCCGAGCGGCCATGTCTCCCAGAACCCTAGGGTTGGGGATTCCGACGAGGTGGAATGCGGGGCAGGGGCGCCGACGACCGAGGCCCTCCCCAAGTTCAACTCTTCCGTGGCCGCACTTATAGCAGCTCCTCTGCCCAAGATTTCTAGCCCCTGCGAGGAGGACGGCGTGGCTGATGAATGTGGTTCTGCATCTCTCTCTGCTATTTGTGCTAGGTAATTTCTTGTTTTCTCTCTCTTTTTGCTGCATTTTTCGGTAGGAGAATGCACAATTTACATGGTTTCATCATCTACAGAATGATCCAGTCTTGTACTTACACGGTAGAGGTCAAGGTTTAAGGCAGTGGAACCAAAATCAATGGGACCTTTTCTTTTCCTGGGACCTTTTCTGGGACTTTTTCTTTTCCTCTATGCTCAGAGAATAATATATTTCTTCAGTACGTTGACTGCATTAGTGGCAAAATTATCTCTGTGTCAAATGATGAAGAATGCATGAAAATGTATGACTGTTTTCATCAGAATAGAAGTGGCCAATTGATCATCAAATATTCTGAGAGAAGTGATAATGTTGATGTGCCATGTACTCCTTCGAATCAAACACCATGTACTTATATGTGTTGCACCTGACAGCCCTGTAATTGCTTTACTTTCATGTCCAAGTGTATCACAGTATGTAATCATTTTTTTATGCAGATCAAAGTTCAAATGTGCTGCACCTGACAGCCAAGCGGTGGCCACTTGAAGCAAAAAACAAAGTTGAAACCGTGAAATTCTCCAAAATCTTGCGTGCTGTTTATGTATGGCACCTCTTCATGTGTATGCTATTTTATGACTTGCTTGTGTGAACATCCAACTTTCGGCTGTGACATTTTGGTTTTAGATGATGTGTACGATTGATATGCTGTTTGAGTATTACTATGTTGCTGGAACTATATATATTCTGAAATTGTTAGATATTGTCTCTATATTTTTGCTAGAATGCTAAAATAGAGGTGAGATGCTGTCAAAATTTCTTTTGGACATGTTTTGCAATTGTTGCTTATTTGCCATTGAGGACAGGACGGTCATTTTGGCCTCCTACCAGAGCTAGACTAACGGCTAGTGGCAAATAAGCACTAAAACTTGTTTGTTATTGGTATATGAGCAGTGGAGCTTTGTTGGATGGCAAATGAGCCATTGCCGAGTTTGTCAATGGTATAGAAGCCATTGGCTCTTTAATGTATCAAGTAGCACAATGGAAAGTGTTCTGTTGGGTTTAAGCTTGACACATGAAAGAGGAATTAATGATTATGATCATTAAATTTCGATTAAGATTTTCTAAGAGATAGTAGGATTCAAGAATATAAAATTTTGTCAAGTTACAAAATAATATTCATGATTTACTTGTAATGTTTAAGAAACTAGACATACCTACGAACTACAAAGAAGAAATAGAAGCCCTGAAATACGAAAATGACTGAGAGTCATGGTAATCCTATTTTAAGTTTAAATCACAAAGTAATTGTTACTTCATTTTGTGAAAGTGATGGTTTCACATATTTATTCCTTAAAGGGCTTGTAGAGAATAAATAAAACTTAATGGACATGAAAGCACAAATGGTCAAAGAAGTAAAATTCTTTAACATATTCAAAGTTGTTGACTACAGAGTGTAGTGATGCTTAAGTCTGTGGGATTAATGCTGGCAAGGTGCTGGTATTTTTTGTATATGAGTTCTCGATTTAAAAGTTAATTAAGAAATTTTGGAGGTGTCCAAAATGTCGAGAAAAATGCACAAGAAACTGAGTGGGATCTAATTGAAATATGTGCTCACATATCTTAAGTGAGAGCAGAAGCTAACCTCCATGATCAAATATGTGGAGACATAAGTTTGAGTGGGAGCTAGTGAATCATTGTTAATCAAATATAAGGATAACATATTTCTGGGTGGGAGCCAAATTGGCTTCACAATTTAATATATATAGAGTATATTTGAGTGGAAGTTTACAACATATTGCATACATGAAATTGGCATTTTGTGAATGTTGTAAGTAGTTCAGGAACCTACGTATAACTTGTGAAGTTAATTTGAACATCAAATATCTATTGAGATAGATGTGTTTGATAAACATTTAAGTCAGGATGTTTTAACCTAAATTATGAAGGAGTTCAAAATGGAACAAGTAAAGAAAAGTTCATTACTTGTAAAGATAGGTAAAACATTGAGTTGATACTCAGTACAAGAATAATGGTTGAAGGATATGTTTTATGACTTGGTCATAGGCTCTAACATATAAGAACCATATTTTGTATTTGACGAAATGTGACCCAAGTTCTTGGTTGGAACATGTTTTTAGAGTGATGAATCACTGAACATGGAGATAGGAGAACCGTATCTAGAAATTGGTAGACTTGGTTGAAGTCATGACACCAAACTAGACTGGAAACCTCGTAAAAGCAGAAGGGCAGCGAAAGCGTGATTGAAAATATCGAAGTGGCATGCATTGCACTGTCGATTTGTGAGTCTACAACATATAGGAATATATGATTAATTCAAGGATTAGAAGATGAAATATTTTAGTTGAGGAATTTTGTTACAATTTGAGTGAGTTCCTGGTGCACATATGATGGCGTGGATCACACGTTCGTTGGGAGACCTCAAGAGGAAGGTATGATGCAGCAAAGCAGCAATTTTCCCTTGATTACAAAACCAAGGTTGTCGAATCCAGTAGGACTTGGAGAAGGCTTAGCGAGGTGTCAACGGCGCCGTTAACGATAATTGACGTGGACCTGCACACAATCACAAACAAGTATTTTCCCCCAACGAAAACAGAGAGGTTGTCAATCTCTCCGGCTTGCCGAACACAAAGAATTAAATGTGCAAGTGTAAAATATGAAAAGAGTGAAATATGACCAGCAGGTAAATGATGATGAAAAGGTATTAAAACGGTTGTAAGCAATGTAGGAAAATAGGACCGGGGTCCATAGTTCACTAGAGGTGTCTTTCCAAAAGGTATACATGATGGGTAAACAAATTACAGCATGGCAATTGACAGAATTGTGGGCGCATAGCAATGCTATCATAAAACAATATAGTTCACCGTTTCATCTAATATGGGACTTACGTCAAAATACATACACCGTTATCCAACTGCATCTATGACTAATAATCCACCCCGGGATTGCTATCCAGCATGTCACCCAAAAGTATTAAGTTGCAAGCAACAGATCATTGCAATAAGCAAAGTGCATAATGTAAGAAATGTAAATAACACAAGGAAATCACACTGCTGTTTTCTCCCTAGTAGCAACAACACATCTCTACCCTTAACCGTTCCGGTCACCGAACCCAGACAAAGAGAGGCATGAACCCACTATCTAGCATAAATACTCCCTCATACAACACTAATAATTACTTGGCCAAAGCATCCACCAGCATCGGAGAGAATGCAAGATCACAGATAAAACATAACACAAAGATGAACAAAAGTAATGACTTCCATAATTCATCGGATCCATGCAAACACAATCATGTAGCAGATACAAATAATATGATCTTGATCATGATAGGCAGCTCACAAGATCTAAACAATGGAGTACAAGGAGGAGAGACAACCATCTAGCTACTGATATGGACCCCCTCTGGTTAGCAATCAACTACGGAGCTGGCAACTCACAAGCCAGCAAGTCAACCTCTGTCAGATCTTCGGCCTATTTTATGAACGAAACTTACTGGGGAGAGCATGCCCTGTCTCAGGCAGTATATCAGTCGTTACGATCTTACCGGGACACATCCAATTGAAACTAGAATCCCAACCTCTTTGGAAGAAGCTCCAAATATACTTTATTTCAGAGCGGGGAATCTTCCTACAAACTAAAATGTGTTAAATAAAGGCTATACCTACCTCTGCCTAGAAAAACTGGAGTTTCAGACACCCTCGTGGGAGACATTTGATGTTGTCAACCGGCCTTAAAATGCTCATAAACAGCTCTTCCCCCTTTGACTTAGTTTTCGCTCTCCTCTGTTTCTAGTAGACTAAGCCTGATCCTACTTTGCGAGTCCAACAGGTCTAGTATTCTTTTATTTTTCGTCTGAGGGAACGTGGTAGGCCCTGATCTAGCTAAGACTTTAGATTCCATTCTATTTCATTCTGATCTCGTTATGAGGAAATAGGTGAGGCGAGGCTAAGACAAGATATGGGACTTCCCGCGCTAAGTTGTTCCAATCTCTGTACTTAAGTAACCGAACTCGAAAGTGCTGCTATGAGCTAGATTTGTGCGTACAAGGGTAAAGAAGCGAGCAAGGCTACCTTTCCGCTGGAAATCCTATACATGAGTGCTATTTGATCAACGTGAGTTGTAATTGAGCTTGAAAGGACTACTCACGCATCACTCCGGAGGCAGGCATGGTGGTGTAGATGCCTCCGGTATCGATTCCCCTCTCCGGCAGGGTGCCGGGAAGAGCTGCAGAACCCTTGCGAACTAGAGCTTGAGATGGCGGCGGCCTCAGACGTCTTCTGGAAAATATGATCTGCCTCCCTAGGGTTTTTGCGTCGAGAACAATTTATAGGAGAAAGGGCGACTCGAGGAGGTGGACCACCTGTCCAGGTGGGACCCAGGCACGAACAAGCCCTGGGTCGTGCCTGGCTGGCATCTGGGGGCTGTGGGCCCCCCTGCAGGCCCCCTTCTGGCTTCGTCTTCATTTCATATTGGAAATAATTCCCGTAAATTTTCAGCGCAATCCGAGAAACTTCCCAGAACAACTTTTCTAAAACAAAAAGATAGCAGAAAACATGAACTGGAACTGGGCATCTTGTTAATAGGTTAGTTCCATAAATCATGCAAAAATGATATAAAAACATGTGGCACTGATATATAATCAAGAATGGAACATCAAAACTTATAGATATGTCGGAGACATATCAGCATCCCCAAACTTAACTCCTGCTCGTCCTCGAGTAGGTAAGTGATAACAAAATAATTTTTGAAGTGACATGCTACCAATCACAATCTTGATCATGTAATCATGTAAAGCATATGAACTGAATGCATTGATCCAAAACAAAGTTTCATTGAATGAAACAAACAATGATTAACCAGGTGTAACATCTAGGCAAGAATTAACTAGAAAAGAGCACTTTGGAGATTTAAAAGCATAACACTTGACAATGATTGATATCTTACAAAGCAATATTAGTTCAACAAAGGATTTTAGCCAACACAAAGGAAGATTTAAGTTTTCAGCAAAGAGCTTCAACTTGCAACTTGTTTATCTCAAGATAAAGTCAATACAAAGTTTTCACAGTTAGACACAAAGATAACATGAAGTAAAACATGAACCAAAGTTGACACCAAGTGATTGCTTGAGGAGTTTAGAAGGAAGAGGAAGACTGACTCAACATAAAAGTAAAAGAAAGGCCCTTCGCAGAGGGAAGCAGGGATTAATCATGCACTAGAGCTTTTTATTTTTTGATAGAAGTAAAACAATTTTGAGATATGCATGCTTTCGTCAACGACTTCACAACAAATAAACTAGCTAGTCCCCCATTTCAAACAAGGCTTTTAGACTTTTGAGAGCGGCTGGTTTTAGAGGAACGAGTACATTCCTCTTTCTCCTTTGTTTCACCACTAACCAATGTTTGAGCTGATTTCTCAGATTTTCATTGTGCGGAGGAGAATGGTGAGTTATATTTATATTTTGCTTAAGCCGCTCTCAGGTAAATTCAAGTGAGGACGTGAACCATCAACACCGGGTGAAAGGGGGGAAATGACCTTGCTTGTCACAGGTTATAACTAACTTCTTACTGCTTCCTCATGAGCTTAAGAACAGGGGCACAAAAAGGAGAATTTTGAACATTGTAAAGATAGCACATGAAAATTTTACTTGGAGTGGCAGGGAAATACCACATGTAGGTAGGTATGGTGGACACAAATGGCAAAGATATTTGGCTCAGGGAGTTGGATGCACAAGAAGTATTCCCTCTCAGTACGGAATTTTTGGGCTTAGCAGGATATCAAGCAAACACATAACATCAACTTGGTTCAATGAATGACTACAGATATTCATCATGCATAACCACTGGACTTCACACCGTCTACCTTGTTAGCCAAACCAACTCTTTGCAAAAAGAATATCTAGACTTTGAGAGCTACCAAGCAGGACAAGCACCACAATTTTAAATCCTTACGGTAGTTTGATGGTGGATATTGATAAGTTGGGTAGTGCCCCAAGCGAAGGCGGAATTGTAGCTAGTAGCAGTTTTCCCTCTTTTAACGAACCGAGGTTTATCGAACCAGTAGGACTTTGAAATCAACAACGAGGTGAATGTTGAAGATCTCTGGCGCTTAGGGATACCTTCAACAGACGTGGACCTGCACACACTCAACCAAATACTTTGTCCCCAACGGCGGAGAGGTTGTCAATCTCTCTGGTCTCGCAGAACACAAAGTGGTTAATTGTATGATGAAATAGATAAAATATGAAAAGTGACCAGAGGAGTAATGATGATTAAAAGCAAGTAAATGAGGTTGTAAACAATGTAAAAAGATGGACCGGGGGCCATGAGTTCACTAGTGGAGTCTCTCAAGTAAATAAAATATGCATGTGATGGGTGAACGAATTACAGCTAGGCAATTGACAAGATCATGACACAAACCCAATTTAGCTATGACAAAAAGGACATGATAATATTTATGGAGGCATCACGACAATGAACAAAGACCGTTGAGTCCAACTGCGTCTTTGTCTAAAAAGTCCACCGTGGGATCGCTATCCAGCCTGTCACCCAACGGTATTAAGTTGCAAGCAACAGACAATTGCATTAAGTAAAGTGCATGAAGTAAGCAATACTAATATCAAAAGAGACATTAACACCGCTGTTTTACCCTTAGTAGCAATAGCACACCCTCGCCCTTAGACGTTTCTTTCACTCGTGCCCAGGAACAAAAGGGGGCATGAATCCACTATCTAGCATAAATACCCTCTCTTGGAGATACACACAATCACTTGGTCAAAGTAACTACGCACATCGGAGAGCATGCAAGAACATAAATTACTCATATAAGAATCATGCACAATCTGAACATAACTTTATAATCCATCGGATCCCAGCAAACACATCACATAGCATTACAATAATCGATCTTGATCATGTTAGGCAGCTCACAAGATCATAAGACATGAAGCACAAGAGAGAGAGACTACCAACTAGCTACTGCCACGGACTCGTAGTCCAAGGTGAGACTAGTCACAAATCATCCTGGAGGAAGGCATGGCGATGAAGAGCCCTCCGGGATCGATCTCCCCTCCGGCAGAGTGCCGGGATCAGCTTCAGATTGGACCCCGAACTAGGGTTTTCGGTGACGGCGCGTCGGGGTCGAGTTTCTGGAAAATAATGGCCGCCTCGACGTTTTTAGGTTAAAAGGGATTTCATAGGCGTCGGAGGGGGCCGAGGGGATGCCCCAGGAGCAGGGGCGGGCCCCACCCGCGGGTCCTAGGAGGGGTGCGGCAGGAGGCCGCCTGCGCCCTGTGGGTGGCCCCTCAGGCTCCCCTTTGGTCTTCTGGTGTCTTTTGTCGAGTAAAAATTCTCCGTAAATTTTCGTCCAATTCCGAGAATATTTCCAGAAGTAAATTTTCTGAAATACAAAAACAGGGAACTGACACTGGGCATCTTGTCAATAGGTTAGTCCGACAAAATGCATAAAAATGATATAAATGACAGTAAAAATATGTGACAATATCACAAAACTAGCATGGATCACTCAAAAAATTATAGATACGTTTGAGACGTATCATAGTTCTTTACTAATCCATTCTTACTAGATGATCCACAAGGTTAAGCATTAATATACTTCATATCTCTAAACAATTGACAAGTATCAAAGATTCAAGAGAACGGTCTATAATATTAAGCAGCACTTTTTAAAACACTTCCTACATGATAATTTCCACTTAACCAAAACACCAATCAACTTATTTGAAACAAAACAAAAAGGGTGAAGCAACAAGAGAAAAACTTCCTAACTACAAAAGCTAACAGCTCTGAACAAGAGATGCTTGAAAACAAGAGCTAAAAGCATAAATAACAAAGGCTAAACACTCAACACATATAAGTGAAGAACATGAGTGTATAATGAAAAGGCGGAGCGTGTCTCTCTCCCAAACAAGCATGCATGGATCCAAATTATTGCAAGGACCAGAAAACTAAACACAAACAAACTGAAGGTAAAAACAAACTGATGCTCCAAGAACAGCACATAATGTGTAAAGGAATAAAAATATAGTACCATGAGAGAAACCGATGATTGTTCATAAATAAGGGGATGCCTTGGGCATCCCCAATCTTAGACGCTTGTAACTTCTTGAATATTTCAAAGGAGGGTCCATGGGGAGCCTCCCCAAGCTTAGGCCTTTATTCCTTCTTGATCTTCCTTCATCACCTCGCACTTGGATACTTGAAAACTTTCTTCACGCAAAACTTATAGCAACTTCATTAGAGGGGTTAGTGCACAAAAACAATATCTTCCTTTGGTTCCAAAGAACATATCATGAACTTATTTTTTTAAACATTAGCTACTGTCACAAAGGTCTAAGTAAAACTCTAGCTTTGAAAAAGCTTCACTTTGCCCGTGAAAGAAACAATGGAAAACTAAGGACAGAATCTGTCAAAAAACATAACAGACTGTAAAGATGAATTATTTTGGGGCACTTCTGGACCTCAAATAAGAAAACTTAAAACTAGAGAAAGGTAGACAAAATCCTGATGCTTGCTATCAAAAAAGTTCAGACACATATGAAGTCCTGTGATTGTTTGGATTTTCGAACAGTGAAGAACAAAAATCTGTTTCTAGACAGCAAACTCACCAATTAGTCTTCCTCTCTTTAGAGGCTATTCTTGGCACCAAAAACAAAAACAAAAAGATACAAGGGAGTTGCTATAGAAGTAACATCACCCAAAACTCAAAGAAACCAAAAAGAAACTGAAGGTAAAAATAAAATGGGTTGCCTCCCATAAGCGCTTTTCTTTAACGCCTTTTAGCTAGGCAAAAAGAAAAAATTCAAGTTTATCACTTTCCTCAATATCAAAATCATTACCTCCTTCAATGAGCTCATCTTTTACCTTACAAGGAAAAAACAACTTCCGGTTAATGGTAGAATTGAGCTTCATAAATCCATACTTTAACATTAATAAAGCACTCAGCAACCTTAAGGAAAGACCTCCCTAAAACTATATTCCCTTGGGATTTTTCTAAGATAGTAAAGTCAATGGGGAACATTTTATTTCGGAAAATAGCATGGGTTCCATTGGTTCTCCCCAAAATCTTAGAGATAGTCCCATTAGCATGAGAGTGATAAAATGGGTAATCTATCATACTCTTGTAGGTAAGAGAATCATACACCACCTTTGGCATGATTAAAGCAGTGGAACCTAGATCACAATAAGCTAGAAAGTTTTGGTGATCAATTTCAATTTTAATAAAAAGTTCCCAATCATTTTCATTATAGCAAGGGGTTGCTTAACTTCTGAGGTGCTCTCTTTTTCATTCATGGCAAGATCATTTAGAGTTTCCTCCATCTTATCTAGCCTTTCAATAACCTTATCAGTTTTATCTAGCTAGCCCATTTACAATTCTAAAGGCTTTAATTGCATCATATTCATAGAAGGTTTCTCCTACCATAACATCTAAAGCGTGTTGATACACAGATGTAAGACCAAAGTAGAATTTTTTTAGGATAACACTCAATTCAATTCTGGGCTGCTTGTAAGGTTCTGAAATTCTTTCCCAAGAATTTTTTAAAACTCTCTCCAACCTTTTGTTCAAAGGTAAGTATCTCTCCCAAAGATGTCATATCCAACGGACTAGTCATGACTACAAGGTAAAACCAAATTAACAAGGTGCTGGAATTTTTATTTTTTTGTGTTTTTCAGTTTTAGAGCAAACAAAAGGAAAAACAAGACTAACAAAAAATATACTAGGCAAGACAATAACAAAGTAAAGTGAAAGGATCTGTGAAACTCCCCTATCTGAAGCTTCCAAGTCCCCGGCAACGGCGCCAGAAAATAGGCTTGATGGCGTGGATCACACGTTCGCTGGGAGACCCAAGAGGAAGGTATGATGCAGCAAAGTGGCAATTTTCCCTTGATTACAAAACCAAGGTTGTCGAATCCATTAGGACTTGGAGAATGCTTGGCGAGGTGTCAATGGCGTCGTTAACGATAATTGACGTGGACCTGCACACAATCACAATCAAGCACTTTGCCCCCAACGAAAAACAGAGAGGTTGTCAATCTATCCGGCTTGCCGAACACAAAGAATTAAATGTGCAAGTGTAAAATTGTAGCGGACCTGCACTTAAAATATAGGCAAGGTCCCTATGTATAGTGCAAATCCCTGGATCGAATCATTTGCATACACAGTTAAGATGAATATCACAACAGTGCATCAATTACTACATGAATGATCCAAGTACTTAGGAAAATTGGAATGATGAGATCCTCCGTTGACGTCCTCGTCCAGTAGCTCAGAATTGTCCGTAACCGGGGACATGGCTAAGTACTTGGATTGATACTCTGCAGAGGTTGTGCACGTTCACCATAAGACTTCATCAACCCATTCTGACCTTGACCTTCTTAAAGTGAAAAGGAAAGGAGAAGACGAAGACAAGACTTTTCCGAAGCATTTCCCCGACCACTGCTGTCTTGACCCGTTCCACCTACACCCTCTACATCTGCTTGTCAAGTCGGGCTGGTTCCATGCAACATACTAAGTCAAGCCAGAGTCCATATGACTTATGGCTGTACGGTAAGCTAACTAAACTTGGAGTAACATCGGTCTCTTTGTCCCTGGGTGGCCATCCGCAGGTGAGCCAATCTCGGGTGAAAGACACCATAGACATGACCCCGAGTAGCCACTCAACTAAAACCACCAAGCAATGGCAAAATCCACCCAGGAGGTTCTTTAACTTAGTAGAAATTTTACTTTTAACAAAATCAACATTTAGCATAACATTTCTATAAGTCTACAAAGTTATCATAGGAGCATCTAGACCATCTAGTAAAAGGATAAAGCTACTCTAAACAGTTTTAGTATAGCAATACTAATAGCCTAACATGCAAAATTTTCTAAGTACAACTATAGCATGCATATAGACAAATAGTAGGAAATTTATGCAAGTGTGCCACTTGCCTTGGCAACAAGAGGAACAGGAGTAGCAACCACCAAAGTCTTCGTGACCCTCCGAATAATCTAACAAAAAAAATACCCAAATAAAAATACAATTTCACACAAGTGACAAATACAAAATATGCCATGCATGATTATGCGAAATTTACTACAACACAAGTTTACTTTCTGTTCTCTGGTTGTTCTATATGCATGATGCCACAAATCAATTTTTATTAATTCACTTATTAGGAATAATTTCCAAAATACTCAAATAAAGGTATTAACACAAAAACTAAGGTTTCTGCATAAAAACATTTTATAAAATTTGTTAAACATAGCTACTGTATAGAGGACATCTAAACAAGAAATGCAATTGGATTAACTCAAAAAGGATTTATAGAACTCTTTTTATAGCCTAAACAAGTTAATAAAGGTTCTGCTAATAACAAGTTTGTGCACGAAACAAAAATTAACAAACTATATACTACTGGATTCTACTCATTTTTCTGAATCCATAGACATCAAAAACATTAGATTTGGATTTGTGGTTCAAAAGATATTGAATTTACAAGACTTGGTGATAATCTGTCTAAAAACAGAAAAACAGAAAAGAACAGGGTGACGTGGCGCTCCCTGATTGGTTGGTACCGATTAGGAATTATAATAAAACGCGACCGTCGGATTTTATGAAGATTGGACGCACAGGATTAACCGGTACCGATTCGGAATAAAAAGAAGGAGCCGTTGGATCTCGGTCCAACGGCCGAGATCTATCAGGAAGGCGGCGGCCGGAGCTAGGTTTCCAGCGCGTGGCGGCGGACGGCGGCGACGGCGCGGGCATGGCCATTCCGACGGAAAGAGAGGGCTAGGGAGAGGTCTTTCGATACCTTTGAAGAGAGGAGGACGAGGCGGAGCCGATGGCGAAGCGGGCGGCGACGACGTGCTCTGGTCCTCCTCCGATTCCTCACCGGAGTTGAGGAAGGCGGCGGCCGGGCGCGGTTGAGGACGTCCGCGTCGACCTTGGGACCAAGGAGATGCCAAACCTTGTCAAAAAGGTGCGTAATGAAGAAATAATGGAAGGGGGAGGAAATAAATGGCGTGAGGACGCCGGACTTCACCGGAATCGGAGCTCGACGGCGGCGGCAGGTGACGGGACGGCGAGCACGAGTGTGGGCAGCCCGATGGCGATTGGGTGGCGAGTGGTAGGGGCAATGGGAGAGGAGGAGGAGGAGGGGGTTAAGAGGGGCAAGGTGGGGGTGGTGATTGCTGCTTGAAATGCTCGAATTGAAGGGAGGAATCAAGACAGCCGTTTCGGCCATGAAGAGCACGAACGGGAGGGACAAGGTCGGATGACGTCAGCAATGCCGTCATAATTTTCCATTTTCTTTTAATTCTTTTCTAAAATCTTTTATAACTTTTTCAAAACAAGTCCAAAAATTATGAAATAAATTTGTAAAAACTTGTATTAAAAATCTTTACCAGAATAAATCATTTGGAAAATATTCTACACATTTTTATTTACAAGAATGCCACTGGCATTTAAATGACTTTTAAAAGTCATTTTTTCTTAAAAGAAAATATAGCTCAAATATTTATGTTTTTAGGGAAATTTTATTTAATTACAAATGTAGAAATGCAGTGAATGATGCCATGATATGCATGAATTGCAATTTTTAAAATTTTGGGATGTTACAAATCTAACCCCCTTAAGATGAATCTCGTCCCCGAGATTCGGATTGGCTAGCAAATAGGTGAGGGTGGTATGCTCGAAGATCATCTTCTCTTTCCCATGTTGCTTCTTCCTCTGTGTGGTGATTCCAGTGAACCTTGCAAAACTTTATTGTTTTTGTTCTAGTGACCCTTTCTGCTGTCTCCAAGATTTTTATAGGCTTTTCTTCATAAGTAAGGTCACTTTCCAGTTGAACTTTCTCTAGGGGCACTGTATCTCTCAATGGTGTTTCTGCCATCTCCGGATGACATTTCTTCAACTGGCTCACATGTAAAACATTATGGACAGCTGATAAAACCTCCAGTAATTCCAACTCATAAGCTACTTCTCCTTTGCGAGACAAAATCTTGTAGGGTCCGATAAACCGAGGTGCCAACTTTCCTTTAATCCCAAATCTCTTCACTCCATGTAATGGTGAGACTCTGAGATATGCTCTATCTCCTACTTCATATGTTATCTCTCTTCTCTTGGAATCCGCATAACTTTTATGTCTTGACTGGGCTATCTTCAATCGGTCTTTGATCAACCTAACCTTCTCTTCGGCCTCTTGAATTATGTCCGGTCCAAACAAACTACGTTCTCCTACACCATTCCACAGCAAAGGTGTAGTGCATTTTCTTCCATACAAGGCTCCAAACGGTGACATTCCAATGCTGACTTGAAAACTATTGTTGTAAGAGAACTCAGCATATGGAAGGTTATCATCCCAGCAGACTTATAGTCCAAAGCACATGCTCTCAGCATATCCTCTAAAATCTGATTTACTCTTTTTGTCTGTCCATCAGTCTGTGGGTGGAAAGCTGTGCTAAACTCCAGCCTGGTTCCAAGTGATTCATGCAATTGCTTCCAGAAATGAGAGGTAAATTGGGTACCCCTATCAGATACAATCTTCTTAGGAACTCCGTGTAAGCATAAAATTCTCTTCATATATATTTCTGCTAGCTTGGCACTTGTATATGTAGTCTTCATGGGCACGAAGTGAGCTACCTTCGTCAAACGGTCCACGATAACCCAAATCAAATCATATCCTGATTTGGTTCGAGGTAATCCTGTGATGAAATCCATCCCAATATGTTCCCATTTCTAGTCTGGCACTGGTAACGGTTGAAGTAATCCTGCTGGTTTCTGGTGTTCTGACTTCACACGACTACACACATCACACTTGGCAATGTACTCAATAATATCTCTCTTCAAATTGTTCCACCAGAACCTTTCTTTCACATCCATATACATCTTAGTGTTACCCGGATGTATTGAATATGGTGAGTCATGAGCTTCTTGAAGTATCAACTTCCTAAGATCCTCATCTTCAGGGACACAAATACGTTCCTCAAACCACATGGTACCTTGTTCATCTTCTCGGAAACCTTTGGCCTTGCCTTCACTTAGATTATTCTTGATCTCTTTCATCAACTTATCATTTATCTGGGCTTCCTTGATTCTGTCCATCAAAAGTGGTTGCACTTCTCATGACGCTAGGAATCCTTCGGGTACTACTTCCAACCTAAGATCCTTAAATCCTTTGCATAAGTCTTCAGGTAATTCTCCTATCGTAAGTCCATTTACATAGACCTTGTGGCTCAAAGCATCAGCCACTACGTTGGCTTTTCCAGGATGGTACTGTATACTCAAATCATAGTCTTTGATAAGTTCTAACCATCTCCTCTGACGCATATTCAACTCCTTCTGGGTAAAGATATATTTCAGACTTTTGTGATCAGTGAACACTTCACAATGATTGCCAAACAAATATTGCCTCCATGTCTTCAAAGCGTGTACCACTGAAGCTAACTCCAAGTCATGAGTGGGGTAATTAACTTCATGCTTCTTAAGCTATCTTGAAGCATAAGACACTACCTTGCCTCCTTGCATTAACACACTTCCCAAGCCATGACGTGAAGCGTCACAATAGACTTGGAAATCCTTCTCTATATCTGGCAGACACAGAACAGGGGCAGATACTAATTGCTTCTTCAGTTCTTGAAAACTATTCTCGCAGGCTTCGGTCCAATCATACTTCTTGTCCTTCTTTAGCAACTCAGTCATAGGCTTGGCGATTTTTGAGAAATTCTCAATGAATCTATGGTAGTATACTGCCAGCCCTAAGAAACTACGGATTTCTCCCACATTCTTCGGTGGTTCCCAGTTAGTCACCACGGATACTTTTTCAGGATCCACCGCAATTCCATCCTTAGACACAACGTGTCCTAGGAATCTAACTTGCTCCAACCAAAATTCACATTTGCTGAATTTGGCATATAATTTATGCTTTCTGAGCCTTTGTAATATCAAATGTAAGTGTTCTGCATGCTCCTTATGGCTTGTAGAATAGACTAAGATGTCATCGATGAATACAATGACAAACTTATCCAAAAAGTCCATAAACACTTTATTCAGCATGTTCATGAAATATGTCGGTGCATTGGTCAAACCAAATGGCGTCACCGTATACTCATATAGATCGTATCTACTGGTGAAAGCGGTCTTAGGTATGTCCATCTCTCTAACTTTCATCTGGAAATAACCTGATCGAAGATCGATTTTTGAAAATACACAAGCACCTTCCAATTGATCAAAGAGATAATTGATTTTGCGTAGTGGATACTTATTCTTGATGGTTTACTCATTCAGTGCTCGATAGTCTGTGACTAGCCTCTGCGTACTATCCTTCTTCTGCATGAATAGGATTGGTGCTCCCCATGGTGAGGAACTTGGACGAATAAATACCTTCTACAGATGCTCATCAAGCTGTTTCTTGAGCTCTTTCAATTCATCTGTGGCCATTGGGTATGGTCTTTTAGCAATTGGTCCTGTAGCCAGTTTTAGTTCAATGAGGAACTCAACATCTCTATCGGGTGGCATTCCCGGTAGTTCTTCTGGAAACACATCGGGATATTCCTTCACTATAAGGACATCTCCTAGGCTAACCCTTAAGAGAATTAAGCATAACTTTCTTCAGTTCAAACCTTGATCGGAACCTTATCTTCTTTCCTTCTGGTGTGGTGAGGGTGATTGTTCTGTTTGCGCAATCAATAATCCCTTCATAACGAGTCATCCAATCCATCCCGATGATGACATCCAAACCTTGGGTTTCTAGGACAATTAAGTCCGCGGGAAACGGGTGTTTTCCAACTTCCATAACTAATTGTCTACACCCTGAGTTCACTAACATTTCTCCACCAGGGGAACTTACTTTAAGTGGTTTCCCAATACTTTCAGTAGCTAGCCCATGTTTGTTTACAAAAGCTCTTGAAATGAATGAATACGATGCTCCAGTATCAAATAAGACTAATGCTGGAAAAGAATTGAGCAAGAACGTACCAATCACCGCATCAGGTTCATCATATACTTCTTCCATGTTGACGTGGTTCACATGTCCCTTCTGGAAAGGGTTGGGCTTGGCATCTTCTTCAGCCTTCTTTTCTGGGCATCCAGTAGCATAATGGCCCTTGTTCTTGCACTTGTAGCAAATCACTTGGCTTATATCCCTCTTGTGTTCAGGATTTGGGCGATGCTGTCCATTGTTGTGGTTATGACCAGCATGTCCATTTCCCCTGTGGCCTCCATTGCTTCCCTTGAATCCACTATTATGGTTATGACCATGATGCTTGTGGTTGCTTCCTCTACTATGGTGGTTCCCATGTTTATTTCCATGGCTCATATCATGTGAGAAGTGTTTCTTGAATGAGGGCTCAAAATGGTGTTTGTTGATACCCAGCTTCCTCTTTCTGTTTTCTGCCCTCTTGATATTATCCTCCAAGGTGATTGCTTGATCCAGAAGGGCCTGATAGTTTGGGGCGTAAGCTAATAATAAAGGAATTATTAGCTCGTCACACAGCCCCTTGAGGAATTTTTCCTTCCTCTTGCCATCAGTGTCAATGTCTTCGGGAGCATAACGGGACAATGCATAGAAGTCATCCATATACTCCTTTAGTGTCCTGTTTCCCTGCCTCAGACTTCTGAACTCTTCCTTTTTCAAGTTCATAATTCCAGAAGAGATATGGGCATTATGAAAGCCTTCCTTGAAGGTTTCCCAAGTCAAGCCATTCAGAGGGTGGGTGATTTGATATGTTTCCCACCATTGAGCTGCTGGTCCCTCCAATAGGTGTGCGGTAAATCTCACCATCTCTAGGTCGGTGCACTCACAAGTTACCAGATCCTTGTGCACGGCGCGCAACCAATCATCTGCTATAATTGGCTCAGTTGCAGTGGAGAACTTGTTAGGCCTTAGCCTCAGAAATCTTGTCAGTTTGTCCACTGGAGGGGGAGGTGGTGGCGGTGGTGGAGGTGGTGGTGGCGGCGCATTTTGATTGGCTATGAATTGAGCCATCATAGTCATCAACTGAGTCTGCGCTGAAATCATCTGTTGAAGCATTGCGTCGGTGTTGTTGTTGTTGTTCTCGGGATTACGACGGGGAGGCATCTGTGGTTTAAGAATAGATGAGTATAGATAGAAAGAACTAAAGAAATATTCTACCCATACAAACAGTTAACACATATTAACAACAACAAACACAAGCTCAACACAAACTTTTTAATAAAAACGAACAAATCGTTTGGAAAGCAAAACACACCAAGGTTCTGAAAACAAAAGCGATGGTACTGTCATACCACAAGTTGGTAGGTCAATACGAAAACAAAAGGTAGTGTCTAGGTAGAAGAATGGTAGTCCAACTAACTATCCTATCCCTCAACCATGGCATCCTCATCTTCCTCCACTATCTCAATAGTGATTCCCTCCTTGTCAAGCACCATCTTGAGCTCCTTCAAATCCTTCTCTAGAGCGGAGTTCTTCTCCTACAGCTCGCTCTTCTTTGCACGAAGTCACTCAATCAAGTCGTGGTCGGCCTCTAGCTCCACCTCATTGCTTGCAAGCTCCATCTTCAAGGTCCTTATCTCCTTGTTCTTCACCTAGTTTCTCTTCTCTTGATTCTGGAACTTCTTCTCCTGTGCCCTGAACGACTCCTGTTGGGCCTTGGCATCTTCTTCTTGAGCCTGGATCTTCTTCTCACTCTCCTTGAGTTGGGCGCATCGCTCATCATTCTTCAAAAGCTCGAAGCGTCTATCTTCATGGAGGTCATTGAGGTGGTTCTCTAAGTCCTGAAGATACCTACATATGGGCTTAAACTTGCACCTATCTTTGGCGTCGATGTCATAAGGCTCTCCCTCTTCGGACCGTCTCCCAAAGTGATGGAAGTAGTGACCCCTCATCTCCCGGTGATGACGTTCGCAAAGGCGTCCTATCAGGTCTTGAATGATGAGGTTGAGTCCCTTCTCCATGGAGTCGCTAATCAGTTTGATCTCGATGGCGTCAGTCTGGGGCTCGGTCTGTCGTCCAGCTTGGATGGCCTTGATCCCCCAGCAGCCTTCCTTGTTGAACTTCTTCAGAATATTGCCCTTGATCGTCGGCACTGGTAGCACTAACAGTCCAACTAGCTCGAGGAGATAGCCACCAAAACGAGTGTCCTTGAAGTCATCGGCGGTGCTGAAGTTGAAGCTCGTCATCCTTAAGTATAAGAGAAAACATGGTATGAGATATCACATAAGGCAAGAAATTACGAGGAAAACTTAAAGAAAAAGGCATACTGAGATTTTTTTGGTTACTTTATAACTTAGAAAATAATTTTTGGTCCACCTATCCAAACTTAGGGTTTCGAACCTACAGGCAACACAGTGTTCTGATACCATCTGTAGCGGACCTGCACTTAAAATATAGGCACGATCCCTAAGTATAGTGCAAATCTCTGGATCGAATCATTTGCACACACAGTTAAGATGAATATCACAATAGTGCATCAATTACTACATGAATGATCCAAGTACTTGGGAAAATTGGAATGATGAGATCCTTCGTTGACGTCCTTGTCCAGTAGCTCAGAATTGTCCGTAACCGAGGACACGACTAAGTACTTAGATTGATACTCTGCAGAGGTTGTGCACGTTCACCATAAGACTTCATCAACCCATTCTGACCTTGACCTTCTTAAAGTGAAAAGGAAAAGAAAAGACGAAGACAAGACTTTTCTGAAGCATTTCCCCAACCACTGCCGTCTTGACCCGTTCCACCTACACCCTCTACATCTGCTTGTCAAGCCGGGCCGGTTCCATGCAACATACTAAGTCAAGCCAGAGCCCATATGACTTATGGCTGCATGGTAAGCTAACTAAACTTGGAGTAACATCGGTCTCTTTGTCCCTGGGTGGCCATCCGCAAGTGAGCCAATCTCGGGTGAAAGACACCATAGACATGGCCCCGAGTAGCCACTCAACTAAAACCACCAAGCAATGCCAAAATCCACCCAGGAGGTTCTTTAACTTAGTAGAAAATTTACTTTTAACGAAATCAACATTTAGCATAGCATTTCTATAAGTCTACCAAGTTATCATAGGAGCATCTAGACCATCTAGTAAAAGGATAAAGCTACTCTAAACAGTTTTAACATAGCAATACTAATAGCCTAACATGCAAATTTTTCTAAGTACAACTATAGCATGCATATAGACAAATAGTAGGAAATTTATGCAAGTGTGCCACTTGCCTTGGCAACAAGAGGAACATAAGTAGCAACCACCAAAGTCTTCGTGACCCTCCGAATAATCTAACAAAAAAATAAACACCCAAATAAACATACAATTTCACACAAGTGACAAATACAAAATATGCCATGCATGATTATGCAAAATTTACTACAACACAAATATAAGTTTACTTTCTGTTCTCTGGTTGTTCTATATGCATGATGCCACAAATCAATTTTTATTAATTCACTTACTAGGAATAATTTCCAAAACACTCAAATAAAGGTATTAACACAAAAACTAAGGTTTCTGCATAAAAACATTTTATAAAATTTGCTAACATAGCTACTGTATAGAGGACATCTAAACAAGAAATGCAATTGGATTCACTCAAAAAGGATTTATAGAACTCTTTTTATAGCCTAAACAAGTTAACAAAGGTTCTGCTAATAACAAGTTTGTGCATGAAACAAAAATTAACAAACTATATACTACTGGATTCTACTCATTTTTATGAATCCATAGACATAAAAAACATTAGATTTGGATTTGTGGTTCAAAAGATATTGAATTTACAAGATTTGGTGATAATTTGTCTAAAAACAGAAAAACAGAAAAGAACAGGGTGACATGGCGCTCCCTGATTGGTTGGTACCGATTCGGAATTAGAATAAAACGCGACCGTCGGATTTTATGAAAATCGGACGCACGGGATTAACCGGTACCGATTCGGAATAAAAAAAAGGAGCCGTCGGATCTCGATCCAACGGCCGAGATCTATCGGGAAGGCGGCGGCCGGAGCTAGCGCGCGGCGGCGGACGGCGGCGACGGCGCGGGCATGGCCGTTACGACGGAAAGAGAGGGCTAGGGAGAGGGCTTTCGATACCTTTGAAGAGAGGAGGATGAGGCAGAGCCGATGGTGAAGCGGGCGGCGACGACGTGCTCCGGTCCTCCTCTGATTCCTCGTCGGAGTTGAGGAAGGTGGCGGCCGGGCGCGGTTGAGGACGTCCGCGTCGAGCTGGGGACCAGGGAGATGCCAAACCTTGTCAAAAAGGTGAGAAATGAAGAAATAATGGAAGGGTGAGGAAAGAAATGGTGCGAGGACGTCGGACTTCACCAGAATCGGAGCTCGACGGCGGCGGCAGGTGACGAGACGGCGAGCACGAGTGTGGGTAGCCCGGTGGCGATTGGGTGACGAGTGGTAGGGGCAATGGGAGAGGAGGAGGAGGGGGTTAAGAGGGGCAAGGTGGGGGTGGTGATTGCTGCTTGAAATGCTCGAATTGAAGGGAGGAATCAAGACAGCCGTTTCGGCCAAGAAGAGCATGAACGGGAGGGAGAAGGTCGGATGACGTCAGCAATGACGTCATCATTTCCCTTTTTCTTTTAATTCTTTTCTGAAATCTTTTATAACTTTTGCAAAACAAGACCAAAAATTATGAAATAAATTTGTAAAAACCTGTAATAAAAATCTTTAGTAGAATAAATCATTTGGAAAATATTTTACACACTTTTTATTTACAAGAATGCCACTGGCATTTAAATGACTTTTAAAAGTCATTTTTCTTAAAAGAAGATATAGCTCAAATATTTATGTTTTTAGGGAAATTTTATTTAATTACAAATGCACAAATGCAGTGAATGATGCCATGATATGCATGAATTGCAATTTTTAAAATTTTGGATGTTACAAAAATATGAAAAGAGTGAAATATGACCAGCAAGTAAATGATGATGAAAAGCTATTAAAACGGTTGTAAGTAATGTAGGAAAAGAGGATCGGGGTCCACAGTTCACTAGAGGTGTCTCTCCAAAAGGTATACATGATGGGTAAACAAATTACAGCATGGCAATTGACATAATTGTGGGCGTATAGCAATGCTATCATAAAACAATATAGTTCACCGTTTCATCTAATATGGGCATTACATCAAAATACATACACCGTTGTCCAACTGCATCTATGACTAATAATCCACCACGGGATCGCTATCCAGCATGTCACCCAAAAGTATTAAGTTGCAAGCAACATATCATTGCAATAAGCAAAGTGCATAATGTAAGCAATGTAAATAACACAAGGAAATCACACCGCTGTTTTCTCCCTAGTAGCAACAGCACATCTCTAGACTTAACCGTTCCTGTCACCGAACTCAGACAAAGAGAGGCATGAACCCACTATCTAGCATAAATACTCCCTCATACAACACTAATAATTACTTGGCCAAAGCATCCACTAGCATCGGAGAGCATGCAAGATCATAGATAAAACATAACACAAAGATGAACAAAAGTAATAAATTCCACAATTCATCGGATCCATGCAAACACAATCATGTAGCAGTTACAAATAATATGATCTTGATCATGATAGGAAGCTCACAAGTTCTAAACAATGGAGTACAAGGAGGAGAGACAACCATCTAGCTACTGATATGGACCCGTAGTCCCGTGGTGGACTACTCACGCATCACTCCGGAGGCAGGCATGGTGGTGTAGATGCCTCTGGTGTTGATTCCCCTCTCCGGCAGGGTGCCGGGAAGAGCTGCAGAACCCTCCCAGACTAGGTCTTGAGATGGCGGCGGCCTCGGACGTCTTCTGGAAAATATGATCTGCCTCCCTCGGGTTTTTGCATCGAGGACAATTTATAGGCGAAAGGGCGACTCGAGGAGGTGGACCACCTGTCCAGGTGGGACCCAGGCGCGGCCAAGCCCTGGGCCGCGCCTGGCTGGCGTCTGGGGTTATGGGGCCCCCCTATAGGCCCCCTTCTAGCTCCGTCTTCGTTTCATATTGGAAATAATTCCCGTAAATTTTCAGCGCAATCCGAGAAACTTCCAAGAACAACTTTTCTGAAACAAAAAGACAGCAGAAAATAGGAACTAGCACTGGGCATCTTGTTAATAGGTTAGTTCCATAAATCATGCCAAAATGATATAAAGAAACTATAAAAATATGTGGCACTGATATATAATCAAGCATGGAACATAAAAAATTATAGACACGTCGGAGACGTATGAACATACTTTGTGAAAGTCCACTTGGCTGATCATACGTCATGTAGGCATAAAGGGAAAAATAAAAGGTCTTGCACTGCAACCAAATATATTAGTGTTCATCATGTGATGATGAAGTAATGTCAAATCAGGTGACATTTAATCGTTGCAAAGAACATAAATAACTGTATAGTTCAGAACTTGGACAGAACCTCTTCCACGAGCAAACATGATCAGCACCAAGACTCCATGGATGTTGGATCTAAACAAATGTAAACTAGATTATTGACTCTTGTGCAAGTGAAAGACTGTTGGAAATATGCCCAAGAGGCAATAATAAAGTTGTTTATTATCATATTTCATATTTATGATAAATGTTTATTATCCATGCTATAATTGTATTAACCGGAAACAAAATACATGTGTGGAATATAAACAACAAAGTGTCCCTAGTAAGCCTCTACTAAACTAGTTCGTTAGTCAAAAGTTGGTTAAGGTTTCCTAACCATGGACTTGTTATAGTCACTTGATAACGGAATCACATCATTAGGAGAATGATGTGATGGACAAACCCAATAGTAAAGCATTGCAATTGATCGTGTCACGCAATTTCTTTCCCAACGCTTTTCATATATGCCAAGTATAGTTTCCGTAGACCATGAGATTATGTCACTCCCGTTTACCGGAGGAATACTTTGTGGACATCAAACGTTGCTTCGTAACTGGGTGATTATAAATGTGGCTTTTAGGTATCTCCGATGGTACTTGTTGGGTGACATGAATCAAGAGTGGGATTTGACCCTCCATGTGTTGGAGTAGATAGCTCTGGGCGCTCTCGGTAATATAGCATCTAGAAGTTTGCAAACATGTGACTAAGTGGTAGTCACGGGGATCCTATATTATGGACAAGTAAAGAGAACTTGTCGGGTAACGAGATTAAACTAGATATGGTGATATCGACGATCAAATCTCGGACAAGTAAAACATCATGAGACAAACGGAATCATACACGGGATTAATTGAGTCTTCAGCATCGTGGTTCCAACCAATAAAGAACTTCTTTGAATATGTAGGAGTCAATATGGACATCTGATGACCCACAAGTGTAGGGGATCGCAACAGTCTTCGCGGGTAGTTTGACCCTAATTTATTGATTCGACACAAGGGGAGCCAAAGAATATTTATAAGCCTTAGCAGTTGAGTTATCAACTCAACCACACCTGAAAAGGATTTCTCTCAAAGCAATTTATTAGTAGCAACAGTGATTTGATGGCAGCAGTAGAATAGTAACAACAATAGTAAAATAAAGACAGCAATGATAACGGTAAAAGTAATAATTGTAAACGGCGGGATTAAAATACCGTAGGCATAGGGACAGGATAGACGGGCGTTGCATGAATAAGATAGCTCATGAAATGAAGATAACTAAGCACGAAGCAAATAAACATATAAATAGCATCCAAGTATCAAACAATCATAGGCATGTATTCCTAATTTAGCCGTACGTGCTTGCAATAAGAACTTGCATGGCATCTTTTGTCCTGCCATCTGGTTTCAGCCGGGCCAATTAAGGAACAACTGGCAATTAAGGTGTTCTTCCTTTTAATCGAACACCGGATCAAAGCATTAACACTCAATGAATACATGTAACCCTCGAGTTGCCAACCATTCCCATCGATGTCCCCGTTTTTGTCACTCGGGGTCTCCGGTTCCGGTTGACAACAAGTGCATACAACTAGTAGATAGGATCCAAACAACAATTATACTCATGCAAACATAAGTGTTCAGATCTGAAAACATGGCACCCGGGCCCAAAGTGACAAGCATTAAGCATAACTAGTTGTACCAACGACGATTAACACAAATAGAGGATACTAGGCATCGTGCCCTAACAATTTGGCATCGAATTACATGAGCAATCTTATTCAATCCCTTCCATCCCCTTGCCTACAGCAAGGAACTACTCACACATGGTGGGGGACGACATGGATGGTTGATGGAGAGGCGTTGGCGGTGACGATGGCGGCGATCTCCACTCCGGCAGGGTGCCGGAACAGCGATCCTGGACCCCGAATTTAGGGTTCGTGATGGCGGCGGAGCTCCGTAAGGTTTCTGGAAAAAGTGTTCGGGGGCCTGCGTTTTTAGGTCGAGAGGGCGCTTATAAGCGAAGGTGGGTCGCCAGAGGAGGTCCCAGGGGCAGGGGCGGCCTCCTGCCGCGGCCTGGCCCCCACCCGCAGGTGGGACCCACCCCTGCTCCTGGGGTGTCCCCCCCCTCGCGGTCTTCTGGCTCCGTGGCTCTTTTTCCCTCAAAAATACTTTTTATAATTTTTCTGGAATTTTCCACGAACTTCTGAACCCTGCACAAAAGAAAGACACCAAATGCAATTCTGCTGAAAACAGCGTCAGTTCGGGTTAGTTCCAAACAAATTCATTAATAATCAGAGGCAAAACAATAGCAAAGTGTTTGGAAAAGTAGATACATTTGCGACGTATCAGCTCCCCCAAGCTTAGCTTATTGCTTGTCCTCAAGCAATTCAGTTGACAAACTGGAGGTGATAAAAGAAACTTTGACAAACACATTTGCTTCATTTAGAGTATAGAAGTTTAAACCATGATTAGTATTTTCATAAGCACAAGAGAGAAGTTACAAAAAAATATAACTAAAGCAATCATGGAGATTTATGTGAAACTCACAATATGCCAACAAGTAATAATTTAAACATGCAAACAAATAGCACCAATGCAATGCATATAACTAGGCATGGTAAAGTGATCTCTCGCTTGCCCCTTTTGTAGGGCAAAACATAAATGCCGGGCACCTCTTGAGACATTAAACAGTGACTAGATATAAAGTTTTCAGAATTGAGAAGTGTCTCAAACATGCTCCAATCATTAAGACTTTGGGACAAAGCACGTTATACTCAGAATGACAGCAATGCTCTACAAGATGGTGCTCACAGAAGGGTGACGACTCAACATAAATATAAAAGACAGGCCCTTCGCAGAGGGAAGCAGGGATTAATCATGTGCTAGAGCTTTTTATTTTTATAAGTAGAAGTAAAATAGTTTTGAGAGATGCATGCTTTCATCAACGATTTCACAACAGAGAAACTATCTAGTCCCTCATGACAAGCAAGGTTTTTAGACTTGTGAGAGCAGCTGGTTCTTAGAAGAGCGAGTACACTCCTCTTTCTCCTTGGGTTCACCACTGTCCAATGTTTGGGCCGATTTCTCAGATTTGCATTGCGCGGAGGAGAATTGGTGAGTTATATTTATATTTTGCTTAAGCTGCTCTCGGGTTGATTCAAGTGAAGACGTAATCCATCAACACCGGGTGAAAGGGGGGGAAATGACCTTGCTTGTCACAAGTTATATCTTGCTCTCTACTGCTCCCTCATGAGCTTAAAAACAGAGGCACAAAGAAGAAGTATTTTGAATTTTTTAAAGGTAGCACATGACAAATTTACTTGGAATGGTAGGAAATACCATGCATAGGCAGATATGGTGGACTCAAATGGAATACTTTGGCTTAAGGAAAATGGATGCACGAATGGACAATTACACCCAGTTCAAATGGAGGCTAGCAAAAGACTCGGGAGTGACCGATCAAGAGCACTATTGTCATAATCATGCTTTGTGACAAAAATCAATCAATGAATAAAGCATAAGAGTGACACTACAATTCTAAGCACAATAAATCGTCAAGGCTTAACAAACTTTATTTTTAGTCTTTTACATGTGTGAACATGTGCCAAGTCAATCCAAATAAATCTTTTGGAGGAGGATCTCACTTCACCATACCATATTATAAACAATGCAAAACATGCTCACGTCTACATGACAAATTATCCACTCTTAACAAGTTGAGACTAAGCATAGGAATCCATAAAAGCTAAGTAATATCATCTACACAACATTCTACCATAGCAAACTAAAACATGAGCATGAGGATAAGCATTTGTACAAAAATGAAAACAAATAGAGTTCATACCGAATTTTCTCATCACATCCGCGTCGCCAAATATCATCATTATTGCATAGACGCTTGCACAACCAGAAGATATAGAAATAATAAAAATGTGCAAGTGTCGTCACAAACACGGGTTGAACTCTGAAACGACTACAAAACCAAGAAGAGAAAATATTTTTGTGTTTTTTGAATAGTGCAAGGAACAACACAAAACTAAAAGAGAAATCTTTTTGCTGTTTTCAATTTGGGAAGAAGCGGCTAAAAACGAAGTAGAAAATAAACGAACAAGAAACAAAAGAAAATATTTTTGGTCTTTTTTGATTATGAGAAAGAAGAGGCAAACAAAGAGGAAATCTTTTTGGGTTTTTGATTAATAAACAAAAAGAACAACTAAGGCGACTGAGCAAATTGAAAGGAGCAAGAAGAAAGCAAAAAGAAAACTAATGAATATACAAAGGAATAACGAAGACACCGACATATGATAGTTGAGTGAACGAAATAAAAAGATGTCGGTGAGAAATACGTACTCCCCCAAGCTTAGGCTTTTGGGCTAAGTGGGATCCATCTACCACGGCGGTGGCACGCCCCAGCTGCGTGTTCATCTTGCTTGTGAGCCCCGAGTTCCTCACTCCTAAAGCGCTGCAAAACTCAGACAGAGGCATTCTACATGGTCGCTCATATAGCTTGAACTCCACACTAGGGTGATATGGATCATCATTGAAATTAAAGCTTTGCACAAAGATGTTAGTGAGCTTAAGATATTGGGGCCTCTCCACTAATACAACATTTGTCAACAATGCATTTGTGACAAGACTAGTAAATTCATTGTGTATACCTGCAGCTTGTAGAAATTCATAACATGGGTATACCGATGAACGCACATCCGTCTCTCGAGAAAGCACAATAACACCAAGTGGCTCCAAATCTTCATTATATGAAGGCCTCATTGGTGCATTAGAGCTTGACCCTCTCGTTTCTCGACGAGAAGAGGGCTCCTTCTTCTTAAAAATCCCACCTAAATTGAACTTAGGCATGTTCTTCCTTTTCTGAAATTTTTAAACAAACCTCATAAAACTTGAAAATAAAATGTAGTAAGTGCATTAGACTATTCCTATAACTCAATATCAACTAGTACGTGCATCAAATCCATCTAACAAGCTACAAATCAAGCATGCAAGTTCATAGTCAAAGTCATAAACAACAGCAAAATACTCAACTTATACAAAACTATTCAAGATTCTAATTGGAGGGGTGAAGGAGTCACATACCGAAGAGGATTTGCTCCAAATTTCAGCAAGAATAATGGGCTGAACAAAGAGATCGAAAATTCCAGCACCAAAGAGCAAGAGCTCGGGTTTGAACAATGGGGGATGATTTTTTCGAGTGAAAGAGAGAGTGTGGGAGGAGACTCACCTGGTGGGGCCCACCAAAGGGCACAGGCGGCCCTTGGCCGCGGCCTGGGTGCCACCCGCAGGTGGGACCCGCGTGTGCCCCTGGGGCGTCCCCCAGGTCAGCCCCAGTCACTCCTGTGTCTCTTTAAAAATAATAAAATTCATGTAATTTTTCGACAACTTTTCCCGAAAACCCTTATAAGAGATTAAAGTTAAGCTAATAAAACAGGAATTTGACATTTAAAAGGGGCAAACTAATCAAGAAATAAAAATTACAGAAAAACTAAGTATGAGTAAAAGAAGAAAATTTAATGAATCTTGATATCTTTATGTTGCTAAAGTTGGTTTGTTAGCAAGGTTGATCAAGTCTTGCTACCACACCAATTTTATTTGACATAAATTATTCAATATTCAACAAACAATCAAGTTACCTCATATTGAATAGGAATTGTCCTAATCATGAGAGTTTCATATTTTCTTGAATGTGTATGAATAGGAGAATCAATAGTTCCAATCTTGATGGATTCAATATTCTCAATGGAGTTCAAATCAATTTTGGTATTGATCTTCTTTGGAAAGTACACCATGTGTTCTTTATCATCAACGTTAAAAGTAACTTTTCCTTTATTGCAATCAATAACAGCCCCTGCAGTATTAAGAAAAGGTCTCCCAAGAATAATAGACATTTTATCATCTTCAGGCATTTCCAATACCACGAAGTTAGTTAGGATTAAACAATTAGCAACTTTAACAGGAACATCCTCACAAATTCCAATGGGCACAGTAGTGGACTTATCAGCCATTTGAAGGGAAATATCAGTAGGAATAAGCTTATCTAATAAAAGTCTCTTATAAAGAGAAAATGGCATAACACTAACTCATGCACCAAGATCACATGAGGCAGTCCTGACATAATTATTTTTAATGGAGCAAGGAATAGTAGGTATACCTGGATCACCAAGCTTTTTAGGAATCTTGCCATGGAAAGAGTAATTAGCAAGCATAGTGGAGATTTTTTCATTAGGGATTTTTCTTTTATTAGTGACAATGTCTTTCATATATTTTGAATAGGGAGGCAACTTAATAGCATCTGTCAAAGGAATTTGCAAAAAGGGGGGCTTCAACCATTCACAAAATTTGTTATAGTGTTCTTCTTCCTTAGCCCTCTGAGATTTAGATGGCAAAGGCATGGGTCTTTGCACCCATGGCTCTCTCTCTTTACCATGTTTTTTAGCGACAGGAGGTGCAGTCTCCTCCTCCTGTTCTTCAGGTTCATTAGTATCATTATCATGCTCATTACCACTTTCCGTTTCAGCATCCGAAATAGAGACAGAATTAGGATTATTACTTGTAGGTTCTTTATCAAGTTCCATATTACTAGCTTCTCCTAATTCTTTATGTTTCTTCCTTTTCTTTTTCTTTTTAGGGGAACTAGTAATATTATTTTCAACCAATTGAGATTCTTGTTCAATTCTTTTAGGATGTCCCTCAGGATAAAGATGATCTTGAGTAGAGATACCTCCTCTAGTTAAAACACCACAAGTTTGTTTATTACTTTGTGTAGGAACTCCAACAAGCAAGTCTTTTTGCACTTTAGTAATTTGTTCAAGTTGAGTTTGGACCATATGAAAATGCTTAACAATACCTCTGACATCATTAGCAGTTTTCTCCAAGACAAAATGCAAATTTTTAATAACCAGGGTGTTATCATTTAATTGTTCTTGAATTTGCATATTAAAATGAGTTTGTTTAACAATAAAGTTATCAAATTCATCCAAACACTGACTAGGAGGCTTACTATAAGGAATATCATTAACGGTAAAATTATGAAGAGAGTGTACCTCTACCATAGGTGGGTGAGTGGTAGGCTCACATAAAGTTTCAATTGGAGGTAAATTCTTCACATCTTCAGCTCTAATACCTTTTTCCTTAATAGATCTTTTGGCTTCTTGCATATCTTCTGGGTTTAGGAAGAGCACTCCCCTTTTCTTTGGAGTTGGTAATGGAGGAGGTTTAGGAATGCTCCATTCATCATGATTTTTAGCAATCTTAGCCATTAGTTTTTCAGCTTCATCTACAGTCCTTTTCCTGAAAACACAACCAGCACAGCTATCTAGGTATGTCCTAGATTCAACAGTTAGTCCATTATAAAATATATCAAGCAGTTCATTCTTTGGAATATCATGCCCTGGCCGAGCCCTGAGTAGTGATCCGAATCTCCCCCAAGCTTTAGGGAGATGCTCATCCTCCAATTGTCTGAAATTGAAAATTCTCTGCAAAGCCTCATGCTGCATGTGAGCGGGAAAATATTTTGCAAGGAAAACATCAAGCAATTCATGAGGACTTTTTATGGATCCATAAGGTAAAGCATTATACCACGCTTTAGCATCATCTTTTAATGAGAAAGGAAACAACTTTACTAAATAGTAACGCTGTATCTTTTTATCATCAGAAAATAGAAGGCTAAGCGAAGCTAATTTGTTCATGTGTTCTACAGCATTGTCATCCTTAGTTCCACAAAAAGGATCAGACTCAACATTAGATATGAGTGAAAGATCAACAGAGAAATTAAAATCATCATCTTTAATGCATATGGGAGAGGTAGCAAACTCAGGATCAGGTGTAAAATAATTCTTAACAACGTGCTTTTCAAGCAATTTCCTCAAAGCATCAGGATCTTTAGAAGTAGAACAGTCCATATATTGTCTAATAAACTCATCATTAAGATCAATGTAGGAATCATCAGGATATCTACTCTCATAATTATATGGATTAGGGGAGCTAACAGGTGTAGTAAGATTTTCATTGGGCATTGTAATTTCTTTAGACCTAGTGACAAGAGATTCTAAAAAGGGGCCTAAAGAACCAGCATCATCAAGCACATCAGAAGCATCATCAAATTTATCAGAAGCAGTAGCGGACTCAGAAAGCAAAGCATCATCAATAGGACGAGTGTTCACAGGTGGTGTAACAAGTTGACTTAAAATAGTAGGTGAATCAAGAGTAGCTTTAGAGTTCAGAGCAGTACCATTCCTTGTGGTGGAAGGTAGTATTGGAAACTTAGGATCTCGCTTACCCTTCATGATGAAGAGTAAATTACAGCAGACAGAAAAACTCCCAGGTAAACTTATAAATAGAGCTATGCTCCCCGGCAACGGCGGCAGAAAATAGTCTTGATGACCCACAAGTGTAGGGGATCGCAACAGTCTTCGTGGGTAGTTTGACCCTAATTTATTGATTCGACACAAGAGGAGCCAAAGAATATTTATAAGACTTAGCAGTTGAGTTGTCAATTCAACCACACCTGAAAAGGATTTCTCTCGAAGCAATTTATCAATAGCAACAGTGATTTGATGGCAGCAGTAGAATAGTAACAGCAGTAGTAAAATAAAGACATCAATGATAACTGTAAAAGTAATAATTGTAAACAGCGGGATTAAAATACCGTAGGCATAGGGACAGGTAGACGGGCGTTGCATGAATAAGATAGCTCATAAAATGAACAAAACTAAGCACGAAGCAAATAAACATATAAATAGCATCCAAGTATCAAACAATCATAGGCATGTATTACTAATTTAGCCGTACGTGCTTGCAATAAGAACTTGCATGGCATCTTTTGTCCTGCCATCCGGTTTCAGCCGGGCCAATTAAGGAACAAATGGCAATTAAGGCGTTCCTTTTAATAGAACATCGGATCAAAGCATTAACACTCAATGAATACATGTAACCCTCGAGTTGCCAACCTTTCCCATCGATGTCCCCGTTTCTGTCACTCGGGGTCTCCGGTTCCGGTTGACAACAAGTGCATACAACTAGTAGATAGGATCCAAACAACAATTATACTCATGCAAACATAAGTGTTCATATCTGAAAACATGGCACCCGGGCCCAAAGTGACAAGCATTAAGCATAACTAGTTGTACCAATGACGATTAACACAAATAGAGGATACTAGGCATCGTGCCCTAACAATTTGGCATCGAATTACATGAGCAATCTTATTCAATCCCTTCCTCCCCCTTGCCTACAACAAGGAACTACTCACACATGGTGGGGGACGACATGGATGGTTGATGGAGAGGCGTTGGCGGTGACGATGGCGGCGATCTCCACTCCGACATGGTGCCGGAACAGCGATCCTGGACCCCAAATTTAGGGTTCATGATGGTGGCGGAGCTCCGTAAGGTTTCTGGAAAAAGTGTTCCAGGGCCTGCGTTTTTAGGTCGAGAGGGCGCTTATAAGCGAAGGGGGGTCGCCAGAGGAGGTCCCAGGGGCAGGGGCGGCCTCCTGCCGTGGCCTGGCCCCCACCCGCGGGTGGGACCCGCCCCTGCTCCTGGGGTGGCCCCCCCCCCCTCACGGTCATCTGGCTACGTGGTTCTTTTCCCTCAAAAATACTTTTTATAATTTTTCTGGAATTTTCCACGAACTTCTGAACCCTGCACAAAAGAAAGACACCAAATGCAATTCTGCTAAAAACAGTGTCAGTTCGGGTTAGTTCCAAACAAATTCATTAATAATCAGAGGCAAAACAATAGCAAAGTGTTTGGAAAAGTAGATATGTTTGCGACATATCAACATCCCGGTCCCGTTGTTGATTATTGATCGGATCATGTCTACACGTTCTCAAACCCGCAGGGTCACACACTTAACGCTCCGATATAGCTAGGGTTTGCGATGTGATAATTGATGGTATGAACGAATATTGATTCGGAGTCTCGGATGAGATCCTAGACATCACGAGGAGCTTCGGAAGAGTCCGGAGAATAAAATCATTTAAGGAAAGTGGTTTCTAGAGGTGTCGGAAAGGTTCTGGAATTTTCCGGCAGGGTACCAGAAGTTTCTAGAAGGTTCCGGAAGGCTCTAGAGTGGGGCCCACCTAACGTGTGGGGTCCATATAGACCGAGGGGTGGTACAGCAGCCCACATGGGCTGGTGATACGTGTCAAACGTATCTATAATTTTTGAGTGATCCATGCTAATTTTGTGATGTTGTCACATGTTTCTATTATCATATCACATTATTTTTGTGCATTTTGTTAGACAAACCTATTGACAAGATGCCCAGTGCCAGTTCCCTGTTTTTGTTGTTTTTGTGTTTCAGAAATTTACTTCTGGAAATATTCTCGGAATTGGACCAAAATTTATGTAGATTATTTTTACGCCAAGACGAAGATGGAGACTGAAGGGTGACCTAGGGGGCCACCCAGGGACCACAAGCGTGTGCCTACCGTGGCCCCCTGGGCACCGCCTCGCCCCCCTCCGACGCCTATAAAATCCTAAAAACCCTAAAAACGACGGGGGCGGCCATTATTTTCTGGAAAAGTCATCCCGAGGCGCCGTCACCTCAAACCCTAATTCGGTGGTGATTCTGAAGCAAATCCCAGCACCCTGCCGGAGGGGAGATCGATCCCGGAGGGCTCTTCATTGCCATGCCTTCCTCCGGGACGATTTGTGAGTAGTCCCACCTTGGACCTTGGGTCCATGGCAGTAGCTAGATAGTAGTCTCTCTCTCTTGTGCTTCATGTCTTATGATCTTGTGAGCTGCCTAACATGATCAAGATCGATTATTGTAATGCTATGTGATGTGTTTGCTGGGATCTGATGGATTATAAAGTTATGATCAGATTGTGCATGATTCTTATATGTTGATTTATGTTCTTGCATGCTCTCCGATGTGCGTAGTTACTTTGGCCAAGTGATTGTGTGTATCTCCAAGAGAGAGTATTTATGCTAGCTAGTGGGTTCATGCCCCCTTTTGTTCTTGGGCACGAGTGACAGAAATGTCTAAGGCCGAGGGTGTGTTGTTGCTACTAAGGGTAAAACATCGGTGTTAAAGTCTATTTTTGATATTTAATATTGCTTACTTCATGCGCTTTACTTAATGCAAATGTCTGTTGCTTGCAACTTAATACCGATGGGTGACAGGCTGGATAGCGATCCCACGGTGGACTTTTTAGACAAAGGTGCAGTTGGACTCAACGGTCTTTGTTCATTGTCATGATGCCTACTTAAATATTATCATGTTCTCTTTTTCATAGCTAGATTAAGTTTGTGTTATAATCTTGTCAATTGCCCAGCTGTAATTTGTTACCCATCATATGAATGTTCTATTTACTTGAGAGACTCCACTAGTGAACCCATGGCCCCCGGTCCATCTTTTTACATTGATTGCAACATTTATTCATCACTTTTCACCATCATTACTCCTCTAGTCCAGTTTCATAATTCATCTATTTCACTATACAATTAACCGCTTTGTTTTCTACGAGACCGGAAAGATTGACAACCTTTCCGCCGTTGGGGGCAAAGTATTTTGGTTGAGTGTGTGCAGGTCCATGTCTATTGAAGATTAAGCGCCAGAGATCTTCAACATTCACTTTGTTGTTGATTTCAAGGTCCTACTGGTTCGATAAACCTCGGTTCGTTATCGAGGGAAAACTGCTGCTTGCTAGATCTCCGCCTTCGCTTGGGGCACCACCCAACTCTTCATCAGTAGCAATCAAGCTCTTTTCTGGCGCCGTTGCCGGGGTTCTTGGAGCTACAGCAAGGGGAGTCTCACACTCTCAATCACTTTACTTTGTTTTTGTCTTGCTTGTTTCATTTCTCGTTAGCTTATTTTTCTTGTTGCAAAATTTTAAAACCCAAAAAAATTAGTGTAGTCGTTATTCCTGTCTTGTTATTTTGCTTTATCATAATGTCTAGCTTTACCACTCTTGATATGAATTTCTTGGTAGAATTCTTCACCTTCAAACAAAAGGGTGCAGAAAGTTTTAAAAATGCTTGGGATAGAATTTTAGAATTACATCAAAAGATTCAACCCATGCTTGCTATGTGTGTTTTACTGAGATGCTTTTACTATGGATTATCCGATGCATGTAAGCATGCCTTGGACGTTATTACTGGAGGAGACTTTCTTGAAATTGATGAATCGGAATCTCTTAGAATTATAAATGGTTTGGTTGTTTTTCCCATGAATGAGAAAACTGATGGAATACTTGATAGATTGGATAAAATAGAAAATATTTTGTGTGATCTAAATTTTAATGGAATAGAGGATAATTCTAAAAATTATCAAACACTTGAAATATATGGAGATTGGGAACCTTATATTCCTATTGAAATAAAAGATAGAAGGTTCCTTGCTTATTGTGATATTGGTTCTATGATGTCAACCATGCCTAGAATGGTTTTCGATACTATGAATTTTGGAGACTTATTTGATTATCCTCTTTGTCATTCTCATTCTGATGGTAGCTCTTAAAAAATCTATAAAAGAGTTAGTCCTTGTCACTTTTAAAAATAAGACTACTTTGGTTGATTTCTTGGTTTTGGAGTCAAAAGCTCAAGCTAATATTGTGCTTTGAAGATCTTTTCTTCGTTCCGTGGGAGCTTTTATTGGTGTTAAAAAGGGCCGCATACGCTTTCGTTTTCCCATTACAGGCAGGTTTTCCTTTCCTCTTAAATATAAAGAAGTTCTTATTGAACGAAAAGTTGCAATGGATTTTGAAAAAACTTGATATTTGGCATTGTGCCTAGCTAAAAGGCGTTAAAGAAAAGCGCTTGTTGGGAGGCAACTCATCTTTTACTTTCAGTTTGCTTTTTACTTTTCTTGAGTCTTAAATTTTTTGCCTCTATAGCAACTTCATTGTATCTTTTTCTTTTGGTTTTTTGTGCCAAGTTTAGCCTCTAATGCATTGAAAGTGTGAGGTGTTGTTTTGCTGTCCAGAAACAGATTTCTATCCTTCACTGTCAAAAAATCTCTGAATTTTATATTTTTCTGAAATTGTTAGACAGCAAGCCTGATAATTTTATCTATCTTTCGTTACTTTTGAGTTTTCTGATTGGAGCTACAGAAGTGGCTCGAAAAATTCGATCTTTACAGACTATTCAGATTTTGACAGATTCTGCTTTTATTTTGCATTCGTCTCTTTACTATCGTTAAATGTGATACTCTAGAGGTGGAGTGCCACATTGAGACTTAGTGAACAGTAGATAATACCTAATAAAGTTGTTTGCAATTTTTCTTGAGTTGAACACTTGTGCATTTTAATTTATGAGCACTAACCCTCTAATCAGTTTATGAGAAGTTTTGTGTGAAGGGGGTTTTTAAGTTCTAAAGGAGAGGATAATGAAAAAATTGAAGATGGATCAGAGGTCAAGCTTGGGGATGCCCCCATGGCACTCCCTTTGAATATCAAGAACTATCAAGCGTCAAAGCTTGGGGATGCCCAAGGCACCCCCTCTTCTTCATCGACTATCATGAGGTCGTCTTCATTGAACTAAGTTTTTATCACTTTACATATTATGTGCTATACTTGAAGCGTCTTTTTACTTTCAGTTTTTTTTTTGTTATTTTGCTGGTCATATGCTTGTTTTATCCTTGCTTTATTTTTGAGAGAGAGAGACACGCTCCGCTTTTTCATTTGAATACTCCTGTGCTTCGCTTATATTTTGTTGAGTATTCTTAGCTACTGTTTGTTTGCTAGTAAGCTCTCGCTTTTAGCTTTTATCTTATTTAGAGCTGCTAGTGGTTGATGTTAAACTCTCTTGTTCTTCACTTATATTTTTTAGAGAGTTGTTTTGGTTGCTTGGTTAATGTGTTAGATCGGCAAAATGCTATGCATGTGGTAGAGGTATGAAGTAAAAAAAAACCTGCATAGTCTTATAGATCACTATGTGGATAATTTGATACTTTTCAATTGTTTTGAGACATTAAAATAACTAATGGTTAAAATGTGTTGGTTAATGGTGTTAGAGCTGATTAGTGGAGATGTGTTAGTAAAGAGTGGAGCCATACTTTTCTGAACTAAACAACCTAAGTCAACAATGCTAATGTGTCATGAATTCTGCTCAGTTGAAAAATAAGTTCCTAGTGGGTAGTTACTGCAACGGTCGGGGAAGCCAACGGGGCACTTGTGTCGCCGCCACGATCCCTCTTGGGGTGTCTCTCACCATTTGTGGAACATTGAAACTGCTAGTGGTTTGCAATATACGAAATGCATTGTGAGTTTTGTTTTTTTGGCACTTCCACTTCCATATTTTGCTAGCCTCTTCGGTACTGCGCAATGCCCTCTCTCACATTGAGATTGGTGCATACTTCACGAGTACAACCAACTCCGTGGGAGAACTTCATCCTGTTCTCCTACACATAAGCCAACTATCTCCCTCAAAACAGCCACCATACCTACCTATCACGGCATTTCCATAGCCGTTCCGAGATACATTGCCATGCAACATCCATCATTACATTACATGACTTGATGTCGTTCTTCATTACCATATAGTTTGCTTGATCATTGAGTTAGTGTGCTGCGTGGCTTGCCACATGTTCTACATTTTTTCCACACTACGCTTGATCATGCATATCTCCTTTTATACATCATGTATTATTCTTATGAGTTATGAGTACCAAAAAGTGTGATGATCCAATTGTAATATAGAGTGTTGCTCCTACAGCGAGGTATAAAATAATAATAAAAAAAGAATAAAAGAGCCCAAAAGGAGGCCAAATGAGAGAGCATTTAAAAGAGCCAAGGAGGCCACCCAAAATCCAAAAAAAAATTAGAAAAAGAGAGAGGGAGCAACACTACTATCATTTTTACCACACTTGTGCTAGTAGCACCTACACTTCATTGTAGAGAGTTCTCATGTTGTTTAGTAGTATAACTAAGTGGGGAACTAACGTTATAGAACTTGGCTTGTATATTCCAAGGATGAGCCTCCTCAAGTGAGCTCTAGGTCTTCATGAGCAAGCAAGTTGGATGCACCCCCACTAGTTCCATTGGAGAGCTTTCATACACTTATAGCTCTATGTGCATCCGTTGCATGGCAATCACTACTCCTCATACAGTGTCAACTACGGGACTTCCTTCTGTCTTGTGGTTACCTTCTCCACTGTTTGAGCCTTTCTTTTTGACCTTCCAAACCTCCATCATTGTTCTTTTTGCCATAACATCTTGGTGCCAAAGCCACTTCTTACTTGCACTAGTTGAGTAGACTTCGAAACGGTTGATTTGACGGATTAGGACACTTGAGTTGAGCTTGGATATTTTCATGAATGACTAATTAGATGCTTTTAAGAATGATTGATACTTTACATTGGAGACATAATTTGCAAATCTTCTTTCTAAACCTTATGTATGGTTCCATGTCTCCAACGCACTTATTCATGAATAGTTTTTAGCATTTGTTAGCTAGGGTTTGTTAATCATTGTTTGCTTAATGTCAACTATAGATAATTGTTTTGGATCACCTTATTCACATCATGTGCTTTGCATTACTATCTTGATCAAGATTATGTTGGTTGCATGTCTCATCAAAAATTATTTTGTTATCACTTACCTACTCGAGGATGAGTAGGAGTTAAGCTTGGGGATGCTGATACGTGTCAAACGTCTCTATAATTTTTGAGTGATCCATGCTAATTTTGTGATGTTGTCACATGTTTCTATTGTCATATCACATCATTTTTATGCATTTTGTTGGATTAACCTATTGACAAGATGCCCAGTGCCAGTTCCCTGTTTTTGCCGTTTTTGTGTTTCAGAAATTTACTTCTGGAAATATTCTCGGAATTGGACCAAAATTTACGGAGATTATTTTTACGCCAAGACGAAGACGGAGACCGAAGGGCGACCTGGGGGGCCAACCAGGGGCCACAGGCGGGTGCCTGCCGCGGCCCCCTGGACCCACGGGTGGGGCCCGCCCCTGCCCCCTGGGCACCGCCTCGGCCCCCTCCGACGCCTATAAAATCCTACAAACCCTAAAAAGACAGGGGCGGCCATTATTTTCCAGAAAAGTCATCCCAAGGCGCCGTCACCTCAAACCCTAAGGGTGATTCTGAAGCAAATCCCAGCACCCTGCCGGAGGGGAGATCGATCCCGGAGGGGTCTTCATCGCCATGCCTTCCTCCGAGATTATTTGTGAGTAGTCCCACCTTGGACCTTGGGTCCATGGCAGTAGCTAGATAGTATTCTCTCTCTCTTGTGCTTCATGTCTTATGATCTTGTGAGCTGCCTAACATGATCAAGATCGATTATTGTAATGCTATGTGATGTGTTTGCTGGGATCCGATGGATTATAAAGTTATGATCAGATTGTGCATGATTCTTATATGTTGATTTATGTTCTTGCATGCTCTCCGATGTGCGTAGTTACTTCGGCCAAGTGATTGTGTGTATCTCCAAGAGAGAGTATTTATGGTAGATAGTGGGTTCATGCCCCCTTTTGTTCCTGGGCACGAGTGACAGAAACGTCTAAGGGCGAGGGTGTGCTGTTGCTACTAAGGGTAAAACAGCGGTTTTAAAGTCTATTTTTGATATTTAATATTTCTTACTTCATGCGCTTTACTTAATGCAAATGTCTGGTGCTTGCAACTTAATACCGATGGGTGACAAGCTGGATAGCGATCCCACTGTGGACTTTTTAGACAAAGATGCAGTTGGACTCAACGGTCTTTGTTCATTGTCGTGATTCCTACTTAAATATTATCATGTTCTCTTTGTCATAGCTAGATTAAGTTTGGGTTAGAATCTTGTCAATTGCCCAGCTGTAATTTGTTACCCATCATATGAATGTTCTATTTACTTGAGAGACTCCACTGGTGAACCCATGGCCCCCGGTCCATCTTTTTACATTGATTGCAACCTTTATTCATCACTTTTCACCATCATTACTCCTATGGTCCATTTTCATAATTCATCTATTTCACTATACAATTAACCGCTTTGTTTTCTGCTAGACCAGAAAGATTGACAACCTTTCCGCCGTTGGGGGCAAAGTATTTTGGTTGAGTGTGTCCAGGTCCACGTCTGTTGAAGATTAAGCGCCGGAGATCTTCAACATTCACTTTGTTGTTGATTTCAAGGTCCTACTGGTTCGATAAACCTCGGTTCGTTATCGAGGGAAAACTGCTGCTTGCTACATCCCCGCCTTCATTTGGGGCACCACCCAACTCTTCATCTGTAGCAACAGCTAGCCGCACCAGCCCTAAGGCCCACGCGGCCAAACATGGAAAGGGGGGGGGGCGAACCCTAGGAGGATTTGGCTTGGGGGCCAAGCCTCCCCTTGGCTGCCGCCCCTAGAAGGCAGGCGACTTGGGGGGCAAGGAACCCAAGCCGCCGGCCCTAATAGGGATTGGGGCGCACCCCCCCTTGCCCCTTCACCTATATAAAGAGGAGGGGTGCGGCACAAGGAGGTTTCCCCATAACCCTAGCCACACCCCATCCCAGCTCCTCCTCCTCTCCCTCATACATGGCTTGGCGAAGGCCTGTCCGCAGGAAACCTCCACCATCACCACCATCACACCGTCATGCTGCTGAGATCTCTCAAACCACTCCGTCCTTGCTTGCGGGATCAAGAAGAAGGAGTCTACATCGAGCTGTACGTGTGGATACCGCGGAGTGTTGCTCATGCAGTGCTTCGTCGGATTGGATCAAGATCGGATATTAAATCTCCTCACGACTAGACAAGTCTAGTTGCGGGGATCGACTAGCCAACCCCTGCATCGACAAAATGTGTTTGCTCATTCTTCAATGGTAAGAGATTGGATCTCTTCCTCGCTACCTTCGTCTAATAGATCTAGATCCATTGGGTTTCTTCCGCTTGTTCCGTAGGAATTTTTTTATTTTCTATGCAACGAACCATACAGTGGTATCAGAGCCTAGATCTATTCGTAGATGTTTGTGCGATTAGAACACAAGGAGTTGTGGGTGTTGATGTTTTTGTTGCTACCTTCCCACATGCATTTTGTATCTTTACGGTATGGTGGGATTGAAGCGGCCCGGACCAACTTTACTCGTCTGCGTATGAGAGACCGGTTCCATACTTGACGTGCAACTTGTATTGCATATGTGGGTGGCGGGTGTCTGTTTCTCTTGCTATAGTGAGATGCGATCTTCAACGGAAGGCCTTTCAAAAGGATATAAAATAAGCAACTTTTGCATCACCGTTGTGGTTTTTGCGTAGATTAGAACGGATCTATCTCATGACCCATAGAAGCCACGTAAAAATTGCACAAACAAATTAGAGGACGTCTAACTTGTTTTTGCAGGGTTTATGATATGGTATGGCCAAGATGTGATTTGTGATAATGTATGCAATGATCATGTTTTGTAAATCTTTCACGACTTGCATGTCGATGAGTACGGCAACCGGCAGGAGCCATATGGTTGTCTCATAATTTTATGTGACCTGCGTGTCAATTCTTACAACGTCATGCAATTGCTTTTACTTTATCGCTAAGAGTAGCTATAGTTGTAGTAGCAATAGTTGGTGGAGGCAACTATGAGACGACGACATCATGGTGGTGGTGATGGAGATCATGCCGGTGCTTTGGAGATGGAGATCAAATGCACAAAAAGAAAAGGCTATACCATGTCACAATATAAATTGCATGTGATGTTTATCCTTTTATGCACCTTATTTGCTTTGATGTGATCGCGACGGTAGCATGATAAGGTGATCTCTCACGTTAATATCAAAATAATAAAGTGTTCTCCCCTAGTATGCACCGTTGCTAAAGTTCGTTGTAGCGCCCCGACCCTAGAACTATACAATGAAGCTTTGTGCAACCGGTCATGCTACACAATCGAAGCTTACTGGGTTTACCAATCCCAGGCCAAAACCTTTGATAGGCGTGCTCAGAATGGATCATCGGCACACAACACTTCGATCATGCCATAAGCTCAGACATAGCTATCATGTATAGTAGAGAGATCAAGACTTGTGGAACAACTGGCACATCACAGACTCTACGACACAAGGATTCATATAGCAACTAATATATGAGAAAAATACAAATATTACACACAAAAGGGGTCACCAACCCATCAGTACATCATGCAGAAGCGAAGTAGTGTTGTCTAGTACAACAAGATCCAATTATAGGGCCTAAGAGGCCTACACATAAACAACCCCAGCCAACTTGTTCCACGGTCCCAAGCTGCCACCTGGGAACCCCGAACTACTCGTCGATGTCCACGAAGAACCCACATGTGTGCTCGGTGTCGTCCTCCTCTGAAACAAATTAATAAAGGCAGCAAAGAGAGACTGACTACGACGTACTCGCAAGTTTAGTAGGGCGATATAGGCCCAATGATGACGGAGGCTCTAAAGCTGTATAGTAGCTATTTTGCATAAAGCTAGTTTTCAATTACAGAGATGAAAATGACCCAGGGCATCGACTACTCAGAGTATTTTTCATAAAGGGGATAAGAGAGTAAACTTTCCTCTTTGGTTCTCATCGAACCATTTGTAACCAGAAACAACTCATCTCCACCAAAGGCACTCCCTCGAATCACCCTCGAGAAAATGAACCTTTTATCACACGTTGTAATTGCAACCTCTAGCTGCCAAGTTTAATTAATTAGGTTATACTTTTCTATGAGCTAATCCGCCTTTCAAAAGAGTTTGTCCATAACCGTGGACAGGCCTTTTCGAAAAGATTTACCCTGCAGGGGTGTACTAATTTACCCATTGGTACCATCCGGCTCACCTATTTGGCCCTCTTCCGGGGAAGGCCGGCGAGTGGGCGCGATTAAACCTTTACCTCGCATGAGACTATCCAAGAGTCATCTGTGGCGACAGGACAAGTTTACCCAGCCTATTTCAGCCCCTGCCTCCATCGCCACGTCCTAAACACCACCATCCTCATCATTTCTTTTACCGCTCACACACACGCGCGCAAATGGAAATAGCAAACTAGAGGACCCTTGGATACGGCCGCACAAGTTATTCAGTTAGTAAGGAGCCCATACTCGCACCAATGGCAGCACGCTCTGTTCTTGGTTCTAGCAAAAAGCACTCTCAGCCTAGGCGGCAAGAATGAGGCAAAGCACCATCCCCGATGGCAACTCATCCAAGCCTTTTAGCAATTTAATTAAGTACCAACGATAACCACTATGTCCGAAACATTCCATCAACATCAATAATTATGGAATTAATTCAACGGACATATAGCATTTGACTAAGCATGGCTAAGCATAGCTAAGCATATAGTTACAACAATTATATCTTTGTCACCGGCCAACACATCAAGCCTATGGTTCATAGGAGGGGGAGCATGTGATGGTTCGGGGAAAAACATGCATTCATAGGATACTCTAGTATTGACCAAAATCTGGTATAGAATCGAATGCAATATTATGGTGGATAAAATAACTTTTCAAAACAGTAGGATGCTAGATGCCAAGAAGGTCAGGTTATCTCTTGTCTTGCTGCCGGGGCGTGTAGTACTGCTCGTCGGGGTAGGTAGGGTTAACCTCCACTCCGGAACCTATCGATACCCAAGCAAATATAGAAGAACAAATAAATAACACGAAGACAAGGTGCAATGCACAAACATGATGGCATGTCAGGTTCATGCAATGATACACCCATATTATTTAACTAACAATATTAAATGGAGTGCCAAATAATTAGTGCAATTATTTGGAAGCACCCCATATTTAACTTAGGGACCAATATTGTTTATACTTTTAAATAAATTACTTAAATGGTTTAAATATGCATGAACATGACATGATTAGATAGGTTTTGTTCTTCCGATCATTTTGGTACCTTATTGATAATTTTCCGAGCTTCGATGAATAAATAGTGAATTAAATAATTATTTGAATTTAATTCTTTTAGACAATTTAAGAAAACATCAAAGGAAAATTCATGATTATGATGTGATATTAGCATGTTTAGATAGAATTTGAATTGCTGATCAGTTTGATATAACATTTGCAAGATTTGACTTAGTATTTAGCAAGTTATGAAAATCTCGAGTTAGTAGTGAAACTAGCCGGTACTTTCGGTAGAGGTCCCGGTAGTACCGGTTTGCTGGTACTTCCGATTGCAGTTCCGGTTCTAAACCCAAAACATCCAGTACCGAAAATTCCTAGCCGGAACTTCCGGTGAAGTGCCCGGTAGTACCGGTTTAGCGGTACTTCCGGTACTACTGCCGGTGCTACTTCCGGTTATAAAGTGAAACTAACAGAGCTGGGCCGGTACTAGGGGTGGTACTTCCGGACCTACTTCCGGCTTAGCGGTACTTCCGGACCTACTACCGGTGCTACTTCCGGTTATGATTTGAAACTAACAGAACCGAATTTTTCTAATCGGTACTACCACCGGTAGTACGACCGGTAGTTCCGCTCAAAGGTTTGAGCACGGCCACGACGCGCGCGCGCGGTGACCGCGACGACGGCGAGCACGCGCACGGCACCGGGGTCAGCGCGAGGGCGTGCTAGCAAGTGCAGGTGACGCGCGGGCAGCAAGGACCTAAAGGGGCGGCGCCGCTACTCCTAGGCCGCCGGAACGACGGAGGGGACGGCGACCGGAGGCGGCCAGCGGCGGCACTCAGAGAGAGAGAGGGACCCAGGGGGAAGGGAAGAGGAAGAAGAGGTCGAGGAGGACAGGGAGCTCACCCTAAGCTTGTTCAGTAGGCCGGAGAGGGCGAGGAGCTCGTACGGCGAGGCGCGGGAAGTCGAGGACAGCGGGGAGGTGCTCGGCGGAGCTTTACCGGCCGTGGGGAAGAAGAGAACCGCGAGCTCGACTTGTGGTGCCCCGGCTCGATTCAACCGGCGGGGACGGAGAGGAGGACACGGCGGAGCGCTTCCCGCCGCTTCGATTCGGACGGGGAGGCTCCTCGCGGCGGCGATTCGTCGGCGGGGGGCGGCAGGAGGTGCCGGTCGAGGGAGCTAGGGTTAGGGTTCGGCTCGATCTGGGAAACGGGAAGGAATGGAGAGAGGAGAGAGAGGGGGAGCAGGTGAGGGCCGTGGGGCGGCCACTTAACCCTAGGGGGCCACGGCCGCGTGCGGGAGCGGGCAGCAATGGCGACAGTGCACGCCACTGTCGCCACAGGGACGACGGGCCGTCGGTACTTCCGGTCATTTTACCGGTAGTACCGGTCAGGTGTTTCAAAACAGAAACTGGCTATTTTATTTGGGCATCTAAACTATTCCAAAAATTATATAAAATTTTAGGGATGCTCAGGATAAGGTAAGGGAACTCCCCGTAATTTTCTTTTGAATATTTGCGCAAGTTAACATGGTTTCAAAAATGGGGTTTGAGTTGAACCACTTTTGGGGGTTTTGCAAGTTGGAAACAATTGGAGGCCAACCATTTGGTTCTTATGCATTGTTTGAACTTGGGGAACCTTTTGGACAATGTGCTCACTTGCCATGCCATGGTTTGTACCCTTGCTTGTAATTTGATGGTTTGGGTGGTTTGGAAAGGTTTGGCTTCCCTTTTAAACTGTTTTCCATTTGTTACTTGTTAACATTAGCAATTTAAGTATATGCCATGATGCAAACATGAGATGCAAAAAGTGGAAAAAATCTTCGTATTTTTCAGTACAAAGCTGGGGCTGTTACAATTCTACCCCCCTTACGGGAATCTCGTCCCGAGATTCTAGGCTTGAGTGAAGAAGGTGGGATATTCCTATCGAAGACTAGTTTCTCGCTCCGAAGTGGCTTCTTCTTCGGAATGGTTAGACCATTGGATTTTGAGGAACTTGATGGTCTTGTTGCGGGTTTTCCTTTCTGCTTCATCCAAGATGCGGATAGGATGCTCGTGGTAAGTTAAATCCTCTTGGATGTCTAACACCTCATGATCAACCCCACAGATTGGATCTTTGAAGCAACGCCGGAGTTGGGAGACATGGAACACATCGTGCACATCCGGGAGGTTGTAGGGCAACTCGAGTTGATAGGAGAGATCTCCTCGCTTGGCTAGGATGGTGAAAGGGCCAACATAGTGAGGTGCCAATTTGCCCTTGATTCCGAAACGACGAATGCCTCGGAGTGGAGAGACTCGAAGATAGGATTTGTCACCAATTTCATAGTGAACCTCTTGATGATGCTTGTCATAGTAGCTCTTTTGCCTTGACTGAGCAGTCTTGAGATTATCCCGAATGACACGGACTTTCTCCTCGGCTTCATTGATCACATCAGGACCGAAGAGTGACCTCTCTCCGGTTTCAGACCAATTTAGAGGAGTCCTACATTTTCTCCCATAGAGAACCTCAAAGGGAGCCATTTGCAAACTGGCTTGGTAGCTGTTGTTGTAGGAGAACTCGGCGAGGGGGAGATACTTTTCTCAACCCTTACCGAAGGAGATGACACATGCCCGAAGCATGTCCTCAAGAACTTGGTTCACCCTTTCAGTTTGACCGTCGGTTTGAGGATGATAGGCTGTGCTGAAGTTGAGACGGGTTCCAAGAGCCTTTTGGAAGCTTTGCCAAAATTTGGACACAAACAGACTACCACGGTCTGAGATGATCCTCAAAGGAACCCCATGCAAAGGAACAATCCGGGCCATATACAGCTCAGCCAGTTTAACAGAGTTGATGTCCTCACGAACGGGAAGGAAGTGGGCAACTTTGGTTAGACGATCAATGGCTACCCAAATGGCATTGTTACCCTTTGGTGATCTTGGAAAGCCGGTGATGATATCCATCCCAACTTCATCCCACTTCCACTCGGGAATGGCTATGGGGCCAAGGGTACCAGCTGGCCTTTGATGTTCAGCCTTCACACGGCGACAGACGTCGCATTCAGCAACATACTCGGCGATCTCGCGCTTCATGCAAGACCACCAGAATTGATGGCGAAGATCTTGGTACATGTTGGTACTACTCGGATGAATAGAGATGGGTGACTCATGAGCTTCTGAGAGGATCAACTCCTTTGTATTCCCACTCTTGGGCACCACCAAACGGTCACCGAAATAGACAACACCATTATCATCAACCGAGAAACAATTGGCCTTCCCATTAGCTATCTTCTCTTTGATTTCGAGGATTTCAGCATCAAGTTGCTGGGCGGCCTTGATTTCATCCTCGAGAGTGGATTTGATTTCTAAGTTTGCCAGAAAGCCAGAAGGAACAATTTCCAGATTCAAACGGGCAAACTCCTCATGGAGGGCAGGTTGGGCCTCTTCAACCATCAATGTGTTGCAATAGGCCTTGCGGCTCAGAGCATCCGCCACGACATTTGCCTTGCCGTGCTGGTAGTTGAGGGTCACATCATAGTCTTTGATTAATTCCAACCATCTTCTCTGTCTCAGATTCAGATCTAGCTGGGTGAAGAGATACTCCAGACTTTGATGATCAGAATAGATTTCGCAATGGTTTCCCAGAAGGTAGGGCCTCCATTGTTTCAGAGAATGAACCACGGCAGCCAGCTCTAGATCATGAGTTGGATAGTTTTGTTCATGCAGTTTGAGTTGACGAGAGGCATAGGCGACCACATGGCCTTCTTGCATTAAAACACAGCCCAAGCCTTGGAGTGATGCATCACAATAGACGACAAAGTCTTTGTCGGTGTCAGGAAGGACAAGCATCGGAGTGGTGGTGAGCTTGACCTTGAGGGTTTGGAAGCTCTCTTCAGCTTTGTCTGACCACACAAAATGTTTGTTTTTCTTGAGGAGGTCAGTCAGTGCCTTGGCTATCTTGGAAAAACCCTCGATGAATCGGCGGTAATAACCCGCCAACCCGAGGAAGCTTCGGATGTCTTTGATGGACTTGGGAGTAGGCCAATCCAGGATTGCCTGAATCTTGTCTGGTATCACCGCTACTCCAGCAGCTGACACCACATGACCGAGAAAAATGAACTCCTTTAGCCAAAACTCACACTTGGAGAACTTGGCATAGAGGCGGTGATCACGAAGCTTTGTCAGAACTAGCCGAAGATGCTCAGCATGTTCCTCTTCGGTCTTGGAGTAGACAAGGATGTTATCGATGTAAATTATGACAAACTTATCAAGGTACTCGTGGAATATGGAGTTCATAAGCCTCATGAATGTAGCCGGAGTATTTGTGAGGCCAAAAGACATGATGGTATACTCATATAGGCCATAACAAGTAGTGAAAGCCGTCTTCGGAATATCCTCCTTTCTGATTTTGATCTGATGGTAGCCTGACCTCAGATCCATCTTGGAGAATATCGTTGCACCAGCCAGTTGATCGAATAGGTCAGTTATTCGTGGGATAGGATATTTGTTCTTGATGGTCACCGCATTCAAAGGGCGGTAATCAACAACTAGCCGAGGAACGTTTGTATCCCTCTTCTTGACAAAGATGACCGGGCATCCCCAAGGTGAGCTACTCGGCCGGATGAATTCCTTTTCCAGCTCATCGAGTTGCTTCTTCAATTCAGTTAGCTCTTCCGCTGGCATGCGGTAGGGCCTCTTGGAAATTGGAGCCGTTCCCGGAACCAACTCAATGACAAATTCCGCGCTTCGATCAGGTGGCATGCCAGGCAATTACTCCAGGAAGACATCGGGAAAGTCACATACCACTGCAACCTCATGCATTTCAGGCGGTGTGGTTCCTTCCAGGAAACATAGCCTGATCTCCGGTGAGAGAGGAGTGGCAGCGGATGGAGTTGCGGACGAAGGTGACCAATAACTCACCAGTCCGACGGTTGGGTGGATCACGGCGACAGACTTGGCAGCATAGTCCAGGTTGGCCTGATATTTAACTAGCCAATCCATACCCAGAATTACATCTAGCCCATCTGACTTCAGTGCTATCAGCTGGAACGGAAAGGACCAATAGCCTATGGTAATCTGGACTTCCGGAGCAATCCATTTAGTGTGCCAACTAGAGCCTGGTGTTTTGACCACTAGAGGGGAGTCCATGTTCACAAACGGTATTTGATGGTTGTGTGCAAAAACTATGGATATGAATGAATGCGATGCTCCAGAATCAAACAAGACTGAGGCTGGGTAATCATTGATTCGAAGCGTACCCATGAGAACTCCGGGATCCTCCTCAACTCCTTCAGCCGAGATGTGGTTCAGGCAGCCACGGCTGACGGTCATGGCCTTGGCGGATGGTGTAGAGGGAGCTGGTGCAGGTGCTGAGGTAGCCGGTGCCTTCTGGGGACACTCCCTGGAGTAGTTCCCCGGCTGGCCACAGCTGAAGCAAGTGGGCCTCGGTGGTGGTGGAGGCAGCTGAGGGCGGAAGCCACTTCCAGCCGCACCCAAGGTCGAAGTAGCTGGGCGAGGCGGAGGTGGCCTGAACCCTGAAGGCCTTGGCGCGAAGGGAGCACGAGGCACCACACTGAAGGGCACAAATACCCGACACTTCTTGCCCTCAGAGGAGGAGCTATGGTTGTCAGTGGGAGCTGGCCTCTTGGACGACTCCAGCTCCTTCCTACCTTGCTCCATAGTGAGAGCTTGGTTGTAGAGCTCCTGGTAGGATTGGAACTTGAAGGGCAGGAGCTCATATCGGAGCCGAGGTGCGAGCCCCTTACGGAAGAGGTACTGCTTGTCCTCATCGTTGGTCACGTCCCGAGGGGCGTAACGGGAGAGGTGGTTGAACTCACGCCCATAGGATTGGACGTCCATGCGTCCCTGGGTCAAGTCCAGGAACTCCCTCCTCTTGAGGTCCATGATGGGCTTGGGGATGTACGCCGCACGGAAGGCGGTGCAGAAATCCGCCCAGGTGAAGACATGGCCAGCGTCGAACATCGACACATGGCTCTCCCACCAAGAGCCGCCGGCTCCATTCAACAGGTAGGTGGCGAAGTTGACTTGTTCCGCCACCAGAACGTGCAAGGCCGCGAACTTGCGCTCGAGGGCTCTCAGCCAATCATCCGCATCAAGCGGCTCTTTAGCTTCAGAGAATGTGGGAGGTTGGGACCGCAAGAACTCGGTGAGAGTGTTGCAGTCGTTGTTCCTCCTAGCCCCTTGTTGAACCAACTGCTCGAGCAGACGCTCATTTCACAGCCGGTTCTCCTCGATGGCCATCAGGACCTCCGCCATTGAGGGTGGCGGCGGTGGATCAGGATCGCCTGGGTTCCCACGGCGGGTAGGAGCCATTCTGAAGATTTGGAACAAGGACATGGTTAGTAACCAACTCCGGACAGTTAGGATAGATCATTAGAGTCCTTATTGATTTAGAGATTTAAGATAGCACAAGCACAAAACAGATTTAGTCAACACGGGTGACATCACGTCATCGCAGCGATAGCAAACGGGAAATCACTGACTCGAAATAAACACTGGACGGTAGAACCCAACCCCGAGAACCTAAACTTCGACACCAAGCTTAAAACAAATAGAGATAAGAGATCAGAGTAGAGCGAGTTGGATGAGGAGTAAAAAGAATCCTAAGAAGGTTTTCACAACTCATTTTTAGGTTATAAATAATTTTCAACCTAGACTCGACATCGACCAATAGAAAGGGTTTCCTACAGGCAGTCCTGCTCTGATACCAACTTGTAACGCCCCGACCCCAGGACTATACAATAAAGCTTTGTGCAACCGGTCATGCTACACAATCGAAGGTTACTGGGTTTATCAATCCCAGGCCAAAACCTTTGGCAGGCGTGCTCGGAATGGATCATCGGCACGCAACACTTCAATCATATCATAAGCTCAGACATAGCTATCATGTATAGTAGAGAGATCAAGACTTGTGGAACAATTGGCACATCACAGACTCTACGACACAAGGATTCATATAGCAACTGATATATAAGAAAAATACAAATATTACACACAAAAGGGGTCACCGACCCATCAGTACATCATGCGGAAGCGAAGTAGTGTTGTTAGTACAACAAGATCCAAATATAGGGCCTAAGAGGCCTACACATAAACAACCCCAGCCAGCTTGTTCCACGGTCCCAAGCTGCCACCTGGGAACCTCGAATTACTCGTCGATGTCCACGAAGAACCCACCTGTGTGCTCGGTGTCGTCCTCCTCTGAAACAAATTAATAAAGGCAGTAAAGAGAGACTGAGTACGACGTACTCGCAAGTTTAGTAGGGCGATATAGGCCCAATGATGACGGAGGCTCTAAAGCTGTATAGTAGCTATTTTGCATAAAGCTAGTTTTCAATTACAGAGATGAAAATGACCCAGGGCATCGACTACTCAGAGTATTTTTCATAAAGGGGATAAGAGAGTAAACTTTCCTCTTTGGTTCTCATCGAACCATTTGTAACCAGAAACAACTCATCTCCACCAAAGGCACTCCCTCGAATCACCCTCGAGAAAATGAACCTTTTATCACACGTTGTAATTGCAACCTCTAGCTGCCAAGTTTAATTAATTAGGTTATACTTTTCTATGAGCTAATCCGCCTTTCCCAAGAGTTTGTCCATAACCGTGGACACGGCTTTTCGAAAAGATTTACCCTGCAGGGGTGTACTAATTTACCCATTGGTACCGTCCGGCTCACCTATTTGGCCCTCTTCCGGGGAAGGCTGGCGAGTGGGCGCGGTTAAACCTTTACCTCGCATGAGACTATCCAAGAGTCATCTGTGGCGACAGGACAAGTTTACCCAGCCTATTTCAGCCCCTGCCCCCATCGCCACGTCCTAAACACCACCATCCTCATCATTTCTTTTTCCGCTCACACACACACGCGCAAATGGAAATAGCAAACTAGAGGACCCTTGGATACGCCCACACAAGTTATTCAGTTAGTAAGGAGCCCATACTCCGACCAATGGCAGCACGCTCGGTTCTTGGTTCTGTCTAAAAGCACTCTCAGCCTAGGCGGCAAGAATGAGGCAAAGCACCATCCCCGATGGCAACTCATCCAAGCCTTTTAGCAATTTAATTAAGTACCAACGATAAACACCATGTCCGAAACATTCCATCAACATCAATAATTATGGAATTAATTCAACGGACATATAGCATATGACTAAGCATGGCTAAGCATAGCTAAGTATCTAGTTACAACAATTATATCTTTGTCACCGGCCAACACATCAAACCTATGGTTCATAGGAGGGGGAGCATGTGATGGTTCGGGGAAAAACATGCATTCATAGGATACTCTAGTATTGACCAAAATCTGGTATAGAATCGAATGCAATATTATGGTGGATAAAATAAGTTTTCAAAACAGTAGGATGCTAGATGCCAAGAAGGTTAGGTTATCTCTTGCCTTGCTGCCGGGGCGTGTAGTACTGCTCGTTGGGGTAGGTAGGGTTAACCTCCAGTCCGGAACCTATCGATACCCAAGCAAATATAGAAGAACAAATAAATAACACGAAGACAAGGTTCAATGCACAAACATGATGGCATGTCAGGTTCATGCAATGATATACCCATATTATTTAACTAACAATATTAAATGGAGTGCCAAATAATTAGTGCAATTATTTGGAAGCACCCCATATTTAACTTAGGGACCAATATTGTTTATACTTTTAAATAAATTACTTAAATGGTTTAAATATGCATGAACATGACATGATTAGATAGGTTTTGTTCTTCCGATCATTTTGGTACCTTATTGATAATTTTCCGAGCTTCGATGAATAAATAGTGAATAAAATATTTATTTGAATTTAATTCTTTTAGACAATTTAAGAAAACATCAAAGTAAAATTCGTGATTATGATGTGATATTAGCATGTTTAGATAGCATTTGAATTGCTGATCAGTTTGATATAACATTTGCAAGATTTGACTTAGTATTTAGCAAGTTATGAAAATTTCGAGTTAGTAGTGAAACTAGCCGGTACTTTCGGTAGAGGTCCCGGTAGTACCGGTTTGCCGGTACTTCCGATTGTAGTTCCGGTTCTAAACCCAAAACTTCCAGTACCGAAAATTCCTAGCCGGAACTTCCGGTGAAGTGCCCGGTAGTACCGGTTTAGCGGTACTTCCGGTACTACTGCCGGTGCTACTTCCAGTTATAAAGTGAAACTAACAGAGCTGGGCCAGTACTAGGGGTGGTACTTCCGGACCTACTTCCGGTTTAGCGGTACTTCCGGACCTACTGCCGGTGCTACTTCCGGTTATGATTTGAAACTAACAGAACCAAATTTTTCTAACCGGTACTGCCACCGGTAGTACGACTGGTACTTCCGCTCAAAGGTTTGAGCACGGCCGCGACGCGCGCGCGCGGTGACCGTGACGATGGAGAGCACGCGCACGGCACCGGGGTGAGCGCGAGGGCGCGCTAGCAAGTGCAGGTGACGCGCGGGCAGCGAGGACCTAAAGGGGCGGCGCCGCTACTCCTAGGCCGCCGGAACGACGGAGGGGACGGCGACCAGAGGCGGCCAGCGGCGGCACTCGGAGAGAGAGAGGGACCCAGGGGGAAGGGAAGAGGAAGAAGAGGTCGAGGAGGACAGGGAGCTCACCCTGAGCTTGTTCAGCAGGCCGGAGAGGGCGAGGAGCTCGGACGGCGAGGCGCGGGAAGTCGAGGACAGCGGGGAGGTGCTCGGCGGAGCTTTACCGGCCGTGGGGAAGAAGAGAACGGCGAGCTCGACTCGTGGTGCCCCGGCTCAATTCAACCGGCGGGGACGGAGAGGAGGACACGTCGGAGCGCTTCCCGCCGCTTCGATTCGGACGGGGAGGCTCCTCGCGGCGGCGATTCGTCGGCGGGCGGCGGCGGGAGGTGCCGGTCGGGGGAGCTAGGGTTAGGGTTCGGCTTGATCCGGGAAACGGGGAGGAATGGAGAGAGGAGAGAGGGGGGAGTAGGTGAGGGCCGTGGGGCGGCCACTTAACCCTAGGGGGGCACGGCAGTGTGCGGGAGCGGGCGGCAATGGCGACAGTGCACGCCACTGTCGCCACAGGGACGACGGGCCGTCGGTACTTCCGGTCATTTTACCGGTAGTACCGGTCAGGTGTTTCAAAACAGAAACTGGCTATTTTATTTGGGCATCTAAACTATTCCAAAAATTATACAAAATTTTAGGGATGCTCAGGATAAGGTAAGGGAACTCCCCATAATTTTCTTTTGAATTTTTGCGCAAGTTAACATGGTTTCAAAAATGGGGTTTGAGTTGAACCACTTTTGGGGGTTTTGCAAGTTGGAAACAATTGGAGGCCAACCATTTGGTTCTTATGCATTGTTTGAACTTGGGGAACCTTTTGGACAATGTGCTCACTTGTCATGCCATGGTTTGTACCCTTGCTTGCAATTTGATGGTTTGGGTGGTTTGGGAAGGTTTGGCTTCCCTTTTAAACTGTTTTCCATTTATTACTTGTTAACATTAGCAATTTAAGTATATGCCATGATGCAAACATGAGATGCAAAAAGTGGAAAAAATTCTTCGTATTTTTCAGTATAAAGCTGGGGCTGTTACATTCGTCGTGTTGAAACATCACGTGATGATCGGGTGATAGACTCTACGTCCACATAGAACGGGTGTATCCTACAAGTATATATAAAAAAATATCCATGCGAGTATTTGGAAAATTAAATCATGTGAACTAATCAACTAAATATAGTATAGAGCAAGAGAGTGGCGTTTTGGTGCCCGGGCTCATATGAGCCCGATTTTGTTTTCGATTTTTTTAAAATACTAAAATGCTTCGAAAAATTCTGAAAAAAATTGGACATGAACATATTGAAGTATTCAACACTCGTGTAAAAATTCGACAGAAAATATCAAATTTTGCGCCCTGTGTAAAAAAGACAAATCTGTCTTTTTGAATAGTGGACTGTTCACCTATTTTGTCTGTCAGATTTTTGTCATTTTTGCACAGGGCGCAAAATTTGATATTTTCTGTCGAAAATTTACACGAGTGTTGCATACATGAATATGTTTCCGCATAAATTTTTTCAGAATTTTTCGAAGCGTTTTCAAATTTTAAAAAAATCGGAAAGGCAGCCGGGCTCATATGAGCCCGGGCACCGAATTGCATTTCCGATAGAGCAACGATTAATATATGTACTGTATTTAATCTTGACGATGTCCTGCAATGGTTTGACTCCAAGAAATGAACCGATTCAACCCCATATCCATGCATTCTATTATGCCAATTGTTCAGTCATTTTTTTGGAACACGGGCATCTACATCTAAAATAGCGATGGACTGATCATGATGCGATGACAAGCACATGAGGTCAGGAGAAAATGGGAGATGCATGGAATAAAGAAGATGTGGACAAATCTGATGGGAGCAGTGCGTGAGCGAGCGCAGATCTTCTGGCTTGATTACCGATGGCACGGCGTCCCCTGACGGCGACAACCAGCACGTGATCCAGCAACGCCCGCACATGCAAATTGTGTGACCACACGCGCGTGACAACGTCAAGATTGTCAGCTCGGAGACTGGCCTCGGGATCACCAAGCGGTAATAATAAAGCTTAGATCGAGCCAAGGTAACTAGGACTAGGACGGTTTTTAATATATTTTTATTCTCTTTGATGATCTGCTGCAACGTTAACCAGGAGGATGATTGCCACCTTTGGGTACGAAGGCACTATGCACGTCAGCATTATTCTCTCTTCACGCTATTAGGTTGCTGTATGTACTAATATAAGTACGTATATTAGCTATCCATCCCGGAAATTCGTTTCGGCATATGGGTGCATATGCTCCTGCTGCTTGGAAAATATATTTTGCAATGTCAAAAAATTCGGAACAAAAATTTGGCATAAACATCTCGACATTCTACGTGTGCACGCCAAGTTTCAAGTAAAACCGATATTTTTTATAAGCTGTGTAAAAAAGACAACATAAATGTCTCGTTAATAGTCTATTTTTGCACCAATTTTTGTCTTTTTACACACGATACAAAAAATATCAGTTTTCCGTGAAATGAGCCCATAAGATACCGAGATGTACGCGCGCAATTTTTTGCCCAATTTTTTTGACATCCCAAATATGTTTCAAATGCAATTTAAATACCGGGAGCATATGCTCCCGGGTGCTAAAACTTCACCCCCCATCCATCCCATGACATATCTGAACTTGACCGAATTAATATCAGCAGCAGCGGCAACAAAAGAAGAGTGGACGACGAGTCATCTCCAAAAGTAAAAAAAAACGAGAGCAACATACATCTCTTTGATGCAGAGGTCAGGATATCCCTTTTATAACAAGAAAAAAGGAATCGGATATTCTCTTCAATTGCACCTTGAATTGGTAAGTATTCACCGATGGTTATGAAAATAAGAGTAGCTTCTTGATAGCATACCCCGTGAGATATAAAAATAGCCGTAAATGCAAATATTCATGATAGTAGTGTCTCACGTAATATCTCGGAACATGTCATAGGCCAGCTGCCTAGCACAAGGTTTCGTATTTCGGCGATCTTTTTTGTGCGCATAGTCCAATTGCAGGGTCGTCCAAATATCCAAAAATATTTTCTTTGGCAAGAAAAACATCATTTGTGTTGACCAGTTTTCCATGTGACCGAGAATTTCAAATACTCTTTGGAATAGAATTTAGCAACTTGTTTAGTTTCAAATTTTAGCTAAAATTTCTCCGATCACAATTACTTGTCAGTATGTGCGACTTCTAAATAAATTAATAAACAGGCTCTGTTGATAAATTTCACAAAGGCTCTTACAAAAAATAGATGGTGGACATGTGCATAATTGACTGCAATTGAGAAAACATACCCTACACGAATGGAAATTGTTAACATATACGCCTGCTAGGTGCTAGCTAGAAGTTGAGCAGCTCGCGGTGCTAGACCTACTATTTTGTGATGTCAATCAGGGCGTGTCTGCATGTAACATGTGATACCTAGACCCAAAACAACCCAAAACATTGCATAGCCCCGATGTGGGTTTATCTAGTGGAAAACACAACATGATTCCAATCTCCTTGGTGCCGGATTTTTGTTGATTTTTTCATGAAGTTCCAGTAAAACAAATTATTTTCAAGACTACATTAGATGCTCAATTCATATTTGTAAAATTTTCTAAACAAATGTTAACACTTTTGCGTGTAAATAAATATTTATTTCTTGGCCAAATTTTATTTTAAATCAACATTTGATTTTTTTTTAGTTTTTCTATTTCGAAATGTAGTTTTTCATTACCTAGTCCCAGGGCACCTTGGAGCCAAACCTGCACTTACGTTTATCTGGGCTTGTTTCCGGTACGAAGGCTGCTCGGACCGTAAGCCTAGGCCTATATAGACTATGCAATGGATGTGTTTCTTGTATAAACAGCAATGGGCCTCCTTTTGCTTCCCTAGGAAACAAAATTGGGTTTTCATGGCCTTCGTGGTTTATGTTGTTGCCAGGCTTAATTTCTGCGCTCAGGCTGGACGAACCAAATTCATGCAACTGAAACTTTGGCTTATTTTTTTGACTTGAGCTTAGCTTGTCTTACTCCAAGGGGTCTTTTATTTTCAAAGTAAGAAAACATATTTACAAGTTTTAAACAATTATAAAAAATATTGGATATGGTAAATTATATACTCCCTTCGTTTCAAATTAGTTGTCGCTGATTTAGTACAAATTTGTATTATGAAACAAAGGGAGAATGCTATAAATTTGCATCATCTTGATAGTTTTGAAATGTGCACTATTCAATATACACAAATCCACACTTTGTCATTTTGTGTAGCCTAGAATACAAGTATTTCGTAATAAGAATTTGCAAGCTTGGACCATAAATTATTCACTACATCCTACTTTTTCACAAAATTTTAAAACGTTAAAATATGATTTAATAATTTTTGAAAATAAACCCCCTTGGAGCTCAACCTTAGTTTGGAATTTCCGCCAAGAAACACCTTCCCATGGGTCCCATCTAACAAGACACCTTAGGCCCTTAAACTACAAAGAAATCACATCTAGATTTCCATTCGACTTTTTTACAGACCCTAAAAGTTAGGCTCGTATTACAAAATTAGGAACACAGTTCTTGCTAGGTGATAGCATGAAAACATGCATGGCTTACAAAAAATTATTTTTATTGTGTCGCTCTCGGCTTCTCATCCCACATGTTCCCGATGCACGGGAGAAAGCAAGTTTACAAAAAAATTCTCTTGGGAACTTGCACCGGATGAAAGATGATAAGGTGTTTGTTGAGCATCTCTGCGAGATTGCTCGCATCTGATCGACTACTTTCTCAACTACACCGACTTACTCCATGTCGATGCGTGACTATGACATCACCACCACCATGGACGGCGATATTACCGCAAATACCGCTATGCACGATTATCCTCCTATCCGGGTTGACATTACGTTTTTTTCAAATGGGATACATTTACAAGTATTTTCTTCGAAATACTGTATGTGTAGTTTACATATGATGTTTATGTCATGGTGTTCTTTTTATTGAAGTTTGCTAATTATTCAACACATGTTACAAATGCAAGGCAAGGTTTTCTAAACGGCATGTCGCACATAACATTTATTTCTTGAGACACGAGCCCTCATGTATGTTTCCAGCTTTGATTTCACTAGGAAAGGAGACACAATTAAGTTTGGAATATTCAGTTTTAGAGTAGTGCATACTACTTTCATTCTAAAATATAAGATGTTTTAATAGCTCATTTTAGCTTATCAAAATGTTTTATATTTCAGAACGGATGTAATAGTAAAGAGAAATATCCATACATGGGTTGGACCTTACTGTTTTGCCCTGCCGTGCTCGGCTTGTCGCTTTCAAATTGACTCATCTCCAATTCTCCTTCACATGCATACATCATGGAGGAAATTCCTCATTTCACACTCGATTAAAATGTGCTGCCCTATTTGGATCTTAAAAAAAAAATTCTTTTGATACTAGATACAAAATAATGTGTTCCTGGATTGACACCGTGATCTATTTTTAAGAATAACAATAGTAAAATTATTACAAATGAAGAAAATAAAAACAACACCATTGATCACGAGGAGGAGCAACAACCACCCATCAATTGATAACACATGGACTTCAAGAGTGGTTCTCCAGAAACAACGTCTTCAAGAAATGGACGACACCACCATTGTCGGATAAGGCTAGACTATGTGGTTTCACCCTTAAAATCAGGTCCGAGCAACTCCAAACAATTTTGCTTCATATTAGTATTGGAGAATACATGGAGTATCTTTTTTTGGGTTTAGTTTTGATTCAGATTTAGCTTCAGCTTTGCTTTAGATTCAATGCAAACTACTAAGTATTGCTTCAGGTTTGACTTTACTTGGTTGCAATAATTAATTGGATGGACATTGTAAGGTGTATGGGAGGGTTCTAGATACATCTTGACTTGCTAGAGGCTAATCACTGAATCCCAACCTGTGCAAAAGTTAGCAGCACAACGACCAGATTAAGCAACACCTACAACAAACAACAACTAGTGTAGCTTGTTTCGGTGGTGTGTGTATAGCTTGTGTTGGTAGCCAGGGTGGCTGTCTGGGTCCCCTCGCGACGGTCGTGTTCCATGACGGTCGGCGAGGGTGTTTGTTCTGATTTTAGGTCGGCTTCCCGCTAATTAACCGGCCAACTCTTGTATTTCTTCTTTATTGATGAAAATGACATGTCTTTTGCCTCGGTTCAAAAAAAAACCTGTGTCTTATTTTGGTACATTGTTGGTAAGATTTCTTAAACAATATTTTGTCTCTGATTTCGAAGCAATGTTTAACCTTAATTAAATAATATTCTTGTTAGTCGAGGATCCTCGAGAAGTGGACATATACTCTCCAATCGTAATTTTATGTCTAAGCAGTGATTGTCCATGCTCTGATATATTTGAACCAGGTCAGTCTAACGTTATGGCCTCCTTTAGAACCATCATCATAGAGATATTCCTGAACAATCTTGTACCATATGGGCCCGATCATTTCCCTTTTTTTTTTTGAGAAACTGGGCCCGATCATTCCCAGCCGCTATAACAAAAGTCGAATCTGAAAATCAGGTCCATATCAGGGCCCACAGGACTCTCGCAGGCAATAAATACACAGGCCAACATAGGAAAGAATTCCAGACACAACTAGGGAAGCACATTTCTTTCTCAAAAGAACAAAGAAGAGAGTAGGGAAGCACATTTTAATCAGCGTCAAATAAGGAATTTCTTCTTCTACATCATGCTTCTGTTAAGGTCCTCCATGAGAACTACTCCTAGGGCGGTAACCAGCAAAACAAAATGAAACAAATACAACCAGATCAGGCTAGCTTTAAATTAAAGCGGACCGGGGAGGAGCTTTATTGCCGATAAATTCAGGCTGATAGTACTACAGTAGTAGGTGCAGCTAGTAGTGTGTGTACTCCGATCTTCCAAATGGTTGGATTGACTTGAGAGTTGAGACGACGAGTCATGTCATGTCGCCAGGCAGGACCAAGAAACAGCAGCTTGATTAGCCGGCGCAGCTTTCCTCTCTTATTATGAATTATCCGTCCGTATTAAAATGTAAGATGTTTTAATATTTTTTTCCATCCGTATCTAAACATATTTTAGTGTAAGATTTATTTAAACCTTAAACTAAAACATGTCTACATATATATAGGATGAAAAAAGGTAAAACATGTTACGGGCTCCTTTGATTTGAAGGGTAGGAAAACTAAGGGAATAGGAAAAGTAAAGGAATGAAATGTCTTGCTCAACCTGATCCTTTGGGTATAGGAAACCGTTCTCATCACGCGCAGGAATTCTTACATGAGGTATGAGCTCATGCTCTTTTTCCTATGAAATCATGTTGTCCACTTCCTATAGGATTAATTCCTACAGGGTACAATCCTATGAGTCAAACATACATCAAAGGAAAATATCCTCAGGAACCGAATCCTGTAGAAATCCTAAGCTAATCCTTCAAATCAAAGGAGCCCTACATTTTGATACAGAGTAAGTAGGAGGTAGACGAGTACAGTGGTTTCTTGCTGCAGCTGGTTAGCTGCTGATGCTGATGCAGATGGACAGGAACTCCATCCATCCGTTGCATCGCATGCCATCTGAAGTCTGAACCAGATCGATCGATGAGATGCTGGATCTGCACATGCATGGAGCTCCATTCGCCGCCTCTATCCGGCCGGGACCAGAAGACGACCGCGCCGTAGGAGCTTAACTAATTCGAGTGGCTTGCTGCGGCTTCATTCGTAGCTGTCTCCGTGTGTGCTTGGTCGACCGTTTTTTGGCCAACTGTAAACCATTTCTTTGGCGGCCAGTTGCTTTCATGTTCCGTTTCAAATTATTTTTAAAAATTTAAGAGCCCGTCGTAGTCAGCAAGAGGTTTGTTCTTCAACGAATGCACCTCGCCGTTTTCTGCGACCATCAATATATAGCCTGGATATATTCCCGTCAAATTATTATTTACAATTTAAGAGCCCGTCGTTGTCAGCAAGAGGTTTCTTCAGCGGATGTGTTTTCTGCGACATCAATTTATAGCCTCGACATATTCCTGTCAATGGCTAGGTTTAATTAGGATTATACAGCACACACGTTAATTAGCTCTAGAATTACTTACAGCTACCTATTATACACCATATTAAACAGATAATGGTGCTAGCTAGCTATCTAGGTAGCGACAGCCCCGATCGAGTTAATGCCGCGCACGACTGATGGATACGTGCGACCGACCAGCAGAGATGAGCAGAGCGCCGCTTACGCTGGCCATTGCTTGGTCTGTAGCCACTAATTCGACGCCCAAATCAACGGTCCAGTGCCCGTGTTCGTATGGGAGACGAGGTGTTTTTTTCTTTTTTTGATTGATTGATTGATTTCTCTGTCGACAGAAATACGTATACAGTGGACGGTGGTTGAAGAGTTCCGCGTACGACGACGGTTCGATTACGGTGCGTACGCGAGACACGCACTACCTACTTGCAAATGGGTCCGGTACAGGTACAGGTACAGCTGGAGCAGGGATATACGTACGTACGTATCCTGCCAAATTAACATGAAACAAAAACAGGAGGGCGCTCCACGTAGACACGTACTGACGTACATCGCGGCTGTTGACGCGTCCCGATCATCGGAGCCCAGCATAAACTGGACAGAGGATAGTATATGCGCACCCAGAGGTTTTACATCTCCCTAGATATATATAGACAAGTCATAACGCCGTAAAGCTGTCAAAACTTTTTTTTCTTCTTCTGTGCATTCACTGGCATATTATGCTTGAAAAGAGGGAAACCCAATACTGTACTATCAAGGAACCGTAAGGGAATATCAAAACATCACACGGCATCTCACCCATCTAATTCCTTGGCAGCATGACATATACAAGTTGCTAAAGATACGTTCCGTAGATTGTCACCAGTTGTGTACTACTCTCTCCGTATCAAAATATAAGATGTTTTGGACTTTTGCTTTCTATCTGTATCTAGACATATTTTAGTGTAAGGTTTAAATAAATCTTGCATTAAAACATGTTTAGATACGAATGAAAAGTAAAAGTCCAAAACATCTTATATTTTGATATGGAGGGAGTAGCTCGTGATTATTAAGTTAATTAGACCGAGAGGTTTCGAGTGCATTTTCCTAGAGACAAGTGGCTAGGCTAGCAACTAACAGACACCCGTAGCTAGTTCAATCCACCGGTCTTAATTGTCCAAGTCGTGATATATTCGGCGGAATAAGAAGCTAGGGAGAATATTTACAAACAGAATAATATTTTCAACGTGGTTGGTTCGCCAGATAATTAACCTTAGCTAGCTTGTCAGGTGGACCCTCCATACATGTTTATGTTTATGTTATCCCTGCTAGCAAGCTGCGGTGCGCATGGAGCAAGGCAACAAAAGATCGAGCGGTGTTTTCTTTATTTATTTCTGCCCAAATTAGTTAGTATCTTTCTGTAAGGGATCCCCCCAAATGATTAGTACTATAACGCTCAATCAATCCTAACGGGACGCGCATGATCGATCGATCGGATCAGTGAGCACAACGGCCTGATGGGCCTCTCTCTGGCATGCAATGGATCCTCTGTGCAGTGCGCTTAGAGCTTGGCATGGAGGACGCCATTGACGTCTAGGTTGTTGTGGTTATCTGCACTGCGTTGTGCAGAAAAACAATTGCACCCAAGTCATGACAAGATGCAGAGTGAGCCGCCGCGCAGGAGGGGCTCCAGATCTGACGCCGCAGGCAATGCCTTGATGTCCCGATCAGACAACCAAAACCCACTAACACTCTGTGCTAACCCAAACCCCCCCTTATCCGTTGAACTCGGTCGGTCCCACCACGTCAGCTTAGGACTCGGCACGAATTCTCAAGGCATCATCGCAGCCGTTCATCGCTTCGATCTTTTCTGACCACCGTTACGTCTGTACTAGCTGCATGTACTGTACACCGAGCAAGAAAATGAACCCGAGAGCTACTACAATAATACAGTAGCGCCTAATTATAGAGGCATGCTGGGCCATGTATAATGAATTAATGATCGATAAAACAGTTTTAGCTTAGTCATGTGGAGGATCCCGATGAATTTTGTGAAGGAAGAACCCTCCTTTGTGAGTAATCGTAGTTCCCTCCTTGTCAAGAAAAACATATCACTAGAGAATAAAAAGACATGTCATACGCACGCCATCTCAACAATTTTTGTTTGCATGCTACTTAAATTATGACAAGATTAATAATAAACTAGAAAACATGCGATTACGATGGAGAAAAATGTCTTACGTTTTTTAATGACGATATCATCTCTTAGCTAAGAGATAAGAGAGGACAATATTTATTTTACTCTCTGGTTCACCTCAGCAATCATCCTATCACTATGATATCTCAGTTGTACATGTACTTATCACTTTTACCCGAGAAAAGAGAGTACTCGTGATTTAGAACCCGGTTCCGCAACATTCCATAGCTATATTTGATTGTTTAGTTAGCCATTGAAAACATCGACACTTCTCTGTAGCTTATTATTCATTTTTCACGAGTTCTGCTTGTCGTATCTTTGTTGCTTATTTTTGTAGTCTACACGTGGTTTTTGTACCGCTCAACTCGATTTGAGCATATATTTTCCATTGAATGGAATAACAGATTATGGTTGTGCCTCTCCGCAAAGAGGTAAACTGTTTTAGGTGGTGTCTTCGGCAATAGAGATAATGTTCTGTCTGCACGTCCAATGCTATACCAGTTATCCTTATGATACTGTTAACTACTCCTAATTTTATTTTTTGTTCTCTTTTATATATTATGTTTGTATTGGTATGATCATTATCTTTAAATATAGGCAATATGTTCAATACTCCTAATTACTCATTGTGTTTTAATCGAAGTCATGTCGCTTGTAGTTTTGGACCCTGAAACCTCGTGTCTCCTTAAGAAATGTGCTATGCCATTGCATTTCAGTTTTGCAGAACACCAACTTAATTTTCTATTTGTAACCTATATTATTCCCGCGAATTTTTTCTATGCATACATTGACTATTTTTCATCGTAATGCCGAGTTTTGTAATATCTACAACATATCATTAAATTCCTCAACCTTGTGCAAAAATGATTTTTGCAAGCCTTACTTGACCCGTGTCCAATTTAGAAATCCGTAGAAAAAATTCAGTGTCTACATCAATTCTGGGAGCGACATTTCATTGGTATGTTGCAACGAAAGTTGCGCCGATTGCCATACATTAGTTGGACCCAACGTGAGAGGCTTCCTGTTTTTGAACAAATGATATTTCTAATCAAATAATAATTGATTACTTCGTGTTTCACATCCAGTCGAGGTTATTTGACCCTAGTTATCATACACATCATCTATTATTCCTTGCGAATACAAATGCGAGCATCCATGATGGGTTTCCCCATTCAACACCACGGTGAGCACATGTTCTACTGATCTGGAGTGTGATCCTGAATATGTCAAATATTCCATATTAGATGGTTATTCCGTATTTGACGAGCTGCATTTGGACATTCTCAGCTAAAATTGACATACTTTATTCACAGGGCAATGAAGAAGAAAGGAATGGGGCATCCCCCTACTTCCAAACTATTTGTTGAAAAGACTTGCTAGCTCATATATATGTTGAATGATTAAATTAGTCCAGTTCAACATCTCAACAACAATACCATCAATCTTTATCATTATGGATTTTATGAGACTTGTATTCCAATTTGATAAGATTAATACAACACCGCTTTCCATTAAGCTTGTTGATAAAAGGTTGCCACATATTTACATTTCGTGTTGCTTGCATTTATGGAGGTGACAAGCATAAAATATACTTTTTGAAATCAAACTAGTGGACAATAAGTTATCAAATACTACAGGTGTTGAAACGTTGAGTAGTATCTATGTTTACTTAGAGACATATCTCATTGAAACTAATGACGATGACACACTAAAGAGTTTCTAGTACTCTGAAACTTCATGAACTTGTTAACATGTAAACTTGAGTAAGTTCGGAGTTTCACACCACAATTCAAACTTTCATTATAGTGCAATGTGTATTGTGTCTAGAAGATAGTTTATCTTTGACCAAGTCAAGATATGCGCCAATAGCAAGTTCTTAAGAACCTAAGAAGGTCTTAGGGACACAACTGTTCTCATAAGGTTGATAGATTGAGCGTCGCGCCAATATGGTGGCTCTTTATATGTAATTATATCTTTGAATCATCCTCTTTTATAAGGAGACACGTGTTACGAGATGTCACACAAATATCCGTTTCTGAAATAAGAGTAATTCAGCAGATATGCTTTTTTTGAATCATATCTTCAAGATGATACAAAGTATATCCTCGATTTATTCACCATGCATCCAATGGATCGAAAGAGCTCCGTGTCATATATTGGAGGCATGGTGGCGTCATCCAAGCTGAATCTGGTTTACAAAGATTTGTCTCTGGATGTGGCACTTAATAATCCCACGATTTCACAGTTTAATTGGCAAAATAAACAGACACCGATACATCAGTCTAACTGACATGCACTTTCAGTATACGCTTGGATCATGCATATACCAAGAATAATGCATTTTCTCACGCCACTCGTCAATGCTTAGAGACAAGGATATCACGTGGAGGAAAAGAAAATATTATCAGAAAAAGGCAAAAACATCACTCATTTTTAGAAAGAAAACATCACTCGTTAGCGCTTGGAGACACCAAAACGAAGTGTGAGTGTGTGAGCATAGACCAGAAAGCAAAAACATACAGCAACAATATATACAGTACATATATAAATGCTCCCACTTATTGCGCCCATCTTCTCCCCACACAACACAGTCTCCTCTTTTACTCCTCCTTTCCCAAGCCGAGCAGAAGCAGCAGCAGCAGCTAGCGGCGGCCAAGAAGAAATGGGCGACCGGGCGTACGCGCCGTCCTCGAAGCCGGTCCCCGTGGCGGCACCGCGGAGCGCCAACGGGTCGGCGAACGGCAGCGGCAGCGGCGGAGGGCAGGCCCGGCCGCCGCCCATGGTCCCCGGCCGCGTCCCGCCCCCTCCGATGTACCGACCGAAGCCGATGGCACCGCCGCCCCGGCGCCGGCGGAGCGGGCGCGGGTGGTGCTGCGCCTGCTGCCTGTGGCTGACGCTGGTGCTGGTGGGGCTGGTGTTCCTGGGCGCCATCGCGCTGGGGGTGTTCTACGTGATATACCACCCGCAGCTCCCCACCTTCGCCGTGACGTCGCTCCGGCTTGCGGCGCTGAACGTCTCCGATGCGGACACCGTGACCTCCCGCATCGAGTTCACGGTGACGGCCCGCAACACCAACGAGAAGATCGCCTTCGCGTACGGCGACATCGCGGCGGCGTTCGCGGCCGACGGGACCGACATCGGGGACGGCGTCGTGCCCGGGTTCGTGCACGCGGCGGGGAACACGACGGTCATCAAGGGGTCGGCGTCGGCGGTGGCAGCCACGGTGGATCCGGTGCAGGCGGAGCGGCTCAGATCCAAGAAGTCGCACGCCATGTCGGTGGAGATGGACTCCAAGGTGGGGTTCCAGATCGGGCGGTTCAAGTCGAAGCGGCTCAACGTGCGCGTCCTCTGCGGCGGGTTCACGGCGGGGCTCGCCAAGCCTCCGCCCGCGCCGTCCCCGGCGCCGACCGTCCTCGTGGCCGCCGCGCCCGCGCCGATCCGGTCGAAGAAAGTCAGGCTGCTGTCGTCCTCGTCGTCGTCGGGCGGCGGGGCGACGACGACGACGGACGCCAAGTGTAAGCTCCGCGTCAAGATCTGGATTTGGTCGTTTTGACGAGAGAGATTCTTTTTTGTTTCGTTTTTTTTTTACCTCTCTTCTTTTTCTTCTTCACACTGTATGTGGATTTATTGGAGTATAGTTTATATGATGATGATGATTTTCTCGGCCTTTTGCTTGCTTACTCTCTTGGCAACAAATTCGTCCGCGTAGATAGAGTAGATAGATAGATAGATCTACACGGTGGGGTGAGTTGGTCCTTTGAATCTCGCAAACAGGGCCTAATTCTGCGTAAGAAACAGCAGCATCTAGTCAGCAGAGGAAGGGCGATTACGCGAGCCGGCGCGTGCACGGGCGTCGGTGGCGTCACCCGAAGAAGAAAGAAGAAGAAGCAAGCGAGTTCCTTTCCTTCCAGCTAAAGAGAAGAGTAAGCTCGATTTCCTTTTTGGTTTCGCTCCTATCCTCTTCTTCTCCTCCGGCTCCGGGGCTCCATGCCGGGGAGGGAACAGCTAGCTGTACCTTGGCTGGCTGGCAGCTGACTCTCCGGGCCCGTCGGTTTCCGGGACCGCTTGTAAGCGAACTGGCGGCTGAGCTGAGCCTGGAAAGAAAGGGCCGTTGGTTCGTGCGAGGCGACGTGACGTGTGTCGGGGAAAGAGATAAGAGCGACGTCACTCGAACACGAACAGTGCCCACCGCTCATCAGTGCTCATACTGGCGGTGGCGGTACAATCCTGAAGCTACTGACTGAGACTGGGTTTTTTAGCCGGAAGAAATGCAGCCTACGCGCACCGGATCATGACCCTCCACGTGTGGGGTTGGGTACGGGACCTCGGAGAGAGAGAATTGCCAAGCACACATGACTAGCATACATAACGGTCATATAATCCCAAATACACATACTCGTCATTACAGGTACAACGAGTACCCAAGGCCACGAGTCTGCGAGAAAATGACAAAAAAAACTATCACAATTGGGGCTGCGGTGTCACATAACTACCGACATTGCATGATTTGTCCGAAACCTATCTATATTGGGGTTGGACACATAGCACTGATTGCGCCGTTTAGCTGGTTTAACCGTGTATCTGACCGGTAGGGCCCGCTGTTAGGTCGACGTGGCAACGGAGGACGTTTCCCCCACCTGACGGCCGTTAGGTCTAAGCTCCTCTCTGCCCGCTCGTTGAGTCCACCCTCGCCGCCGCCCGCTCCCGCGTCGCCGTCGCCGGAGTTCAACCTCGCCGCCGTCATGGTATCGTGGGGAGACGGCGAGGAATCGTCTGAGGACCATAGCAATGCTAGCACTGAGGTCAGTTCATTTCTAGGGTTAGGGTTTCTCGTATTTGGGGATTTTCGAGTGAGCCAGATCTTCTCTGATCTGCAATGTAAATTCTGTTTATTAGGGCATGGCCACTCTTTACGACTCTGAATGGGAAGGGTTAGCTAATGGAGCATCACCTCCACGCTGTAAGTGCGGACCCATTGCAGCAAAGTTCGTAGCTTGGGAAGGATGTGACACGGGAAGGAGATTTTTTGGCTGTTCAGGGATGGTGTGTAGCAATTTTCTTATGCTTTCTATTCATCGGTGCTTATTATTCAGTCAATAGAGGTACTGAAATTAATCTGTTATGTTTTTTCTGTAGCTAGGGGAAAGGTGTGATTATGTTAGATGGGTAGATGGAGAGTGGCCATCATCACTGTAGAAAGCTGTGCTAAAATTATGGGAGATGTATATAGAAGTGAAGCAAGCAAGAGTTACTGATGCTCTGAATCATTGCGATGAAAAGTTTAATTTTAGGGATGAAATAACCAAGCTGCACCGTGATCTGAAGATTGTGCAAGCAGAAGCGGACAAGACTGTGAAGGAGAAGCAGGTGACACTTGCTATGAAGGCAAAGGCTGAACAAGCACTTATTGATGCAAGGGCAGAGCTGGAGGAGAAGAAGAAGCTGGATGCTTGTGCTAGTAACATGCACAAGGTGTTGAGGATCAAGGCAGAGAAGGAGAGGGATAGAATGAAGGAAGAGATGGATGCAATGAAGCAGGAGAGGGATAATTGAAGGCAGATAAGAAAAAAATGGAGTTCATCATTACTGATTTCCTGAAGCAGAAAGAAGGTAACAAGAAAAGCTGAGGAAGATTAAAGAATTATGTGATGAGGAGTGATGAGTGCAATGTTTCAAAATTTGTGTAATGAAGTGAAGATTTGTAATATTTGTTTTAGAGTACTGTACTATTTGTTTCAAACTATGAGATCTATCAAACTGTTGTAATATTTGTTTCAAACTGTTGTACTATTTGTTTCAAACTATGTAGTGAATTGAATTTATGAAGATTGTTGGTCACCTCAATGAAGTTAACTGATTTGATGAATATTGTTTGCTATTATGATTATGATTGAAAAGGGCGTCGACATTTTCTCGCGTCGATGGCGACACCCTTTTAGGTTACAAGTATGATTGAAAAGGGTGTCGACATCTTCTCGCGTCGATGGCGACACCCTTTTAGGTTACAAGTATGATTGAAAAGGGTGTCGACTTCTTCTCGCGTTGATGTCGACACCCTTTTAGGTTACAATTATGATTGAAAAGGGTGTCGACATCTTCTCGGGTCGATGTCGACAACCTTTTTAGGTTACAATTATGATTGAAAAGGGTGTCGACATAGCATTGTTCACAAAATAATGACAAGGTACACAGACCATTGTTCACACAAACAACACAAGTACATAGCATTGTTCGCAGAATCAACACAAGCAACAAGCAACAACAGTGACCCATTGTCTCAGGTATACAGACAACAACACAGCAACATCACAACAACTTCAAGCCAGAGGAGGGTCCTTTGCATCTCTTCCAACACCAGCATTTGCACCAGCTGTGAAATATGACATGACTCTTGGACCAGATGTAGAAGAGCTTGAAGCACCAGTAGGAGGCACAGGGGTAGAGGAGCTTGAAGCACCAGTAGGAGGCACATGGGTAGAGGAGCTTGAAGCACCAGTAGGAGGCACAGGGGTAGAAGAGCTTGAAGCACCAGCAGTTGGAGCAGGCATTGATCTATTTGCCTGGTACACAAGATCATGCATTTAGTACATAATTCCAACAATTATATGCATGTAGTACACAATTTCAACAATTATATGCATTTGGTGATTATTTTACCTTATGATTATTTTTCCTTATGGCAAGGTCTGGCCTCAAAGGCTCTGAACAGCTTGTGTACTTGTGGCCTTGCAGTTTGCAATTGCTACAAGTGATTGTTGCCATCCTAGAATTTTCCTTTGTTTTGGGCACCTCAAATTTTCCTTTCCTTCTTTTCTCCTGCCTTCTTCCTTTCTGGTGATCTTTGAAACCTGGTGGCATGATATCCTCAGTATTGGTCTTTGTCCAGCCATGTTCACCTGGCATAGGAGCAAACACAGGCTTGTAGCTGTTGATATACATTGGTTTCTTGAAAAAGTGAGACACAAAATCCTCTGGATGTAGCTCTGCTTTGTATATTGCACTGACAGCATGGTTACAAGGCAACCCTGACATTCCCACTTTCTACATGAACAACTTCCCATGTCCAGATCGACCTCATGTGTAGCATCACCACTTTTCACCTGCCACAGTCCAAGATCAGCTCTTTTAGGAACACAATGTCTAGAATATGTTTTCATAAGCTCTAGCCTCTCTGTATAATGAGGTGTAATTTCCCATCTAGCCTTTGTTGCTCCCTCCCTCTTTCCATCAAACCTCATCATGTGCTTGTCATAAATTCCTACTAGCATTGTTCTAATTGGCTTGCTCCTTACATCAAGGATAAACCTATTGAATGTTTCACTTAGATTATTACATATCAAATCTGTCTTGCAATTGGTGTCCATGGCCCACCTTGCCCATGTGTGCACAGGAATCTTGGACAACCATGCCCAAGATGGCTCACATTGCTTCTTCGGTTCTTCCATTGCAACATCATACCCATGTCTAGTGAAAGAGTAGGCAGCATTATCCATACACTTCTTTAGATCTTCACCTCTAAAGCCTGCATTTTGCAAGTTGGCATATATGTGCCTAATGCAAAATCTCTGTGGACAGTTAGGAAAAACTGTGCTCACTGCCTTGAGGAGACCCTTCTGTCTGTCAGACATTATTGTGTAGTACCCATATTTGCCTTGCTCTCCACCCAAAGCTTCCTTCAATTGTTCTAGAAACCATTTCCAGTTTGCTGTATCTTCCTTAGCAACAACAGCCCAAGCAATAGGGTAGATATTATTATTTCCATCCCTGCCAGTAGCTGCAAGGATTTGTGCTCCTGTGGTCAACTTAATGAAACAGCCATCCAACCCTATGAAAGGCCTACAGCCATCAAGAAATCCTTGCTTTGCTGCATTCACACAGAAAAATAGACCATGGAATCTTGGCTTCCAGCTTATGTCAACATTCACTCCTTTCTTCATTGCTTCCAATTCATCCTCAGTTGGGCCAGAAACTGTGGTGACAATACATCTAGAGCCAGGATTTTTATCTATAATAGTTTGCAAATAATCCCTAATTCTGTGATATTGCTTCTTGTGATCACCCAGCACAATATTTCTAGCTTTGGTCTTCACCCTATAAGCCATCCTCTTTGGCAGTTCCACCCGAAAATCTTTCTTGTCTTTCTCAACAATAGTATTGATGACAGTATTAGGATTTGACCTGAACTCATCCACATACACTTTGCTAAGCCACTTAGAATTCACTCTAGTGCTAGATGGATCAGTTGGACAAGTGTGTTTTAGATGCATTTTCTTAATACAGAATGTTTTCTCACGACCTATCGTGGCGGCAGTCATATAGAATTGACATCCATATCTCTCCTTACCCTTACACCAGACAATTATCCTATCTGGAGTATTCCTATGGAAATGAAAATTCCTTACTTGGGTTATGTGAAGTCTAGCCAGTGCTTCTCTAAACTGGTAAACATCTCTGAAACAAAGCTTCAACATGAACTGTTGCTCTGGGTTTTCTCTGTTCTCATCATACCAGACCCTTTGTTTCTGTTTCTTTACTCTTGATATTCTTCCTGGAGGCAGCACAAAAGCAAGTGGCTGAAATGCATCATCATCTTCCTCCTTCAGGAAACCCATTTCATCTTCATCATCAGAAGGAGCCCAGTCAGGAATATCAGGTATCTCTACTTGAGAGTGTGATCTCAGTGTAGGACCTGGCCTCTTTACTTTCTTCTTCACAGGCTGCTCTGGGGGAATTTCTTCAACACATTCCTCATCATCATTCACAAAGATATCCTCAATATCTGTCTCACCCTCATAGTGCAGCAGTGGGTCTTCTCTCTTCCTCTTCATCTCTGCAATTGTTGCCTGCAGTTCCTCTTCATCCTTCCTTCTCCTCTCCTCTGCATACACTGGATCATACTGCCCTTCATCCCACCAACTATAGCTATCATCTGATGCCTCTCCATCAGATTCTTCAGTGTCCACATTATTAAGGATAACACTGTTATGTGTATTCATATGCTGATCCACTGGCTGGTAGCACACACTGTCTTGTGTCTGAACCTGATAAGGAATGGGCTGCTCCTCCTCTGCCTCTACATCAATGTAGCTTGGATATTCTTTCACAATAAATTTCACAGACTTTTGGCTCTTCATTGGGGACACAACTACAGCATGTTTCCTCTTGTCCCTCATCACTGTCAGTACCAATTTCTTGCTGCTCTCATATTTCCTAATCATTTCATCCACCTTTAATTGGCTATCTATTAAATCTAGCCCTTGCAGTCCCTCCCCTTCCTCTTTAACATAGTAAATTGAATCACACATGCCATATCCTTCCTTCTCCATCACTGACAGCAAATTCAGATATCTAACATCACAACGTTCCATTGTCTTTTGCACAAATTTGACACCGTCAAATTGAATAAACAGCTCCCAAACCTCAGATTGTTGCCTACATTATATTAACAGAACTATTCAAACCTAGATTCTAAATCTGTAGGGGGAATTCGATGGAATTCTAAATCTTTACGGCGAAGGGGTAGGAATGGCTTACCCGACGGTGTCGGAGACGTAGTGGCTGAGCGGATCATCGCTGGAGGACTGGCCCGCCGACGACCAAGCCCTCTGCGATGAGGGTGGCGGGGGCATCGCTGTTGGGAATATACCCTAGTGGCAATAATAAAATGGTTTATTAAGCATATTCATGTTTATGATAATAGTTTATTATCCATGCTATAATTGTATTAAATGGAAACATAATACATGTGTGGAATATAAACACCAGGAGTCCCTAGTGAGCCTCTACAGGACTAGTTCGTTGATCAAGAGATAGTTAGAGTTTCCTAACTATGGACTTGTTATAGTCACTTGATAACGGAGTCATATCATTAGGAGTAATGGTGTGATGGACATGACCCAAACAATAAAGAGTTGCAATTAATCGTGTCACAAAAGTTTTGTTGTCAACACTTTTAATATGCCAAATATAGTTTCCTAAGACCATGAGATTATATCACTCCCGTTCACCGGAGGAATGCTTTGTGGACATCAAACGTCACTTCGTAACTGGGTGATTATAAAGGTGGCTTTCAGGTATCTCCGATGGTGGGTTGTTGGGTGATATGAATCGAGAGTGGGATTTGTCCCTCCATGTGACGGAGAAGATATCTCCAGGCCTTCTCGGTAATATAGCATCAAAAGTCTGCAAACATGTGATTAGGTTGTAATCACGAGGATCCTATATTATGGACGAGTAAAGAGAACTTGCCGGTAACGAGATTAAACTAGACATGGGGATGTCAACGATTATACCTCGGGCAAGTAAAATATCGTGAGACAAAGGGAATCATATATGAGATTAATTGAATCTCCGGCATCGTGGTTCAATCGAGAAAAGGTTTTCGTTGAGTGTATAGGAATTAATATGGGCATCTCGGTCCCGCTACTAATTATTTATATGATCATGTCTATGCATTCTCGAACCCGTAGGGTCACACACTTAACGCTACGATGAAATTAGGTTTTGCGATGAATTAAATGATGAAATGAACGAATGGTGATTTGGAGTCTCGGATGGTATCCCAGACGTCACGAGGAGTTCCGGAGGAGTCCGGAGAATAAGATTCATATATGGAAAGTTGTTTCCGGAGGTTTCGGAAAAGTGGTGGAAATTATTTATAGGGTACCGGAAGGTTCCGGAATGTTCTAGAAGGTTCTAGAAGTGGGACCCACATATTGTATGGGGGCCCACATGGACCATAGGGGTGCAGCCACCACATGGTGTGCCGCACCACCTAGGGCCACATGGGCCATGCGGCTAAAGAAAAGAGGGGGGGGGGGATCCCACTCCTAGTTGGACTAGGAATTGGGCCCTTATTCCCTTTAGGAAAGGGAGCCCAAGGAGGATTCCTAGTTGGACTCCAACTTAGGGGGCAAGGCAAGAGGGGCCGGCCGGCCCCTACCCTAACCCTAGCCGGCCTCCTATATAAGGAGGGGAGGGGAGGGGAGGGGTGCGGCACACCCAAGGGAGCTAACCCTAGCCGCACCCTCTTCCCATCCAAACCCTAGCCGCACCCCTCTCTCCCCGGAGGGCTGCTGTGCACCAACACCTCCATCTAGAGCTGCCGCACCACCCTAACCCTAGTGGGCTGCTGCGCCACCTCCTGCTCTCCCTCTCCTCTCGCTTGGTTTGGTGAAGCCTCGCACGTGGAGATCGTCATCGACACCGGCACTACCGTCGTGCTGCTGAGATCATCAAGGCCACGCCCTCTCGCTTGCGGGATCAAGGAGTTGACGTCTTCATCGAGCCGTACGTGTGGACACCGCAGAGGTGCTGCCCGTTGCTGCACTTCACCGGATTGGATCGCGAGGATAATACATCTCCTCGCGACTAGATAAGTCTAGTTGCGGGGATCGACTAGCCAACCCCTGCATCGACAAAACACGTTTGTTGATCTTCAAGGGTAAGAGATTGGATCTCACCTTCGCTATCTTCATCTAGTAGATCTAGATCCTTGGGGTTTATTCCGCTTGCCGCGTAGGGAATTTTTTTTCTATGCTACGACCCCTTCAGTGGTATCAGAGCCTAGATCTATTCGTAGATGTTTGTGCGATTAGAACATAAGGAGTTGTGGGCATTGATATTTTATGTTTCTACCTTCTAGCGTGCACTTTGCATCTTTGCGGTATTGTGAGATTGAAGCGGCCCGGACCAACCTTACTCGTCCACGCACGAGAGACCGGTTCCACGACTGACATGCAACTTGTTTTGCATAAGTGGCTGGCGGGTGTATGTTTCTCTTGCTTTAGTGAGGGTGCAATTTTCAATGGAAGGCCTTTCAAAAGGATGAGTAAATAAGCAACTATTATATCACCGTTGTGGTTTTGCGTAGATTAGAACGGTTCTATCTCGTTGACCCAAGCCACGTAAAAATTGCATAAACAAAGTAGAGGATGTCTAACTTGTTTTTGCAGGGGGTCATGTGATGTGGTATGGCCAATGTGTGATTTGTGATAATGTATGCAATGATCATGTTTGTAATATTTCGCGACTTGCATGTCGACGAGTACGGCAACCGGCAGGAGCCATATGGTTGTCTATTATTTTATGTGACCTGCGAGTCATTGAATCACCATGTAATTGCTTTACTTTATTGCTAAGAGTAGCATTAGTTGTAGTTGCAAAAGCTGGTGGACAACCATGGTGATGGCGCCACGATGATGGAGATCATGCCGGAGATGGAGATCGTGCCGGTGCTTTAAGATGGAGATCGAAAGCATAAGAAGAAAGGCCATATCATATCACAATTATGAATTGCATGTGATGTTAATCCCTTTTATGCACCTTATTGTTATGCTTAGATGTGATCGCGATGGTAGCATGATAAGGTGATCTCTCACGTTAATATCAAGATAATTAAGTGTTCTCCCCTAGTATGCACCGTTGCGAAAGTTCGTCGTTTCGAAGCATCACGTGATGATCGGGTGTGATAGATTCAACGTTCACATACAACGGGTGTAAGCCAGTTTACACATGCATGAATACTACGGTTGTCTTGACGAGCCTAGCATGTACAGACATGGCCTCGGGAACACGGAACCGAAAGGTTAAACACGAGTCATATGAATGATATGATCAACACTGAGTTGTTCACCATTGAAGCTACATCACCTCACGTGATGATCGGTTGTGGTGTAGTGGATTTGGATCGTGTGTCACTAAACAACCAGAGAGATGTTGAGTTTAGTGGGAGTTCATATAGTAATTTGATTAAGTTGAACTAAAATTGTCATAAACAAGTGTCCTAAAAATGTCTTTGCAAAATCCTTCTAGATCATGGCCGACTACAGTAGTATGTTTCTTGCTGAGGAGCTGCGTCTCGATGGGTCAAACTTTGCTGAGTGGTACATGCGTTTGAGAGAAGTCCTACACACCAATAGTGAGCTCTACGTGATAGATGAACCTTTAGAAGATTGCCCTGATGATTCTGCAAACTATGAGGAGTACATGGAGTGGTACGAACAAAAGACCACCTACTTGAAAGTCGAGTGGCTGATGTGCACCTTCATGGATTCTAACCTTGGTAGACAATTTGGAAACTTGAGCGCAATGGAGATTGTCGATGAGCTGAAAAGAAGGTTCATAGCACAAGTTAGAGTTGCAAGGTTTGAATGCTTGGATGAATTTCTTTCAACTAAGATGGAAGAAAACACTTGCTTGGAACAACACCTGAGGAAGATGCACAGGTTGTATTACACTCTGGTGGATGTTTGGAACCATGAGATAACTGACGAGATGGCAATAGATGGGGTGCTGCGCTCGCTTCCCCCCAGCTATAAGAATTATGTCAGGGACTATGTCATGGGAAGGGATTCGATCACTTTCTGTGAGTTTATTTCCCGGTTGCGTCATGTTAAAGTGGAACCCATAGCAGGAGAAGTAGTCAATGCAGAAGGTATATTTTGATATACTAGTTATAAATGTTTAAATGTCCCATTTACACTTGTGGTGAGCTAAGTATTTGATACTTGTGCTGTTTTGTGAAAACAGGGCCTACCGTTTGAGAAGTGCATGGAGGGACTGAGTGGATTTTGCGGGAAGAAGGCAATCAAGGAGTTGATGCTGACAACATTTCACTTCTACATTTATCGTTTTAAATTAGAGGATTTTGAATGAGTTTTGTAATCGAATTAATTGTGATCTTAAACTAGTGTGTCTCGGTTTGTGAGACGGTCATTCATGTTAAAGACAAGTGGTTGTTCTATTTTCATGAGTAATCCTTCTTTAGTGATCAAGTTTCGATTATGAGATTATTGTCCTTTGTTAGATTAAACGATAATTAGTTAAACACTTATAAAATGAAACATGCTAAAAAAATCCAATACTTGATAATGATTTTGTTTTAATTGTGCTATAGTGTTGAGGAGCATTGGATGCGCATCATCAAGTAGTATGATTAAAAATGCCATTTTCTGAAAATGCCATGAGTAGCTGGAAAATAAACGCAAGTGTTGGTTGTATTTTTCCAGTGAATAAGATACATCATTATGTTCTTCATCGTGAATGAGTAAATAGGTGTATTTATTCATGTCATGATGAGACCATGGAAGTAAAGGATGTTAATTTAACAAGATAATTGAGTCTTTTTGATTTGATCAAAAGAGACGAAATATTTGAGTTATTGCTTAGTATGAAGACTTGTGAAAAGTGTTATCACAAATTACAATATTTAGTGATTATTCAAAAGTGTTTTGATAAACCTAAAGTATTGTAGTCACATTATATTTGATATTATGTGGTCATAAAGATGGGATTTGAATTTAAGGGTTTATTTGTATCATTTAGATTTATTTTTGATAACACTCTGTTTCAAATAAAGAATCTATTTAATGATTTGCGTTTTGCATATGAGTTATGTGAAATAATGGTTTCAATAATTATGAGATAATTAGAAGCCATAGCAAATGGAGTTTTGTAGAATATTCATATGAGATTATGAATAGAGATTCCACAATGTGAGACTAAAAGGGACAGACCAATGTGTTTGGTTGTGTTATGTATTTTAGTGGTTTTATCGTGAAATGGTTTCATGGATAAAAGAATTGTTGGAATAAATTAAGAAAGCTAAAACCTCATATGTTTATGTATCAAGTGGCACATGTAAAGTGTTGTGGTTGTTAAAACTTGGCACATAAAGATTTTAATGATGGTGATCATTGGATTTTCGGTTTAGCTTGTCTAAAGAGAAGTGGGATTCGAGAATATGAAATTTGTCAAAAGTTGCAAATAATATTCATGATTTACTTGTCATGTTTGAGAAACAGGACATACCTACAAAAACTACAAAAGAAGAAATAGAAACTTTAAAATACGAAAGTGACTAAGAGTCATTCTATGTTAAGTTTAAATCTCAAAGTAATTGTTACTTGATTTTGTGAAAAGAATGTTTCACATATTTATTTTGCAAAGAGTTTGTGTAGAATAAATAAAACTTAAAGCCAGCAAGGTAATGGTGTTTCGTATATGAGTTCTCGAATCTTAAGAGTTAAGTAATTTTGGAGGAGTCCAAAATGTCGAGAATGTGCATAAGAAACTAGTGGGATCTAATTAACATATGTGGTGACATATATTAAGTTAGAGCAGAAACTAATTTCCATAACCAAAATATGTGGTGACATATGTTTGAGTGGGAACTAGTTAATCATGGTCAAATATAAAGATAACATATTTCTGAGTGGGAGCCAAAGTGGTTTCACAAATTTAATATGTGTATGGTGTATATTTGAGTGGGAGTTTACAACATCGTGTTTGAATGAAATGGAGATTTCGTGAATGTTGTAAACATTGTCATGGACCAATGCATAACTTATGAAGTTAGTTTGAACGTCAAATATTCATGTAGATGGATGTATCTATGGTGGATAGATAAGTTTGATAAACATTAAGGTCAGGATGTTTTAACCTAAACAAGTTTTGAAGGAGTTCAAAATAAAACAAGAGAAGAATGGTTCATCTCATTGTAACATATAGGTGAAACATTGAGTTGAGAACTCAGTACAAAATTGATGGTTTGAGGATATGTTAAATTCACTATGAATTGTTCATATGTCTAAACATATTAGAATCATATGTTTGTATTTGACGATATGTGACCCAAGTTCTTAATTGTAAGAACATGTTAAATGAGGAGTCATTTTTCATGAAATTGAGATAAATTTAGGAAATGGTAGACTTGGTTGAAGTCATAAAGCCAGGCTAAATTGGAGATCTCTTAATATCAGAGTAGCGCAGCGAAAGCATGATCAAAGATATCAAAGTGACAAGATTCACTGTTGATTTGTTGAGTCTACAACATATAGGAGTATATGATTAATTCAAGGATTAAAGTAAGATATAATATTTTGGTTTGAGAAAGTTGTTTTAAGATTGAGTGAGTTCCGGATGCATATACTATGAGAAAGTCCATTTGACTGATCATACGTCATGTAGACATAAAGAGGACACAAGTATCTCACTCTATAACCAAACATATTATATACATTATATGATAATGAGTTTTATCATGAGATGATAGGAAGTTTATCATGTGATGATAAAGTAATGTCAAATTAGGTGACAGTTACAATTTTGCAAAGGACATAAAAGAGCAGTATAGTACAGAACACGGACAGAACCTCTTCCACAAGCAAACATGATCAGCACTGAGACTTCATGAGTGAGACTCCATGGGTGTTGGATCGAGGAAATGTAAACTAGATTATTGACTCTAGTGCAAGTGGGAGACTGTTGGGAATATGCCCTAGAGGCAGTAATAAAATGGTTTATTAAGCATATTCATGTTTATGACAATAGTTTATTATCCATGCTATAATTGTATTAAATGGAAACATAATACATGTGTGGAATATAAACACCAGGAGTCCCTAGTGAGCCTCTACATGACTAGTTCGTTGATCAAGAGATAGTTAGAGTTTCCTATCTATGGACTTGTTATAGTCACTTGATAACGGAGTCATATCATTAGGAGTAATGGTGTGATGGACATGACCCAAACAATAAAGAGTTGCAATTAATCGTGTCACAAAAGTTTTGTTGTCAACACTTTTAATATGCCAAATATAGTTTCCTAAGACCATGAGATTATATCACTCCCGTTCACCGGAGGAATGCTTTGTGGACATCAAACGTCACTTCGTAACTGGGTGATTATAAAGGTGGCTTTCAGGTATCTCCGATGGTGGGTTGTTGGGTGATATGAATCGAGAGTGGGATTTGTCCCTCCATGTGACGGAGAAGATATCTCCAGGCCTTCTCGGTAATATAGCATCAAAAGTCTACAGACATGTGATTAGGTTGTAATCACGAGGATCCTATATTATGGACGAGTAAAGAGAACTTGCCGGTAACGAGATTAAACTAGACATGGGGATGTCAACGATTATATCTCGGGCAAGTAAAATATCATGAGACAAAGGGAATCATATATGAGATTAATTGAATCTCCGGCATCGTGGTTCAATCGAGAAAAGGTTTTCATTGAGTGTATAGGAATTAATATGGGCATCCCGGTCCCGCTATTAATTATTGATATGATCATGTCTATGCATTCTCGAACCCGTAGGGTCACACACTTAATGCTCCGATGAAATTGGGTTTTGCGATGAATTAAATGATGAAATGAATGAATGGTGATTCGGAGTCTCGGATGGGATCCCGGACGTCACGAGGAGTTCCGGAGGAGTCCGGAGAATAAGATTCATATATGGAAAGTTGTTTCCGGAGGTTTCGGAAAAGTTCCGGAAATTATTTATAGGGTACCGGAAGGTTTCGGAATGTTCTAGAAGGTTCTAGAAGTGGGATCCACATATTGTATGGGGGCCCACATGGACCATAGGGGTGCAGCCACCACATGGTGTGCCGCACCACCTAGGGCCACATGGGCCATGCGGCTAAAGAAAAGAGGGGGGGAATCCCACTCCTAGTTGGACTAGGAGTTGGGCCCTTATTCCCTTTAGGAAAGGGAGCCCAAGGAGGAGTCCTAGTTGGACTCCAACTTGGGGGGCAAGGCAAGAGGGGCCGGCCAGCCCCTACCCTAACCCTAGCCGGCCTCCTATATAAGGAGGGGAGGGGAGGGGTGCGGCACACCCAAGGGAGCTAACCCTAGCCGCACCACCTCTTCCCATACGTGTGGACACCGCGGAGGTGCTGCCCGTTGCTGCACTTCACCGGATTGGATATCGAGGATAATACATCTTCTCGCGACTAGACGAGTCTAGTTGCGGGGATCGACTAGCCAACTCCTGCACCAACAAAACACGTTTGTTGATCTTCAAGGGTAAGAGATTGGATCTCACCTTCGCTATCTTCATCTAGTAGATCTAGATCCTTGGGGTTTATTCCGCTTGCCGCGTAGGGAATTTTTTTTGTTTTCTATGCTGCGACCCCTTCAATCGCCACCTGCACCGACGGGAACTGCTCGTCGCCTCCCTCGCAGAAAAGCCTCTGTCGCACTCACGCTTCACCGCCTCCACCGCCGCCAGGAGTCGCCATGTCGCGAGAGAGTGGAGAAACAGGGAGGATCTGAGGTCAAACGGTCTCCAACGAGGATACCTAACGGCCGTCAGGTGGGGGAAACGGGAAACGTCCTCCGTTGCCACGTCGACCTGACAGCGGGCCCTATCGGTCAGATACTCGGTTAAACCAGCTAAACGGCGCAATCAGTGCTATGTGTCCACGACCAACCCCAATATAGGTAGGTTTCGGACAAATCATGCAATGTCGGTAGTTATGTGACACCGCAGCCCCAATTGTGGTAGTTTTTCGTCATTTTCTCCGAGTCTGCTAGACAGCCCGCTATAGTTGAGAGGAAGTAAAATAACACCACTAGAGCTCCAAATTAGACTCCTGGTACCTAAAAAACTACCACGCTCCTTAAAAAATAGCGAATACCCTGCTCTAAGCACAATTCGTGAATGGATTTCATTCCCAATGAAGTTTCGAGAGCCCAAAATTTCACCTCCCCTCCCCTCCCACCTTTAGGCCTCCTTTGATTCAGAGGGTAGGAAAAACAAAGGAATATGAATTAGGTAGGATTGAGTTGCCTTGTCCAGTGGAATCCTATGGAGATAGGAACATGCTACAGGAATTTTCCATGAGGTCTGAGCTCATGTTTGTTTTTCTATGAAATACACTATGAAAATCCTACGGGAATATTTCCTACAGGTTTCAATCCTATGCATCAAACACCTCTGAAAGGAAAAATTCCACAGGATCCAAATCCTACGAAATTCCTTTGGAATTCCTGTGAATCAAAGGAGGCCTTAAATTGGAGGTCCTAAAACCAAATCCTAATGACCAATCTCACGTGCGGGAAGCCCAACTGCTAGAGTGGAAAATTCCCACCACCACACGTGTAGCCCCCCTGTTGGTCGTTCTCCCCCAATGCCATGTCGCCACCTCGAGACCTCTCCACCCACACCTCCTCCTCCTATGATCCGACATCATCGTAGGGTGTTGTCCTGCCCATGAAGAAACCTTGTCGTCATTGCCTAGGGTTGATGCCGCCGCTCCTCGCGGCGACTCCCGCCATCCTCGAGTGTCCAGGCGCGACCATGGACGCAGAGGAGACCGCATATAATGGTCGAGGCACTCGTGGTCTGTTAGAAATATGCCTTACAGGCAATCATGTGATGATGATATTTTTTGAGTGTATTCAGAAGTTACTATATTGACCTTGAACATCATCAATTATATTATCATCAAATACATGATTCGCTTGAGGGATGGACTTTCTCTACAGCTATTGCGAAACAAGACACCGGTTGCACTGAGGTATGGCGGTCCTAGTAAACTCGAGCAAGTTTCATTTGTAAGTATTATGCAATTTATATGCCATGTCCTTAGATCTGGAATCCTCGCATGACCCGAGTTGTAGATCGACTAACTTAGGATCAATCAACGCTACTCCGCAATATCGGTAGTTAGAATGGTAGATTTCAGGTTAGTCAAGAAGTAAGCCGCAAGGTGTGGTTGACCAAGATGAAATTTTCTGCTCCACTCGGAGAGATATTTTCTCAGTCCTCTCGAGCGATCTGATTTAGGAAGCATGGCCACGCGGCGTGGTTACGATTTAATCGAGGAATGAAACTAAGTGTTAGTCTAATGAATCTATATCACGCGATCGATAAGAAGTTGAGCTATTAAATGGAATGAAAAGCACTCTCCTATAAGTTGACAATGTATATCGTGAGGTAAATTTACAATAGTGAGCTGGTATGCTCTCTGCTAGGAGTTGCTATCACTTATCGACTTGAAGCTGATGTTCATGGGAGCGACTGGTGAATCAGATCCATGGAGGGAACTCTGAGGAGTAACTCTTATTATATCTGAGTGATCATGAACATATAGGGTTACACACTTAAAGGAAAAAAAGGCTCGGTTAGATATTATCTGGGTGAAACAAATCGTGTGGGTTGGACCAGAGTGACACCGACAAATATTCCTACATTGATTGGATTCATGTAGTTCCATTGCTCACAACATAGTCAATTCATAATTGTAGGAAAGTAGCAGTTATTTCAATGCAAGTAATAAATATTATAGAGATTGTAATAACTTGATAAAAAATACAACCTCTTGATACACTTTGTTTTCGCTCGACAGGTTTGATACATGTGTTTCCAGGCTCTAAACCTCAACATCTCCATCCCAACTTTTGAGGACCGCTTGGAAGACTGGTGGATTGCAGCTAGGGCGACTGTCTCAAAGAGGGATCGTCGGCGTGTGGAATTGCTTATTTCTGCAGTCTGTTGGAGCCTTTGGAAACAAAGAAATGTTAGGGTTTCTGACAACAAGTCGATCCAATGCAACGAAGAAAATCTGGCTGCGAGGGTGCTGGAAGACATGAAAATATGGCAGCTGGCTAGAGGTAATAGAGGTAGAGGTGTTGGTGTCTTAGGTCAGAATAGAGAGTAGATCTTTTTTGAGTTCGTGGAGTGGTGTTTTGGTTTAACTAGCTTCTGTTAGCTAGTCTCAGCATCTTCTAATGAGAATTTTCCGCCTTCTATAACTCTATGGCACACAATTTGCATGCTCTAAAAAAAAGTGGACACGAAAAAAGTGGACTCTAGACCTGGGGTTCTAAAAATTATCATCATTGACCAATATGGCAATTTCTATAGATCCAATTTCATGCTATTATGTATAAGATGTCATGATTTTGAGTTTGAAAACACAATATTCCTCATTTTTACTTAGCTATGATTTAACTTCATTTTTTAATTAATTTATTGACTTTTCTTGAATGTTTAATTCATTTAATAATAATATTCTTGTAAAATTATTAATTTCTTAATAATACTTCAAAATTAGGAATTATGTTCCTAATATTATTAATTATTACAATGTGGTTTTCCCATATTTCTAGGTATTTTAAGTAATCTATTAAAGTCATTTTTTATGAATAAAACCAAGAATTACTTCAAGATTTAAAGTTTTAAAAATACAAAGGACGCACCACCGCCGACAGTTTAGGAAGCTCCTCACCGTCTTCCCCGAACTACTTATGCAAGGACTCCACCGCCATTTTACGGACACGTTTCTCCTCCGCCGAGATGCATGGGCGAGACCGATCCCGTCAATCCGAATGTTGTCTTCTCCCCGGTTGGCGTCGACCCCAACCCCAGAAGCATAGTGGCGAAGGAACTCGACTTCAAGAAGTTCGCCAATAGCGACCCGCCGGTGCTATATGATGGATAAAAAAATCACGGTTATCAACCTCACTACCATGGTGCCTGACATCTATTCGATGATGGTGGTGGTGGCAAGTTGTTCAACGGAATGCCATACGCTAGCGCCCGTGATGCCGAGGTGCGTATTCCTAACTTTTTTGTCTGACAATCTGTATGTGTGTACAAAGTGATGATGCCATAACCATGACTTCACTTATCAATGGTGGTGCCTGTTCCGAGGCCGACTAGACCGCCGAAAATGAACAAGGGGAAGAAGAGGCAAAAGAGCTCATCGATATAGACTTGGTGTTATGTGAATATTGGATGTCGATAAGCATCAACCCATTACTGGCGCACATACAAATCTTGGAACATATTGGCAAAGGATAAGAGTTGAATTCGATGAATATAAGAGATACCATCCATATGACAAATTGGCAATGAACCGCAATGACAGTGCTATGCCACACCGATGGAGCCACATACAAGATGTGTGCAACAAATACCATGGGTGATATGATAAAATAATCCAAAGAAACGAGAGTCGCAAGACTCACAACAATCGATCAAGTAAGATACTCAATCTATGTTCAACTTGGCAAGCTTGAATTCATATGTATTGACATGTGCCATTTTTTGGTACTTGCCAGATCCTCTAGCGTTGTAACAAAGTTGCAACAAGAACCAAATTTTCAATTTGATGCATTGTTGGTCAAAGCTTCAATAATTCCAAAAGTGGAAACCCTTCGAGATTCTTTGAAGCGTTTTGCGATGGCGGCCAAGGGCTATGATCCAAGCGAGAGCGAAGGGCGCTCACGATGCGTTCTTCTCGCGATGGAGGGAGGCCGAGGAGGAGCTAGGAGCTAGGGAAAGAGGCAGCCGAGATCGAGCAAGGAAGAAGTAGTGTGGCAGAGGAAGGGGTGTGGTGGAACATGGAAGAAGAATTAGGGTTTGGGGGTAAACGGATGACGGGTGGGGTTCGTTGGCCGGCTGTGGCTAGCCTTGGGCCAACCCAGTTTGGCTGCCTCCCCTATTTTTTATTTATTAAAATGGTTTTATTTTATTTTAAAATGCATTTTCTATTTTCCTAGTGTTAGAATTGGGATTTTCTGTGAAGCAAGTACCAAATCTTGGTTGCAAAATTCTATGATTTTTTTTTGAAAATTTATACCACATTTCATGTGCAATTAACCAAATGTTGATGTCAAAAGCTTTCCATACACCTCTCGTCAAAATGCAATTTTTTGTTGTTTCAGTTGGAATCGTGTCAAATTTGAACTACACGTGCTTCATAATTTTCTCGTTATTTTTTGTAAAAATAAATTTCAGATACAAAAGTAGCTATTTCGTCAGAGATCCACCAAGAGGTTCATAAGAGTCGATCCCTAGATATGAACGGTCATGCCGACAATTTGATCTCTTTTGAAATAGGCATAAAAATAAAAAATATTAAAAAAATGGAAAATCTTTGCATTGTGTCATTTTTTGTCGCATTGTACCAAGAAAAGTTACAAACTTGGAATAATGCAAATTTCTTGAAAAGGTGTTCTCCGAAATGAGATATCATGTATGAAGATTCATGGCTTTCAAGCCAAATGAGCAATGTTGGGGCCATATTCATAGTATAGTTTGTTCAACCAATCTCATATTGTGCACAAGTGTGCATATTAGAATGGTGAACAAGTTTTCCGAAGAGAGTTTTCATTTTCTTTACATGAAAAAATCATTTTCGAATTTTCGACTATCAAAATTGGGTTGTTTTGCGAAGCACCTACCAAATATTTGTTGCAAAACTGGACCACACCAATTTTAAAAAATATTAGACAACTTTTTATGTACAATGGACCATATGATTACGTGTAGAAAGCTTCCCATCCACCTGTTACGAAAGTAATAAATTTTTGCCGATTTGGTAGGAAGTGGGTAAAATTTGAACTACAACTGCTTTATAGTTTGTTCGTGATTATTTTGCAAAAATCATTTTTAGGTAAAAAATTAGATATTTCATCATAGATCCATCAAGATTCCATCCCTAGATATGGACGGTCATTTCAACAATTTTGACTTTCGTTTGAAATCGGCTATCGTGGTGGTGTCACGGCAGATGCCATAGATAGGCTTATGTTGGGGTCGATGGACGCTGGAGGTAGCGGGGAGGGATAGTGCATAGGAATACGCACACGGAATACACAAACACACACAATCTACCCAGGTTCAGGGCCCTCGTGAGGAGGTAAAACCCCTACTCCTGCTTGTCTGACTATATGATGGATCACAACTCGGGCTACAACGTGCTCCTCGAGCTGTATGTAAAGAGCTATGAACTAAGGAAATGTGTAGCACTTGGGCTCTCTAGCCGAGTCTGGTTGCTCAGCGTTTCTCCGTAGGATCTGATATTGCGGGGGCGTAGCGTCCCTGTAAGAGGAGCCCTTGGTACTCCTTATATAATGGAACCCAGGGCACCAGCTAGGGCTGACGTAAGTGCTGATGTACCCACCTACTGTGGCCACGACCGGGCCTCTGACTGCTTCCGTCATCACTGCCTGGCACGTCCTGGATTGGACGTGCCTCCACTCCTAGCGCACTGCTCCCCCGTACCGCTTCGGTCAGCGGTATGGAGACCTGACGCTCCATCCCATGACTCCCGGGTCAAGGGTTAGGTAGCGACGTCCCATCGTGCAAGTGGCACTACGCCTGCTCCGTGATTGCAGGGACAAGACGTGAGCCTTGACCGTCCACCGGGATAGAACTTCATCTCCACTGAAAGTGTATGGTTGCTCCCATGTGTTGTTTTGGTAATTAATGACAATCTCTATGGACTAATGTGTGCTTTGAGTTATATTTGCAGTATTGGTCCGTATGGAATGCTTGAACTCCATATGTTGGAGTCGAGGCTAAAAGATGAAGATTATATGTTGATCAAGGCTAAGTGCAAGTTGATCAACATACAAGATAAGGGCAAGTGAAGATATGCGAAAGAGTATCTCTCCCGTATTGGTGTATGGGGGAGCAATATGCGAGGCTTCACCGAGCGGAGCGTAATCAAGAAAGGTGATCCACTTGAGAGGAGATCAAGATCGTCATCATCTAGCTCAAGTGGAATGCGCAAGGCAAAGAAAGGTGATCCACTTGAGAGAATATCAAGATCGTCATCATCTAGCTCAAGTGGAATGCGCAAGGCAAAGAAAGGTGATCCACTTGAGAGGAGATCAAGATCGTCATCATCTAGCTCAAGTGGAATGCGCAAGGCAAAGGTATGATCTTGATAGGGTTTCTATTTTACCGGTCTCATGGTGTAGTTGGGAGACCGGGTTTTAGGATAGGTAACCGTCTATCAAGAGGGGCTCTCAAGTGAGCTTTAGAGTATCGGTCATAGAGAGATCAAACCTTTGCATCCTTGCATTCTTGCAATCATCTTTATTGGTTCTTATTTGGCTCTTATCGTGGTGTGGTCTTAGGTGCTTGTCATGCTTGTCATGACAAGACCAAGTTCACCGAAAACAGATTTCGTTGCATCGTCTATTGCATTTTCGGTGGTGGAGATTTTGCCGATTCACTAGTGAGGAAAGGTTCACACCTTCCTACCCATACCAAAATCTCCATTGCCTATTCTTATTTGGTTTTTATCTAGATGTGGTTTTAGAGCTTGTCTTGATCTTCAATACAAGCTCAAGTTCATCAAAAACGGATTTCGTATGAAAGACTTATTGCGTTTTTGATTTGGGGGTTTACCGGTTATTCATTTAGAGAGAGATCTAACATTTCCCCATTTGGTTTTACCCTCCCATATTGGACAATGATGTTTCTATGCATGATCTTGTAGTGCTCTTCGTTGCGATTCCAACGAGCCCAAGATCATCGAAATCGGAGTCCGGATGAAAAAGTTATTGCAGTTTTCGTTTTGTTGGTTCTGTCAGTTTTCAGAAAACCGGATATTCCGGTCCAAACCTAAATAGGAATATCCGGTGACCTCCAGAAGGTTTTCATCTATTGCACGGCGGTCGGAGGCGAAATTCTGCTAAGGACCATAACTCGGAGGTACTGGTAGTCACCGGATATTTGGTACCGGTGATTTCAACAGGTCACCGGAATATCCTGTCACCGGAATATCCTGTCATACTTTTACCGGAATATCCTGTCACCGGAATATCCTGTCATACTTTTACCGGAATATCCGGTTACTCTGCTTCTCCAACGGGCAGAATTTTGGAGGGGTATAAATATCCCTCCCCCTACCTCCAGCCAACTATCACGACCAGAACAAGAACACCACCATTGTTACAAATCTCCAAATCAATAGATCTCCCTCTCTAGCCACTCAATCACTTAGCCCTTTGGTGATTTGAGAGAGGAGATCTAGATCTACACTTCCACCAAACCATCTCTCCTCTAAGTGAGGGGAACCCTTTAGATCTAGAGCTTGGAGTTCCATTTGTTGAGTTATTCTTTGTTCTTCCTCTCTTCTCCCCCCACAAGCATTAGTTGCTTTTGGTGGGATTTGAGAGTGAAGGATTTGACCACTTAGTGTGTTCTTTCCATTGCATCGGTTGCATCGGTTTGAGTTCTCTACGAGGATTCATTTGACTGAAGTTGAGAAGCTTGTTACTCTTGGGTGCTTTGGTGCCCTAGAGCTTGTTCCTCTAGGGCACGTTGGTACCCTAGACGGTGTTTGATTTCTCGGAGTCTTGGTGGCTTACGGGATTTGTTGGGAGCCTCCAATTGTGGAGTGTGGCTCAACCTTGTTCGTCTCGGAGCTTTGATAGCTACGAAGACATTGCCGGGAGCCACCAATTGAGTTGTGGTGTGTGCCCCGGCCTTGGAGCATCAAGTCTTGGCGGCTCGGTGCATTTGGTGAAGACCCTCCAACTTGTGGAGTGTGCTTCATCCTTGTAAAGGTTCTAGTTGTCAACCTCAACGGCAACATAGTGACAAGTGCCTCGCCACATTGGTGGTAAGACACAACGGAGATACAGTGTGCCATATCAAGGCTACTCGGTGTTTCACATTGGTGAACACCGCGCCGCTCCAACGGAGACTAGCTTCCATTGGGAAGTGAACTTCGGGATAAATCATCGTCTCCAAGTGCCTCGGTATTTCTATATCCGAGTTTCTTACTTATGCTATTTACTTTGTGATAGCCATAGAGTTTAAAGTTATATATCTTGCTATCACCTAGTTGATTATATTGCTTAGCATAAGTTGTTGGTGCACATAGGTAAACCTAGCTAGTTTAGGTTTTGGCTTGATAAATTAAACGTTAGTTTTATTCCGCATTTATTCAAGCCTTAACCGTAATAATTTTAAATTGCCTATTCACCCCCCTCTAGGCGACATCCGTGTCCTTTCAATTGGTATCAGAGCGGGTTCTCTCGTTATAAGGCTTCACGGCCTAGAGAGTAAAGATGTCGTCTAGTGATTTAGTGCACAATGCCTCTTTAATATTCGATGGCACTAATTATGATGATTGGAGAAATCGCATGCTAAATTATTTTAGGGACATTAATCCATATATAGAGCAAATTCTAGATATGGGTTTTTCTCCTCCAAAGGATCCAAAAAGATTATCTTTAGAGGATGAGGAAAAATCTTATCTTTAGTTGCTTTGTCGATCTCTCCTTATCGGAATGCTCATGAGCTATGGACCAAGCTTCAAGACAATTATGGTGTGTCCATTGATAGTGAGAATGATTGTTCTCCCTCCACCTCCGGGCGTGATGAGTTCTCAACTTCTTCTACCTCACCTACATGTGGCAAGCCACAGAATAATGCAATGGTGAGTAGGGATAAATTTCGCAATAATGATAGTGAGCTTCTTATAGATGATAATTCATCCCTATCTTATTGCAATGATTTATCTTTGGACTTAAACACATCTAGCACTATAAATGTTTCACATGCTTGTGTTGATAGTCCTTTCTTATCTTCTAAATCGTCAAGTAATGATGATCATGACAATAATAATGATGATGAAAAAGATGATGCTTACTTTAGTAAGAAAGGCCTGATGGTTCTTAATGCTCTTTCAAATAAAAAAATGCTTGTGAGAACCTCCATGAAATCATGAGCACCCTTGTTGAGCGAGGAATTACTATTGAAAATTTGGAAGCTCGTGAAGATGAAAGTCTTAGCCGCGAACGTGATTATGCGAACACGATTGCGGATCTTGAGGAAGCTCTTGAAGAAGAACAAACCACCAAGAAATCTCTTGAGGAGACATTGACTCTAGAGTTATCTAAAGTAAATGAAACCCATGATAGAGCTCTAAAGGTGGCTAATGATTTTAAAATAAAAAATGATGAGCTTGTTGTTGAAATTGTTAGACTCCTTGAGGCTAATAAGAAATTTGAAAAGGATGTCAAGTCCTTGGAAGATTCTCTTGCACATCTCAATAAGTCCCATGATCAACTCCAAGCTAAATTGCTAGAAGAGCCTCCTACTTGTTCTCCCATTGCTATTAATGTTGATGCTTGTGCTACTAACTCTATTTCTTGTGAAGCATCCATTTTAAAGGAGAATGTTGAGCTAAGGGCTCAACTTAAATTGCTATCTAGCAAATGTGGGAAATTGGAAGAAAGCCATGAAAAGCTCTCGAGTTCTCATGAGGATCTTCTAGTCTCCTATGATAAGCTAAAGTTAGCTCATGAGGCTATCGCTACCAAGGTAATATCTAGTGAGCCTCATGTGGACAATGTGGACAATGGCACAACTTCTACTAAAAATGCTATAATGCCATGTGCTAGTCCTTGTAATTATTCATCTCAACCTAGTGGTAAATAATATGTTGGATTACATTTCGTGCCTAGTTGCTCTAACAATGAAGCATCAACTTCCACTAGTTCTTGTGTAGCTACTAACCTTGTAGGGAAGTCTAAAGAGCACAAGGCACAAGCCACCTCTTTGAAGAAAGATGTGGAGAAGCGTCATAAAGGGAAGGCCACACTTGACAACATGTTGAGTGTGCAAAAATCCCCCAATGACAAGAGTGGACTTGGATTCAACTCCAATATCAAGAACAAGTCCAAGAGTAGCAATAAGAAGGCCCAAGAACAAGTCAATCATTCGGTCAAGATTGTTTGCTTCAAGTGCAAAGTTGAAGGGCACCATGTTAGGGATTGCCCAATGAAGAATAAGCCTCTTAGTGAGAAGCAACTAGGGAAGCGGCCTATGGTTCAATCTCATGCTCAATCTCGAGTTGAACAAGGGCCACCTCGTAAGAAGACTCAAGTTATTGCTCCTCAAGTTGGGGAGCCTATTAAGAAGAAAGAGAAGAGTCGATGTTGCTACTTATGTCGTGAGAAGGATCACTTGGCTTCTTTATGCACTAATGGTACCCTATCCAACCCCATAATAATTGATGATGTTCATTCTCTTAGGAAGGATAGGGTTGGCAATGTGTTTGCCAAATATGTGGGAACTCAAAGTGGTGTCAAGAAAAGAACCATTTGGGTTGCCAAGCCTATTGTGACTAACTTCTTAGGACCCAACTTGGTTTGGGACCAACAAGCTCAAACTTGATCAATAGGTTGTTGTTGGAGGGTATTGGGGACTTGGCTATCAATTAAAGAATTAAGGGATCTTCATGTTTATAATTCATCAAGCCAAGCCAATTGGATTATCATATATCTATCTCATATCCAATGCTCCTTTTTGCGGTAACTTGTATTTAAATTATATATACATTGAAAGTTGCTTGCTCCCTTGCATGTGTTAGTGTTGTTCCTAACATGTGCTTGTATATGTTGTGCTTATTACTTACCTTGAGCAATCAAGTTTGTGTATGTTAATGTGCGCTCCATATATGTGTAAACTTTGTGTCGAGTCTTTATTGAATCTTATGTTGATTTCAATTGGCTCTTTTGAGAGATTAATGGACTATCCCATTTTGGGGGAGTGATATGCTTTGTGCACTTCACTAACCTAAAAATTTGTGTACATGAGCCACACCACCTAGTATTGATATCTCATTATTATCTAGTTACTATGTGGTATGTCATATTCATGAGAAATTCAAATTCTACAATGTCCATTAATTTCTCTAGTTGGTTTTGTTTGCCTATTGCTTAGATAAAAGGAATTATCACATTATGGGGGAGTAATAATCTATGTGCATATTACAATCCCACAAAATGTGAACATTTGAGGTTTGCCACTTAGATTTGATATTGTAAACTATCTTATTCCTATGTGGCATCTTTGCTCAAACAAGTTCCAATTTTCCTTTTGTGGTTACCCTTTGGCTCTTGTTTGTGTGAGTTTACTTGGTATGGTTTCTCTCTAATATGCATTCCCATATATTATTTGAGAAACCATTTGTTCCATATTATTCTAACCATGGCCTTGCCGGTTGGTTTGAATAGTTGGAACTACCAACAAACTTTATTAAAATATGGTGTTTTATTTCTTATCTCTTGCCATATGTTTTATCTTGTGAGGATATTCATTGATACCTTTATCACCAGGAAAATAATTCCAAATGGTCATTGTCCTTGGACAATCCATATTTATGTTTGTGATAGAATATTTTTGATTATCCTTACATTGGCATTGGATTTTATTTGCCCCATCTCTTGCCAATTTTTTTATTTTGACTCCCATTGCCTTCCTTGCCTCTTGTGGGGACCCCGGACTAGCAGTCCGAAATACCCTTGTGCCTACATCAGCGATCCCATGATCAGTGTGTCGCTGAGCACAATCAAACTGGTAATCAAAGAAAATCCAGAAATACCGAAGGAATTTACTTACTTGACTGAAGTCATACTCTTCAATAGGTACTTGCAGCGGAAATCACCAAACAACGTGGAGCCCAAGTCATTCGCCTTAACCCTACAGGCAACTGACTGGGAAGCGCCCTAGTTCGCATTGACGTCATTTCCGTCTCCTTCTCCAAGCTGCTCTTCCTTATAATCTGGCTAGGACAATAGCCAGGGACGAAACCATTATGAGTACAATGGGAATTGTACTCGCAAACTACCCCCGAAAGAGCATGCACTACCCCTTTCTTTTTTTTATTGTTTGAGTAAAACATTGTTTGCTTTGAAAACTCTATCCTTATTGAAAAGAGAATGATAGACTTTTGTTTAATAAAACTTTGTCTGAAAACTCTATAACTTTGGTTGAAGTAAAATAAGAGAAATTTTATAACTTTTCATAAACCTTGTATATTTTTCAAAATATCTATAGCCTTTGTTAAAGAAAACGAAAAAAAGGCTTTAGATTCCCCTTTTCTTTTCTTTTTTTCCATAAAACTGTCTTTGTAAGGAGTTTTCTTTGAAAACAATTTTCCCGAAAAATAGCTGTTTGTTAAAATAAGAAGTCCCTTTTTAAAAACGTTTTTCCTGGAAAATCACCATTTTGTTTATTTATCCAAAACTCCTCCTTTTTCCCGACCATGTCTCATCATGGTCCAATTATTTCCAACAACTCATACCAGCACATTGGCATAGTTGCATAAAACATCCTTCACATCATTTTCTCTTTCAAATCTCAAACCTTTTTCCAAAACTTGCACATAGGCCTAGTACAGCCTCCCAACTGTCCATATCCGAGGACTCGGCTATTCGAATAGTTTTACCCTCTGCAGAGGTAGCACGCTTTTCCCACACCCATCCGGTGGCTCATCGTGTCTGCCACGTCCCGCCATACAAGGTGTATGCGAAGTTGAGCCACCGACCATAGCCTGTCCTTTGCTCATGCTAGTATAGGACCCTGCCCTTACGATTTCACCATTCCTTCAACACCTAGTACAGGATCCCCCGTCGAGGAACCTAGATGTAAGGACTCGTAGTTTTGCCCGGCGGCCCAAAGGTAGACCTTCAATCCCTCAATCCATCAGATTGCCGAGACCCGGGTCAGGGGTTAGAGTCGCCATGCTCATCCCCTCATGCATAACGGAGTCGTCTCCGTCGATGAGGTATCCAGTACTAACACGAGCAAATTATATGACTACGCCCGTTCCCATATTTGGGTAGATGTGGTCGCACAGGTTATCGGCTGGTCGTCATGGTACTAAGACACAATGTGCATTTTCCATAAACAACACCATTTATCACTTCTCCACTTCCATACCAACCATTCGGCATGTCAATCAAATAGGTACTTTAAAAAGGAGTTTGGAATAAACCATATTTTTTTCCCATACTATAGTTTGAAAAGGAATTTTTCCACCCAATACTTCCATATAGGGTGTCAAAGTAATATACTTGTATTTTTGGAAAAGGGTTTTCAAAATCATAGCTTTGGTGGCAAAAACCACTTTAGTCATTTATGCTCTTTATGGGTAAAACATGTAAATCAAAATAGACGTATATAAATGCAAGCTCAGTGAAGTAGCTTGCCTGTTCCCAGCATAATGTCTCTGGACTTGATACTCTTGATCAAAGAAATAAACTCCGGTGCTTATCCAATAAATCCTTTCCAAAGTTCACTCCGATAGCGTTTGCATCTAGCGTCGTAAAAAGGAAAGAACATAATCAACATACAGTACAACACTCTAACAAACATCAAGCAATACTAACAAACAACAATCACGAGAGAAGATTATTATTTAACAATCAAGTTTGGCAATCACCAACACTACTCAGGTTAAAAAGTTATGTTTAAAGTTGTGATGAAGCATCTTTATTCAATTAGGAAATACTTCAGACAAAAGTTAATCCACCAATTACTTTCTTTAATTCTAAATATCTTACCAAGCTATGGTAGAGATATTGCTAGATACTCAAGCTAGTACTCACTTAAGACAACCAAGTTTAACAAGCAAAGCAATTATATTAATCACACAAAGTAATCTAATAAACAAGCAACATATACCATTTCTAAACTACTCAATCAAGCATCACAACAACTCTAAAGCATCACACATAGCTATTGCACTCACAAAGCAACACAATTTGATTTCGATTTAATTGAATTAACCATTATTTAATTGTGTCACATTTATGGCAGAAACTAGGGTTTCATGTTTAATTACATAACTTGTGTTCTGTTGGTCACAAAAATGTGAACTAAAATTCTACGGAAAGCTATTGAAGTTTAGAAGACAACCCAATTGGATTTAATTCAATTAAGGTTATTAACTCCCTATATAAATGTTTTTATCCAGAAGGTTAGTTTCCTTGTTTTTGCTACAACTCAAGTTAATTTTATTCAAAAGATAAATCCTCTTAGGGATAACTAGTATTGCTTAAATGTGAGCTGACAAAATTGGTTTGGCCTCATTTGGATTAATAGAGTATTAGAAACAAACAAGTTTAGATTTTATACCTTCTGTGGCATTTTGAATATCATTATTTATCTATTAATCTAAATGGGGTGAAACCACTTTAGTTAGTTAGATAATTTCATAAGCTTTCCAGAACATTTTCATTTGCTATTTTTAGATTCCTAGATCTCAAGATATTGAATTTCAAAGTCTTGATCAATTTTCTGACAGAAAAAATTACCTATTTTAAGTTTATCAATTAGCACATTTGTCATTTTGATTTTGAATCAGTGAATTACCCTACATGATCATGGCTTGCATCTCTGTGAATATGGCATGTTGTACTAGCTATTAAATTTTAGTTTGCTATTTTTAGGCCTCTGGTTAAATAGCAATTTGTATAGGAAGTGGCTATCCCTGTTATTTCATGTGGTGGAGTACACTGATTAGCTAACTTCCCTAGATGTTATCCTTTGCACAGAATTTATTTTGGGGTTCACATCACTTGGTCATGGCAGTACTCTAACCATACTAACATGACATGCCAATGCTAACATCTAAATAAATCTAGAATAATTGCTATGATCAGATCAAAATCCTAAGCAGTAATCTGTTTTCAGAAGTTTCTGAAAACAGACAGAACATAGCTACTTTGCCTCATGTTTCCATTGAGCTAAACTAATTATTTTGGAAATCTAAAACTTGCATGTGAATCTATGGCACTTTCTCTTTCTAACCATGCAAAGATTTCAAATTTTGGTGGGGCAGATTTCCCAGAATTTGCATGCAAAGTTGGCTAACCGAATCTGTTTTCTCAGGACTTAGCAGTTTTTTCAGAAAATCGAATCGGGCGGGAACTAACCAGGGCCGTTGATCGCGAGATCGACGGCCCACGGCCATCTTCCTCAGCCCGACGGGGCAGAGTACAGGGAGAGAGAGAGAGGGCCAGGGGAGGCACCTGCCGGCGGCGAGGGGCTCCGGGGCGGCTTGGGGTTGAGGGAGGGTGGTCGGGGAAGCTCCTGGGTGGCGGTGGCGTCGCCGGAGATGCACCACCGCGGAGTCACGGTGCGGTGGCCGAACAGCTCGGGTTCGAGCTCCGGCTGCTCCTCCGCTGCACCTGGGTGGAAGGGGTGTGGTATGGTGGTGGTGTGGTGAGGGTAGTGGCCGAGAGGGGGCGTTTTATAGGCGGGGGAGGCTCGAGCTCGTGGCCGGCAAGGGAGAGGCGCGTGCGTGCATGGGCTGCGTGCGGGCGAGCTTGGTCGGCGTCGTGCGGGGCGAGGGAGGCACGGGCGCGTGCCAGGGGGCTATAGGGGAGTGTGGCATGCTTCGTGGTGGTCGGGGCCGGCTCGGTCGGGTGCTGGTCGGGCCGGGGTGGCCACGATATGTTGTGCACGCAAGGTGTTCGACAGGGTGTCGGCCGGCAGTGCACCGGCGATTTCGGGCAGGGGAGGGGGCCCTGGTGCGAGGGGTGGACTTGGGGTGCTTCAGGGAGACAAGGGCTGCCTCCTGGACATGCTGGTCGCTGGGTTTGGTGCTGGTTTGCCAAGTGGCCGTGGTGATGGCCATGTCCATGGCATGGGTGTTTGGGGCTAGGGTTTAGGGCATGGGGTTGCTAGAGTGTTGTCCAGAACGTGCAGGGGGTGCTGGAGAGGGTACTGGACAAGGAGGGAACAAGCCTAGGGCTGGTTTGGGGCTGCCATTTGAATATAGGGTAGGGGGCACCACTTTGCACTATTTGCAACTATTTGCATTTTAATGCTAAGGAAAAAGGTGAGGTGCAAGTGTGCAATTGCTGTGGGGATTAAGTATAGGTGTTGGTGATTTTTGGTGCTATGATGGAAATTATTTGACAAGTGCATCATAGCACATTTTGTGATTTGGTAAAATTAAAGAAAGTAATAGAAATGTAAATTTAGATTTTTGAACTTATATTTTGAAGAGGGAAGAAATATTAGAGCAAAGTGGGAGTGAGCACTATGTCACCCCACTGATTTTTGGTTTTAAAAGAAAATATTAATTTCTCACTTGGAGAAATTTGTTTGTCACTTGTCACCTGATTTTATGTGTTGATGTTTTGATTCTGTTTCTTTTCCTTTCTTCATAATTTTATTTAGCAAACACACACATCAAAACAAACAACAATGAATAAACACAAGCAATACCAATCATCACAATCAAGACCACACAATTCAAACCACATGAATTAATCATACCACCATTTCCATGATTAATAATATTATTTTGTATAAATGATCACACTCAATTATGGCAAGATGATGTTTTAAAGAAATATCTCAACTCATAATTTAATTGTTTTCAAAAGGTTTGAGAAAGGAAATATGTGGGGTAATATACTTCCCACTAGTGTTGTTTTCAAATGGAGTGGAAATCAGGGTTTATAAAATGGGGGTTGCATATTCATGCAAAATATCATGGTTAGCTTTAGATAGGAGATAACATATAGATCTCCATATTTTTGGGAACACATAATTTTGGAAATACTTTTACCTTCTCAACTAAAGTGTATTTTATTTGTTGCCGAAATCAAACATCATTGAAATAGACTTTGGCCAAAATAAGATTGGAAAAGATATATGGGATATACTCTTGTCATAACATGAGCACCAAGTTTAATATATTTTTACTTGGGTTGGGTTCTTCGATTAATATTTACTAACCAAACAAGCATAAACAACAAGTCACACAAGATCAAACAGAACAATATAAAGAAAAACACAACCAATAATGAAGTATTTCAAAAAGTTTTTTGTTGGTTCTGAATTTTGGGTCTTGTTAATTCTTATTATAAATTTGGGATGTTACACCTCTTGCATGGATCCTAATTTTCAATTGGTAGTGTTTAGTGTTGTAAATAAAATATGAAGTGTAATGATCCCTTGTGCGTGCATTTTGTATTCAAATGCAAATATCAAAAATAATGCATGAATCTTGGGGGAGCATTCCTTTTTATTAGAACACTATCCTATCTATCAATATTTGATCCTTTCAATTGGCATTTGATTTCTATCGTATGTTTTTATGGAAGACAAATCTTTTTCTCTTGATGCTTTGTGCCATCATGAAAAGTGTAGAGGATGTTTGGTTTATTTGGTGTAACCTTGCTCTCTCTTGGGAGTCTTGCTTTCTCATTTCTTGTTTTATGTTTATCCTATAGAATGAGAAAATCCTTTGAGCAATCTTATATGCTCATTGGCCTTGCCTTTGGTACCTTCAATTGGTATTAATTGGGATTTAATATCTCCTCCATAGATATTTGTTTCAATTGATATTTATTGTGTGAGTTTTGATACCTTATTACTTTATTTTACTTTACTTGATTCCGGTCAAGTATTATCCTCTTCTTGGTATCTTTTCTCCTAGTGGTATCTTATTTTCAATTGGTGTCTTATCTCTCATGTGTTGATGTGTTTTGGAATCAATCATTTGTTGATTTGATTTTTCCTCAATCATGTGTTGATTTGGACTTTGATATAATTTGGACAACCTTTTTGTGTCACAACTTGGTGTGCTCTCTTCTTGGTTTACTTGGTGTTTTTGTCCAAATTGTATCTCCCTTGGTTCTCGTAAGTCTATGCATGCATATTTACTAGTATATATATTTATGGCATGCTAATCTTTCTTGATCCAATATATAGGGTATGCTCCACCGAATCCTAAATCGGCTAAGATGTGCATGAAATTCAATTTCATATATATATATATATGCACATATTTATGTGGAGTGTTTCCTATGTACTGTAGTGTATCTAACTACTATGGAACCCAATGAGTTTGGGAACCATTTTGTACTTGAATTTTGTTCTAGGTACAATGGAGATGCATTGGATGCTTGCCTCATTCATAATGAAGGTGTTTACACCATGTGATTATTGGAGTCAAGCTTTGATGATATACAAACTCTCATCTACTTCATCGTCAATGTATCTCGGTAACAAGTATCTATCACATGCATACTTTTCCAGTCTCAACCTTGTGTAGGTTGCTTCTTGGCATGAAAACTTCTAATTATATGCAATTATTGTGGTTTTGGTATTTTTCTTCACTTGGTATATCTTTGTGATATTTGTGATGAAATTGCAAAAAAAAACCTTTCTTCAATTGGTATTATTTGTTTGTGATACTTGTTGCCTATCTCAAAGCATCTTCACTATCTCTTGTTCCCTTAGTGATATGTGTGATGCATTTGATGTGTTTGAAGTTCATTTATATACAATGAGATAAATTTGAGCTATGTGCTATGCTTTTAAGAAATAATCTCTTTTGTATATTCATGACTTCCCTTTTGGATACTATGGTTTCCACTTTATCAACCATCTCATATGTGCAAGTTTCTTTGTGGATGTATATCATCAATGATTTGTCTACTTAGAAACCTATACATATGAGAGAGGTCACCTTTTAGTTGGTATCCTAATTCTTTTGAGCGACCTTGCTTTTATCTATAATTCTTTGGTGGCTCCAATTTGTCTCATGAGTGCTTGTCTCATTTTTAGTGGTATCTTTGCACACTCATGTATTTGTGAGGATCGTTGTCTTCATGCTTACCTTGGTGAGCATGTTGATTTTCATCGGCTAAATGCTCTCACTAGCTTTTGGCATTTTCAATTGGTTTTAGTTTCCAATTGGTATCCGTAAGCTTGTGAACATACTCCTTTAAAGACCTTCCTTTTATCTCGGTTGGACCAATCCTATGTTGAATTTAAAAAAAATTGGTATCCTTGAGTTTGTGAACATATTTTTTTGAAAAATCTTCTTTGTAAGTTGTGTGTGTCAATACTTGATATATAACTTATCTCCATTTGGTTAAGACTATGTGTCTTACCAAATTAATTGTCTTGTCACACACACATACTCTTGGTTGGANCCGACGCCTATAAATTGCCTCTTACACTAAAATGTCGGGGGCGGCCATTATTTTCCAGAGAAGTCACCCGAGGCCACCGCCACCATAAACCCTAATTCGGAGTGATTCTGAAGCTGATCCCAGCACGCTGCCGGAGGGGAGATCGATCCCGGAGGGCTCTTCATCGCCATGCCTTCCTCCGGGATGATTTGTGAGTAGTTCCACCTTGGACTACGGGTTCACGGCAGTAGCTAGATAGTAGTCTCTCACCCTTGTGCTTCATGTATTATGATCTTGTGAGCTGCCTATCATGATCAAGATCGACTATTGTAATGCTATGTGATGTGTTTGTTGGGATCCGATGGATTATGAAGTTATGATCAGATTGTGCATGATTCTTATATGTTCATTTATGTTCTTGCATGCTCTTCGATGTGCGTAGTTGCTTTGGAAAACTAGTTATGTGCTGTCTCCAAGAGGGAGTATTTATGCTAGATAGTGGGTTCATGCCCCCTTTTGTTCCTGGGGACGAGTGGTAGAAACGTCTAAGGGCGAGGGTGTGCTGTTGCTACTAAGGGTAAAACAGCGGTATTAAAATTTATTTTCATGTTTAATATTGCTTACTTCATGCGCTTTACTTAATGCAAATGTCTGTTGCTTACAACTAAATACCGTTGGGTGACAGGCTGGATAGCGATCCCATGGTGGACTTTTTAGAGAAAGATGCAGTTGAACTCAATGGTCTTTGTTCCTTGTCGTGTTGCCTACATAAATATTACCATGTGCTCTTTGTCATAGCTAGATTAAGTTTGTGTCATAATCTTGTCAATTGCTATCTGTAATTTGTTTACCCACCATATGAGTATTTTATCTATTTGAGAGACTCCACTAGTCAACCCATGGCCCCCGATCCATCTTTTTACATTGTTTACAACCTCGTTTCATCATTTTTCATCATCATTTGTCCTCTGGTCCGTTTCCATATTTTCATCCATTACACTGTACGTTTAGCCGCTTTGTTTTCAGTAGACCGGGAAGATTGACAACCTTTCTGCCGTTGGGGGCAAAGTAATTGTTTGTGTGTGTGCAGGTCCACGTCCGTTGACGGTTAGGCGCCAGAGATCGTCAACGTTCACCTAGTTGTTGATTTCAAAGTCCTACTGGTTCGATAACCTCGGTTCGTTCATCGAGGAAAAACTGCTACTTACTACATCCACGCCTTCACTTGGGGCACTTCCCAACGCTATCACCAACAGCAAATCATAGATACAGGGCTAATCCCGATAAATAATATTGTAAGGTTCTTTAGTGGATTTTCTTGTACCTTCGTTGTACTTCTAATACTTGCTTTTAAGTTCGGCAAGGCTGGCGAGGGACTCATTGGCTAGGTGGATTCATATTTTGCTATCAATTTGGATAAGAGGAGTTCCCACATATGTTATGTGTTCACTATTTGTGGTTGTGTCATGACTTGGAAGGCAACATTGCAGCCAGTTGTTGTTCAGTCTACCACTGAAGCAGAATACATGGCTATTCCACAAGCATGTAAAGAATTTGTTTGGTTGAAAGTTTTGTATGCTTAGCTTTGTGGAGATAATTCTTAGATTAATCTGTTTTGTGACAATCAAAGTGCTATATATCTTACTAAGGAACGGATGTTCTATGCGAGAACAAAGACATTGATGTAAAATACCATTATATATGAGAGATTGTTTCTCAAGGAAAATTAAAGGTATGCAATATTAATATCCATCATAATCATGCTGATATGATGAACAAGCTAGTTCGTGTTTCCAAGTTAGCTTTGCTCGAGATTGGTTGGTATAATTATTCATCCCTAGTGGTTGTTTGGCGTCGAAAGTGTTTTCTTTATTGTTCAGGGAGAAGGTTCTCATTTATGCTACAAGATGGAATTTTTCTCAACGTGGAGTGGAAATGTGATCCAAATTCAGTTGAAGGCTATATAGATAAGAGACTAACTTCTGTCGAGAGTAGCGAGGACTGTTGTCGATAGGCTTGGGCCGAAGTATGAATCATTATGGTTCTAGGTCACCATCTCTTCATATATCGTTTGGTAAGCCACCGCATGGGACAAGTCAAATTATAGTGAATATTTGATGGCCGGCACCCGTGGTTTTTTGCCCTTCTCCTTGGAGGGTTTGTTCCACTTTAAAATCCTTGTGCCCTATGTGATTGTTTTGTTCTATATCGTTCTATATTGCCTATCATCTATAACAGGTTTCGGGACCGCAAGCCATGCCTCATTAAGATTGATATTTTCCTCTTCAACACTCCACTATCGTGCGATTTTCCTGGACCGATAAATTTGGTCTCGGCAAGTACGCAGACTCATAATAGACATGGAGCTTAGTCTCCCTGGTGGCAAGGTATCCTGACAGTAAAATAAAATCGGGTGCCAATACTTCACCTTAGTAAGCTTCAGCCACAGGTACATCGTGGTGCGGCATATTTGAAAAGCCACAACACCACAGGTCATCAATGAACCACCGGCGGTCTCGCATTGCTGGTTGAAGTAGAAGATATAAAGCTAGTGGGCGAGAGAAGGACCGATACCTAGATAGTCCTCGCACGTCAAGGTGAAGCACGAGACATGGAGGATAGCGTTAGTCATAGAACCCGTAGTGGTGCAGCAACTCATGGTAGAAGCGCGAGCCAGATGGTGTTAGCCGTGATCGATGTGACTGATGAACATTACACGCTTATCCTTATCTCGTGCCATTCGATCCTCCAATCCTATAGCCCACCATCCACACATGTCTTATGCCGGCAACAGGCCGTTGTGGACCCCCCATTCAGCTGGTCCGTATTGATGGTTGACCCAGACCGGTTGCAGTTTTCGAGTCTTGGTCCTGGCCTTGTCCTTAGCATCGGCCTTGGCCTCGCCTTTGCCTTTGCTCTTGGGAGGCATGGTGGTTTGGAAGAACAAAAAGAAACGATATTTGTAAAGCACAGGAATGATGGCGAGCGGAGGAAGAAGATGATGAATAGGAGGAAAACAAGAATGGGAAAATCCCCACAGTTTGCCTCTTTGCCTTATAAAGGTAGGGTAAATCCTGAAATTATCGCGAACCGACGTGATAATTATGGTGTGACAGTTATGTGTGGACATAATGGTGGGATTCCACCTCATCCTGCCATGTTCGCACCAAGCTTGTCTCACACATCACCGCATTTTATGCGGGAAATGTTTCATCATGACGGATGCTGCATCCTGAGACGATGTCAGTCGACGGGGCAGGTTATCCTGTCAGGTTTGCCCAGTGAACTATAAACTACACACCAGCTGCAGGGAAAAGGGAAAAAGACGTGTATGATGTAATTTGACGTTATCTGAGTAGTCGTCGACTCTAGAGTCAACGTAGACTCGGATCCTGAACAAGTAAGTTTTGAGTCGACTAAGTGAAGCGTTCCAATGGGCTTTTCTAGGTAACTTTTGAGCCAACACGATTAAAATCAACCATGGCGGGCCTTCACCATGTTAACTTGAAACTTTTCTATTAATAATTTATTTGACTTATTTTAGGAGTTTACCAAGGACATTCAGCCGACGACTTGATCAATAAATGAACTTTGGCAACTTCAACTGAAGCTGAAGCCGGTAGTCAGTTCTAGCTAAGCTCATTGGCTAATTTCAGGGTAATACCCAACGGGGTAGGACCATGAAGAGAGACGACTAGCCAGACTATGGTGGTATATGGCATGTGAAAGTGCATGGTTGCCCCCATGTGTTGTTTTGGTAATTAATGACAATCTCTATGGACTAATGTGTGCTTTGAGTTATATTTGCAGTATTGGTCCGTATGGAATGCTTGAACTCCATATGTTGGATTCGAGGCTAAAAGATGAAGATTATATGTTGATCAAGGCTAAGTGCAAGTTGATCAACATACAAGATAAGGGCAAGTGAAGATATGCGAAAGAGTATCTCTCCCGTATTGGTGTATGGGGGAGCAATATGCGAGGCTTCACCGAGCGGAGCGTAATCAAGAAAGGTGATCCACTTGAGAGGAGATCAAGATCGTCATCATCTAGCTCAAGTGGAATGCGCAAGGCAAAGAAAGGTGATCCACTTGAGAGGATATCAAGATCGTCATTATCTAGCTCAAGTGGAATGCGCAAGGCAAAGAAAGGTGATCCACTTGAGAGGAGATCAAGATCGTCATCATCTAGCTCAAGTGGAATGCACAAGGCAAAGGTATGATCTTGATAGGGTTTCTATTTTACCGGTCTCGCGGTGTAGTTGGGAGACCGGGTTTTAGGATAGGTAACCGTACTATAAGAGGGGCTCTCAAGTGAGCTTTAGCGTATCGGTCGTAGAGAGCTCAAACCTTTGCATCTTTGCATTCTTGCAATCATCTTTATTGGTTCTTATTTGGCTCTTATCGTGGTGTGGTCTTAGGTGCTTGTCATGCTTGTCATGACAAGACCAAGTTCACCGAAAACAGATTTCGTTGCATCGTCTATTGCATTTTCGGTGGTGGAGATTTTGCCGATTCACTAATGAGGAAAGGTTCACACCTTCCTACCCATACCAAAATCTCCATTGCCTATTCTTATTTGTTTTTTATCTAGATGTGGTTTTAGAGCTTGTCTTGATCTTCAATACAAGCTCAAGTTCATCAAAAACGGATTTCGTATGAAAGACTTATTGCGTTTTTGATTTGGGGGTTTACCGGTTATTCATTTAGAGAGAGATCTAACATTTCCCCATTTGGTTTTACCCTCCCATGTTGGAAAATGATGTTTCTATGCATGATCTTGTAGTGCTCTTCGTTGCGATTCCAACGAGCCCAAGATCATTGAAATCGGAGTCCGGATGAAAAAGTTATTGTAGTTTTCGTTTTGTTGGTTCTGTCAGTTTTCAGAAAACCGGATATTCCGGTCCAAACCTAAATAGGAATATCCGGTGACCTTCAGAAGGTTTTCATCTGTTGTACGGTGGTCGGAGGCGAAATTCTGCCAAGGACCATAACTCGGAGGTACTGGTAGTCACCGGATATTTGGTACCGGTGATTTTAACAGGTCACCGGAATATCCTGTCACCGGAATATCCTGTCGTACTTTTACCGGAATATCCTGTCACCGAAATATCCTGTCGTACTTTTACCGGAATATCCGGTTACTCTGCTTCTCCAACGGGCAGAATTTTGGAGGGGTATAAATATCCCTCCCCCTACCTCCAGCCAACTACCACGACCAGAACAAGAACACCACCATTGTTACAAAGCTCCAAATCAATAGATCTCCCTCTCTAGTCACTCAATCACTTAGCCCTTTGGGGATTTGAGAGAGGAGATCTAGATCTACACTTCCACCAAACCATCTCTCCTCTAAGTGAGGGGAACCCTTTGGATCTAGAGCTTGGAGTTCCATTTGTTGAGTTCTTCTTTGTTCTTCCTCTCTTCTCCCCCCACAAGCATTAGTTGCTTTTGGTGGGATTTGAGAGTGAAGGATTAGACCACTTAGTGTGTTATTGCCATTGCATCGGTTGCATCGGTTTGAGTTCTCTACGAGGATTCATTTGAGTGAAGTTGAGAAGCTTGTTACTCTTGGGTGCTTTGGTGCCCTAGAGCTTGTTCCTCTAGGGCACGTTGGTACCCTAGATGGTGTTTGATTTCTCGGAGTCTTGGTGGCTTACGGGATTTGTTGGGAGCCTCCAATTGTGGAGTGTGGCCCAACCTTGTTCGTCTCGGAGCTTTGGTAGCTACGAAGACATTGCCGGGAGCCACCAATTGAGTTGTGGTGTGTGCCCCGGCCTTGGAGCATCAAGTCTTGGCGGCTCGGTGCATTTGGTGAAGACCCTCCAACTTGTGGAGTGTGCTTCATCCTTGTAAAGGTTCTAGTTGTCAACCTCAACGGCAACATAGTGACAAGTGCCTCGCCACATTGGTGGTAAGACACAACGGAGATACGGTGTGCCATATCAAGGCTACTCGGTGTTTCACATTGGTGAACACCGCGCCGCTCCAACGGAGACTAGCTTCCATTGGGAAGTGAACTTCGGGATAAATCATCGTCTCCAAGTGCCTCGGTATTTCTATATCCGAGTTTCTTACTTATGCTATTTACTTTGTGATAGCCATAGAGTTTAAAGTTATATATCTTGCTATCACCTAGTTGATTATATTGCTTAGCATAAGTTGTTGGTGCACATAGGTAAACCTAGCTAGTTTAGGTTTTGGCTTGATAAATTAAACGTTAGTTTTATTCCGCATTTATTCAAGCCTTAACCGTAATAATTTTAAATCGCCTATTCACCCCCCCCCTCTAGGCGACATCCGTGTCCTTTCAATTGGTATCAGAGCGGGTTCTCTCTTTATAAGGCTTCACGGCCTAGAGAGTAAAGATGTCGTCTAGTGATTTAGTGCACAATGCCTCTTTAATATTCGATGGCACTAATTATGATGATTGGAGAAATCGCATGCTAAATTATTTTAGGGACATTAATCCATATATAGAGCAAATTCTAGATATGGATTTTTCTCCTCCAAAGGATCCAAAAAGATTATCTTTAGAGGATGAGGAAAATTCTTATCTAGATGCTCAAGCTTCTAAAGTGATTTTCATGTCTTTGAGAAATGCAGTTGCTTTGTCGATCTCTCCTTATCGGAATGCTCATGAGCTATGGACCAAGCTTCAAGACAATTATTGTGTGTCCATTGATAGTGAGAATGATTGTTCTCCCTCCACCTCCGGGCGTGATGAGTTCTCAACTTCTTCTACCTCACCTACATGTGGCAAGCCACAGAATAATGCAATGGTGAGTAGGGATAAATTTCGCAATAATGATAGTGAGCTTCTTATATATGATAATTCATCCCTATCTTATTGCAATGATTTATCTTTGGACTTAAACACATCTAGCACTATAAATGTTTCACATGCTTGTGTTGATAGTCCTTGCTTATCTTCTAAATCGTCAAGTAATGATGATCATGACAATAATAATGATGATGAAGAAGATGATGCTTACTTTAGTAATAAAGGCCTAATGGTTCTTAATGCTCTTTCAAATAATAAAAATGCTTGTGAGAACCTCCATGAAATCATGAGCACCCTTGTTGAGCGAGGAATTACTATTGAAAATTTGGAAGCTCGTGAAGATGAAAGTCTTAGCCGCGAACGTGATTATGCGAACACGATTGCGGATCTTGAGGAAGCTCTTGAAGAAGAACAAACCACCAAGAAATCTCTTGAGGAGACATTTACTCTAGAGTTATCTAAAGTAAATGAAACCCATGATAGAGCTCTCAAGGTGGCTAATGATTTTAAAATAAAAAATGATGAGCTTGTTGTTGAAATTGTTAGACTCCTTGAGGCTAATAAGAAATTTGAAAAGGATGTCAAGTCCTTGGAAGATTCTCTTGCACATCTCACTAAGTCCCATGATCAACTCCAAGCTCAATTGCTAAAAGAGCTTCCTACTTGTTCTCCCATTGCTATTAATGTTGATGCTTGTGCTACTAACTCTATTTCTTGTGAAGCATCCATTTTAAAGGAGAATGTTGAGCTAAGGGCTCAACTTAAATTGCTAACTAGAAATTATGAGATATTGGAAGAAAGCCATGAGAAGCTCTCGAGCTCTCATGAGGATCTTCTAGTATCTCATGATAAGCTAAAGTTAGCTCATGAGGCTATTGCTACCAAGGTAATATCTAGTGAGCCTCATGTGGACAATGGCACAACTTCTACTAAAAATGCTATAATGCCATGTGCTAGTCCTTGTAATTCTTCATCTCAACCTAGTGGTAAATCATATGTTGAATTACATTTCGTGCCTAGTTGCTCTAACAATGAAGCCTCAACTTCCACTAGTGCTTGTGTAGCTACTAACCTTGTAGGGAAGTCTAAAGAGCACAAGGTACAAGCCACCTCTTTGAAGAAAGATGTGGAGAAGCGTCATAAAGGGAAGGCCACACTTGTCAACATGTTGAGTGTGCAAAAATCCCCCAATGACAAGAGTGGACTTGGATTCAACTCCAATATCAAGAACAAGTCCAAGAGTAGCAATAAGAAGGGCCAAGAACAAGTCAATCATTCGGTCAAGATTGTTTGCTTCAAGTGAAAAGTTGAAGGGCACCATGTTAGGGATTGCCCAATGAAGAAGAAGCCTCTTAGTGAGAAGCAACTAGGGAAGCGGCCTATGGTTCAATCTCATGCTGAATCTTGAGTTGAACAAGGGCCACCTCCTAAGAAGACTCAAGTTATTGCTCCTCAGGTTGGGGAGCCTATTAAGAAGAAAGAGAAGAGTCGATGTTGCTACTTATGTCGTGAGAAGGATCACTTGGCTTCTTCATGCACTAATGGTACCCTATCCAACCCCATAATAATTGATGATGTTTATTCTCTTAGGAAGGATAGGGTTGGCAATGTGTTTGCCAAATATGTGGGAACTCAAAGTGGTGTCAAGAAAAGAACCATTTGGGTTGCCAAGCCTATTGTGACTAACTTCTTAGGACCCAACTTGGTTGGGGACCAACAAGCTCAAACTTGATCAATAGGTTGTTGTTGGAGGGTATTGGGGACTTGGCTATCAATTGAAGAATTAAGTGATCTTCATTTTATAATTCATCAAGCCAAGCCGATTGGATTATCATATATCTATCTCATATCCAATGCTCTTTCTTGCGGTAACTTGTATTTAAATTATATATACATTGAAAGTTGCTTGCTCCCTTGCATGTGTTAGTGTTGTTCCTAACATGTGCTTGTATATGTTGTGCTTATTACTTACCTTGAGCAATCAAGTTTGTGTATGTTAATGTGCGCTCCATATATGTGTAAACTTTGTGTCGAGTCTTTATTGAATCTTATGTTGATTTCAATTGGCTCTTTTGAGAGATTAATGGACTATCCCATTTTGGGGGAGTGATATGCTTTGTGCACTTCACTAACCTAAAAATGCTTGTACATGAGCCACACCACCTAGTATTGATATCTCATTATTATCTAGTTACTATGTGGTATGTCATATTCATGAGAAATTCAAATTCTACAATGTCCATTAATTTCTCTAGTTGGTTTTGTTTGCCTCTTGCTTAGATAAAAGGAATTATCACATTATGGGGGAGTAATAAGCTATGTGCATATTACAATCCCACAAAATGTGAACATTCGAGGTTTGCCACTTAGATCTGATATTGTAAACTATCTTATTCCTATGTGGCATCTTTGCTCAAACAAGTTCCAATTTTCCTTTTGTGGTTACCCTTTGGCTCTTGTTTGTGTGAGTTTTCTTGGTATGGTTTCTCTCTAATATGCATTCCCATATATTATTTGAGAAACCATTTGTTCCATATTATTCTAACCATGGCCTTGCCGGTTGGTTTGAATAGTTGGAACTACCAACAAACTTTATTAAAATATGGTGTTTTATTTCTTATCTCTTGCCATATGTTTTATCTTGTGAGGATATTCATTGATACCTTTATCACCGGGAAAATAATTCCAAATGGTCATTGTCCTTGGACAATCCATATTTATGTTTGTGATAGAATATTTTTGATTATCCTTACATTGGCATTGGCTTTTATTTGCCCCATCTCTTGCCAAAATATTTATTTTGACTCCCATTGCCTTCCTTGCCTCTTGCATGGATCCTAATTTTCAATTGGTAGTGTTTAGTGTTGTAAATAAAATATGAAGTGTAATGATCCCTTGTGCGTGCATTTTGTATTCAAATGCAAATATCAAAAATAATGCATGAATCTTGGGGGAGCATTCCTTTTTATTTAGAACACTATCCTATCTATCAATATTTGATCCTTTCAATTGGCATTTGATTTCTATCGTATGTGTTTATGGAAGACAAATCTTTTTCTCTTGATGCTTTGTGCCATCATGAAAAGTGTAGAGGGTGTTTGGTTTATTTGGTGTAACCTTGCTCTCTCTTGGGAGTCTTCCTTTCTCATTTCTTGTTTTATGTTTATCCTATAGAATGAGAAAATCCTTTGAGCAATCTTATATGCTCATTGGCCTTGCCTTTGGTACCTTCAATTGATATTAATTGGGATTTAATATCTCCTCCATAGATATTTGTTTCAATTGATATTTATTGTGTGAGTTTTGATACCTTATTACTTTATTTTACTTTACTTGATTCCGGTCAAGTATTATCCTCTTCTTGGTATCTTTTCTCCTAGTGGTATCTTATTTTCAATTGGTGTCTTATCTCTCATGTGTTGTTTGATTTGATTCCTATTGATATCTCACTTCATGTGTTGATGTGTTTTGGAATCAATCATTTGTTGATTTGATTTTTCCTCAATCATGTGTTGATTTGGACTTTGATATAATTTGGACAACCTTTTTGTGTCACAACTTGGTGTGCTCTCTTCTTGGTTTACTTGGTGTTTTTGTCAAAATTGTATCTCCCTTGGTTCTCGTAAGTCTATGCATGCATATTTACTAGTATATATATTTTATGGCATGCTAGTATTTCTTGATCCAATATATAGGGTATGCTCCACCGAATCCTAAATCGGCTAAGATGTGCATGAAATTCAATTTCATATATATATGCACATATTTATGTGGAGTGTTTCCTATGTATTGTAGTGTATCTAACTACTATGGAACCCAATGAGTTTGGGAACCATTTTGTACTTGAATTTTGTTCTAGGTACAATGGAGATGCATTGGATGCTTACCTCATTCATAATGAAGGTGTTTACACCATGTGATTATTGGAGTCAAGCTTTGATGATATACAAACTCTCATCTACTTCATCGTCAATGTATCTCGGTAACAAGTATCTATCACATGCATACTTTTCTAGTCTCAACCTTGTGTAGGTTGCTTCTTGGCATGAAAACTTCTAATTATATGCAACTATTGTGGTTTTGGTCTTTTTCTTCACTTGGTATATCTTTGTGATATTTGTGATGAAATTGCAAAAAAAAACTTTCTTCAATTGGTATTATTTGTTTGTGATACTTGTTGCCTATCTCAAAGCATCTTCACTATCTCTTGTTCCCTTAGTGATATGTGTGATGCATTTGATGTGTTTGAAGTTCATTTATATACAATGAGATAAATTTGAGCTATGTGCTATGCTTTTAAGCAATAATCTATTTTGTATATTCATGACTTCCCTTTTGGATACCATGGTTTCCACTTTATCAACCATCTCATATGTGCAAGTTTCTTTGTGGATGTATATCATCAATGATTTGTCTACTTAGAAACCTATACATATGAGAGAGGTCACCTTTTAGTTGGTATCCTAATTCTTTTGAGCGACCTTGCTTTTATCTATAATTCTTTGGTGGCTCCAATTTTGTCTCATGGGTGCTTGTCTCATTTTTTATTGGTATCTTTGCACACTCATGTATTTGTGAGGATCTTTGTCTTCATGCTTACCTTGGTGGGCATGTTGATTTTTATCGGCTAAATGCTCTCACTAGCTTTTGGCATTTTCAATTGGTTTTAGTTTCCAATTGGTATCCCTAAGCTTGTGAACATACTCCTTTAAAGACCTTCCTTTTATCTCGGTTGGGCCGATCCTATGTTGAATTTTTAAAAAATTGGTATCCTTGAGTTTGTGAACATTTTTTTGAAAAATCTTCTTTGTAAGTTGTGTGTGTCAATACTTGATATATAACTTATCTCCATTTGGTTAAGACTATGTGTCTTACCAAATTAATTGTCTTGTCACACACACATACTCTTGGTTGGACCCTTGATAGTTTCTTTTAATTAGTATCTCCTTATGGCTCAACCACATCTTTGGTGCAAGTGCTTTGTTTTACTTGAATATTTCCATCCTTGCGCTTGGTGAGTGTTCTAGATGATTTTGGGGGAGCAAGGATTCCATATTTTTCTTCCCATTTCGGCAATCAATGCCAATGGGGGAGAAGTTTAGAGGGTTTAAGGGAATTTGGGTTTTATGCTTTTGTTGCATTTGCCTTTAATGCGCTTTGCATCCTTGCTTGTTTGTCTTGCAAGGTTGCTTTATTCATTATATAAACCCTCTTAAAAGGGATTGTCATCAATTACCAAAATGGGGGAGATTGAAAGTGCATGGTTGCCCCCATGTGTTGTTTTGGTAATTAATGACAATCTCTATGGACTAATGTGTGCTTTGAGTTATATTAGCAGTATTGGTCCGTATGGAATGCTTGAACTCCATATGTTGGATTCGAGGCTAAAAGATGAAGATTATATGTTGATCAAGGCTAAGTGCAAGTTGATCAACATACAAGATAAGGGCAAGTGAAGATATGCGAAAGAGTATCTCTCCCGTATTGGTGTATGGGGGAGCAATATGCGAGGCTTCACCGAGCGGAGCGTAATCAAGAAAAGTGATCCACTTGAGAGGAGATCAAGATCGTCATCATCTAGCTCAAGTGGAATGCGCAAGGCAAAGAAAGGTGATCCACTTGAGAGGATATCAAGATCGTCATCATCTAGCTCAAGTGGAATGCGCAAGGCAAAGAAAGGTGATCCACTTGAGAGGAGATCAAGATCGTCATCATCTAGCTCAAGTGGAATGCACAAGGCAAAGGTATAATCTTGATAGGGTTTCTATTTTACCGGTCTCGCGGTGTAGTTGGGAGACCGGGTTTTAGGATAGGTAATCGTACTATAAGAGGGGCTCTCAAGTGAGCTTTAGCGTATTGGTCGTAGAGAGCTCAAACCTTTGCATCCTTGCATTCTTGCAATCATCTTTATTGGTTCTTATTTGCCTCTTATCGTGGTGTGTTCTTAGGTGCTTGTCATGCTTGTCATGACAAGACCAAGTTCACCGAAAACAGATTTCGTTGCATCGTCTATTGCATTTTCGGTGGTGGAGATTTTGCCAATTCACTAGTGAGGAAAGGTTCACACCTTCCTACCCATAACAAAATCTCCATTGCCTATTCTTATTTGGTTTTTATCTAGATGTGGTTTTAGAGCTTGTCTTGATCTTCAATACAAGCTCAAGTTCATCAAAAACGGATTTCGTATGAAAGACTTATTGCGTTTTTGATTTGGGGGTTTACTGGTTATTCATTTAGAGAGAAATCTAATATTTCCCCATTTGGTTTTACCCTCCCATGTTGGACAATGATGTTTCTATGCATGATCTTGTAGTGCTCTTCGTTGCGATTCCAACGAGCCCAAGATCATCGAAATCGGAGTCCGGATGAAAAAGTTGTTGCAGTTTTCGTTTTGTTGGTTATGTCAGTTTTCAGAAAACCGGATATTCCGGTCCAAACCTAAATAGGAATATCCGGTGACCTCCTGAAGGTTTTCATCTGTTGCACGGCGGTCGGAGACGAAATTCTGCTAAGGACCATAACTCGGAGGTACTGGTAGTCACCGGATATTTGGTACCGGTGATTTCAACAGGTCACCGGAATATCCTGTCGTACTTTTACCGAAATATCCTGTCACCGAAATATCCTGTCGTACTTTTACCGGAATATCCGGTTACTCTGCTTCTCCAACGGGCAGAATTTTGGAGGGGTATAAATATCCCTCCCCCTACCTCTAGCCAACTACCACGACCAGAACAAGAACACCACCATTGTTACAAAGCTCCAAATCAATAGATCTCCCTCTCTAGTCACTCAATCACTTAGCCCTTTGGGGATTTGAGAGAGGAGATCTAGATCTACACTTCCACCAAACCATCTCTCCTCTAAGTGAGGGGAACCCTTTGGATCTAGAGCTTGGAGTTCCATTTGTTGAGTTCTTCTTTGTTCTTCCTCTCTTCTCCCCCCCACAAGCATTAGTTGCTTTTGGTGGGATTTGAGAGTGAAGGATTTGACCACTTAGTGTGTTCTTGCCATTGCATCGGTTGCATCGGTTTGAGTTCTCTACGAGGATTCATTTGAGTGAAGTTGAGAAGCTTGTTACTCTTGGGTGCTTTGGTGCCCTAGAGTTTGTTCCTCTAGGGCACGTTGGTACCCTAGACGGTGTTTGATTTCTCGGAGTCTTGGTGGCTTACGGGATTTGTTGGGAGCCTCCAATTGTGGAGTGTGGCTCAACCTTGTTCGTCTCGGAGCTTTGATAGCTACGAAGACATTGTCGGGAGCCACCAATTGAGTTGTGGTGTGTGCCCCGGCCTTGGAGCATCAAGTCTTGGCGGCTCGGTGCATTTGGTGAAGACCCTCCAACTTGTGGAGTGTGCTTCATCCTTGTAAAGGTTCTAGTTGTCAACCTCAACGGCAACATAGTGACAAGTGCCTCGCCACATTGGTGGTAAGACACAACGGAGATACGGTGTGCCATATCAAGGCTACTCGGTGTTTCACATTGGTGAACACCGCACCGCTCCAACGGAGACTAGCTTCCATTGGGAAGTGAACTTCGGGATAAATCATCGTCTCCAAGTGACTCGGTATTTCTATATCCGAGTTTCTTACTTATGCTATTTACTTTGTGATAGCCATAGAGTTTAAAGTTATATATCTTGCTATCACCTAGTTGATTATATTGCTTAGCATAAATTGTTGGTGCACATAGGTAAACCTAGCTAGTTTAGGTTTTGGCTTGATAAATTAAACGTTAGTTTTATTCCGCATTTATTCAAGCCTTAACCGTAATAATTTTAAATCGCCTATTCACCCCCCCCCCCTCTAGGCAACATCCGTGTCCTTTCAGCATGCTTACGGGCGCCCCTCCAATGAGCTTACACAGAGCAAGGTGGGTCGGCTCAAGATCAAGAAGGGTCCAGACGGAACATACCCGGAAGATGGTGGCTTAACTTGGAAGGGAAGAAGACCTAGCCTACCTCAAAAGGGAGACCGGCCCTATAATCGAATTGAGGTGCTCTATAACCCTAATAAGGCCGTGTATATAAGTCCGGCAAGAAGCACCCTCAAGGTACAAAACAACATCGATTCCATTGTAGCCATATATCGAACAACATTGTAACCGATCTAGTATAATGAGTTTTTTTGTTACTAGATCAATAATTTCGAATATATAACGATGATAACATAAAATACATACACATTGCATCATTTTAAATCCACAAAGCACAAAATAATAGTTGTAATGTGTAGATATATTACTATTTAATACCAGTTCAAAGCGATAATTAAAAACCAAATTCTAAATAACACAACATCATCCACTATCTTATTTCACAGAGATCCATATCTTTATGCGATCAATAATTCCTCATTCCAAGGCAGGAATATTGTTTATCGCCTCATTGTCTTGATACTTTGGAATATGTACCAAAAATCAATTTTTCAACTCCAAACCATCCTACATTTGCATTATATACAACATTGTCATATAAAGTTCATGTCCAAAGTGTAGAAATGAGTATGTTTGAGAATATTCACTGTGGGTATCTCAAAAAGGACGCTTCATTGTACCATGAGTGCATTAGATTAAAAACTAAATAACCATGCATTCATATGGAATGTCACACCGAGCATTCATATGGTATGTATTTTATGTTTCACCTGATGCATCAATCTCCATAGACCCAGTCACCAACTTGAACCTGATACTCGCCAACACTGCTTCAGCACCCCTCGCACAAATGTCTGACCACATTTCTGACCGCCTGTGCCCGGTCTGTCGCTATGTCCCGTGCTTACCGCACGCCTCGCCGCTATTACCGCGTCGAGCATCCGCAATCTTGGCAAAGATCTACCGGGTCGCTAACCCACACCACCTCAGGCCCCACTACAGATAACCACCAGTCAATACCCGACTGATGCCGAGTTCCACGTATCCTTCGAACCCTGAGCTCCAGTCCGATCCACGTGCTTCTCGCCTTCCCACGGAAATAGGCGTCGACTCTCCGCATGCTTACGCCACAGCCCCTCCATCAGCCGAGTGGAATCTTCCCTCAGACTCCAGCTCCACCTTCAACATGACTCCGTGGTAGAGGATCAGTCCACCCCGCGCCCTGCCGACTTCAAGTTCTCACGTGTGCACCGTCTTGAATCAACTCCGCGCTATTGCATGTTGAAGCACGCATCCCTCAAGCATGCGTCGCGTGTTTCCACGCCACAGAATTCGGACACCATCAGCCCTCACGGGCCTACGTCGTTATCGCCGATCTTCAACGTCTTCTGCCCACTGCCACACTGTCGTGTACTATCTAGCGCCATGTATATGCATGATCCTCCACGACATACTCCATATTTCTCCGAACCTTATACGCACGTCGCTCGTCCTTGGCGCACACACCTAGTCCCAGGGGCGGAGGCAGGGGGACCAGCAGCCCCCCCCCCCCCCCCCCCCCCCAACATGCAAACAATTTTTTTATACCTATGCAAAATCTTGACTGTTGCGCTATAGCTGCCGGCGTCTCAGCTCGCGCGTGTACGCATTCGGTGTTGCTGCTCCTATCTCTCACGCGCTGCTGCTGGTGCTCCACTCCTACCACGGCCGACTGATGGTGTTGCTAGTCTCTCTCAGCATATAAAAATTGTGTATCAGTCTCTGCTCTGGAAATTTGTTTGTTTTCTGGCAAAAATGTTAAGCCAATGTTCATGCAGGGGATCTTACAAGTTATTTAATGGTACGTTCGCCATCCTGATTTTGTGCACACAACCTATTTGTTGATATGCCTATAAGATTTTATAATGCTTTTTCTTATGCTTCTCTTTTCTTAAATGAAGCTAATTTTTTAATTGAAATGAAGCTAAAGTTATCTGGACATTTGTAGTACAATCTTTGTTGAGACGGATAGATGCATCTGTTGTATCTTTTGACTCAAGAAGGTAGCACTTCACTGAAATTGTTTGTCGGCATTAGGATTTTTAGTTTTAAACTACTAGCTCTATCTAAAAAAAATCCGACTGTGAGAATTATGTTTATTTTTTTGCCTTTACTTAGCCAGGCTATAGAATTGTGGGACAAGTGTATTCTAAGCAGCAAGTGCCAAAGTTGACTGCACCATGCCAAAATTTTCGGCCAACCAAATAATTTCACAGCTACTTGCGATGATTTATATATGTCAGGCATGAAATAAGGTTTTTCTTGACGTAGACATCGACAACATCAAGAAATAGCACTATTTATTAATTGTGGGAAGAGAATCGGCAAAAAAATCTCATAATTTGTGATGATCCAATGAGTAAATTTTTTGACATTTGTGAGTTGTTTTTTTATCGGCCCCCCTCAAACTATTTTCCTGCCTCCGCCCCTGCCGAGTCCTCTCAGCAAATTGATCCACCAGAAAAATTCCTCGCACAAACCTGACCGTGAAGATCCATGTGCAATTTTTCTTGTCTCTATTTGCTTGTAACCTCACGTGTATACGTAACAGGAATTCTATTTTTTTCAAAACAAATCTCCATCGCTGCTTTTCCGGCGGAGCTCCTATACGCCGCCCGTTGCGGCAATTCGCGGGAGCGCCGCGCACCCTGCACGCGGGCGAGGGTAAGCTGGGCCGTGGCCCATCAGGTGATTTCTTGCTTTTTGTTTTGTTCTTTTCTATTTTTCGTATTGTTTTTCTTCCATTTCCTTTACGGATTTAAATAACATTAAAAACAGGATAAATTCGACGCATGTTTCACATTAAAAAGTATGCTAGAACATATATTTTAAATTTAACTTTTTAAAATTAGAATATTGATCTCATTTGAACGATTTTAAAAAAAGTGAACAGAAAATGGCGGTGAACGGAATTTATTTTTGAACAATTTTAAAAAATGAACATAAAATGAGCGGTGAACGGAAACTATTTTGAACGATTTTAAAAGTGAACAGAAAAGGTCGTTGAACAAAATTTATTTTGAATGATTTTTATAAAGTAAACAAAATAGGTATTTGAACGATTTTTATAAAGTAAACAAAATAGGTATTTGAACGGAAACTATTTTTGAACGATTTTACCAGTAACTATTTTAAAACGATTTTAAAAAATTACAGAAAATGTCGATGAACGGAAATTATTTTGAAGATTTTTACAAAGTGAACATAAGCTATTTTAAACAATTTTTATAAAGTGAACAGAAAATGATAGTGAACGAAATTTATTTTTGAACGATTTTAAAAAGTGAACAGAAATAGCGGTGAAGGGAATCTATTTTTGCACGATTTTAAAAGTGAAACAAAAAGGATTGGTGAACGAAATCATTTTTGAAAGATTTTAAAAAAAGTGAACAGAAATGGCAGTGAACCAAATCATTTTTGAAAGATTTAAAAAAAAAAGTGAACAGAAATGGCAGTGGACAGAATCTATTTTTGAACGATTTTAAAAAGTAAACAAAAAGTCGGTGAACGAAATCTATTTTTGAACTATTTAAAAAGTAAAAAAAATCTCTGGACGGAAATTACTTTTCAACGATTTTTTACAAAGTAGTCAAACATGGTATTTGAACGAAAACTATCATCGAAAAAGTTTTTAAAAATTGATCATAAAACAATTTTAGAACAATTTAAAATTGTACAGAAAAAGAAAAATGAACAACCTTAAACATTTATTAATTTTTTTCCCAAATTATATACATGTGACAAAAAATGAAAAACAAAAAAAGAAACGAAAAATAAAAAGAAAAGAAACAAAAAATAAATAATTAAACGAAAAATATTGAACGAAAAAAGAAACAGAAAAAAACGAAAATCATAAAGTAAAATAAAAATGAAAAAAAACAAGAAGAAGAAAACAGAAAAAAAAAACGGGAGAACGCAAATATGGGCCGGCCCATAGTGGCGCGGGGGTGCGCGGCGCGCCGCTAAAGACGGCAAATAGGGATTGCCCTTTTCCGGTCTCCTGCTGCATGCCTGCACGTCTCGCAGCCCATGGACCTAGTTGCACGTTGCACATCAAGCCCATAACGTGCCTGGCCAACATGACCAGCTCCCGCACGCGGATCGAGCAATCCTGCCGCACACGCGTCCCAGCCTCGCATCAGCAGCCTGGGCCTTGCCCCTCGCCGCACGATGCATGTGATCCTTCGGCGCTGTCGCACACGTCACGCCGCCGCCGTCCAGATCAAACCGGCGGACGTAGTGTGGGTCTGCGCTGCCGCTGCCTGAATTGAATCCGTGATGTGCCACCGCTTCCGATCTCCCAAATATTCCTCACTGATTTTCTCAGCTTCACTGCTCGGGTGCGAAGCCTGATAACCACGATCCAATCCCACGCGCTGTTTACAATCGAGACTTTTTCTTCATCCGCTAGATCAATCAACCTTTGTGGGATTCAACCTCTCTCTGATATCACTTGTTACGATTATAGACGTATCTGTAGATCTACCGAGAACCAAGTAATCACAGCACGATGACGATATCGAGATTTGTTAACGCAGTTCGGCGAACTCGCCTACTCCGCGAGGCATGACTACGGGCGCTCCTCCCCATTAATAACGATGCACCGGCCGTCTTAGTCGTCGGCACAAGCCGCCGGCTCCCCTTGCGCGCCTACTGCTATCAAATCGTCATAGATTACAACGTGTGGTGCCCTGTCATTATATAGGAGGCCCAGGATACAAGAGTTCGATTCCAACACTACTTGTATCTATCCACACGTAGTACAACTCCAAGTCCAAACGTAACCCAACTCGTACATTAGAGAAAATGATAAAAAACTACCACATTTGGGGCAACGGTGTCAGGAAACTACCGACTTTGCATAATTTGTCTGAAAACTACCAACATTGGGGTATGTGTGTGACACATAGCACTGATTATTCTGTTTAGTTGTGATAAACCGTTTCTGACAGTTTTGGCCCACACGTAATATTCGACACAAACACAACAGGTCGCCCCTCCCTCACCTTCTCCTCCTGCGACCCGGAGCTTCCACCTAAGGATTCGACCTCGCCTCACTTTTCCTCGGTGCTCTCCAGGCCCGCCACGAAGCCGTTCGCCGCCACCAGCCTGGTCCGCAGCCACGGCTCTGCTCCGGCCGCCATGGATGAGCTTCTTCTCCAACAGATAATCAAGCACTGGCGACCGCGCGGTCTTGGAGGGATCCGGCACAGGCTCCCGGAGTGGATGCCGGATGCCCCTCCCCATCTCAACTGCGGCTGAAGGGCGACAGGTGCTGGTCGAGATCATGGGGTTCACCCAGAAGAACGGGTTGAAGGGCGCTGAGGTGGGATGCAAGGATTTGCATAAACAAGGTGAACCTCACGATCTGCAGTTAGCTATCATTTTATAAAGTATTTCTGCTATATACAAAAATCCCCGTAAGTAGTTCACTATCATATATTTTGTGCAATAAGTTGGGCCTGCGTAAATTCAGGGGCTATACTTTATGTGTCGGCATTGAAATTGTCTCGAATAAAAGTTCCGTATACTGATAGTCTGATATTAATCTACCGCTCATGCTGTGTCATTTTTCGTTCTACAATGGTTAGAAGCTTTAGATGTTCAGCGGTATTCCAAGTATGCTAAAAGAAGTCGACATTGGTCAGAAGAGTTATATCACGGTAATATGGAGGGTAGAAGCTCCACTTTGGTCCTATTTTCCATGGTGTCAGACAACAACTTGATCAGATAGTCTGCCCAAGAAAATGGTTCAGAAAGACATACACCATGTACTACTAATCCTCCCTTCTAAATCAACTGATTAGTGTGAAATGTGAACATAAGTTTGTATTTCTCTACCGTTGTTCTTCTATTTCAAAAAAAGCATTTCTAGGTTTCTAGCTCGTATGTTTTCATTGCAGGTTTGCCGAAATTTGAATTTGTAAAACATATGATCAAATCCATGTTGTCTTTATACAGCTGGCCTTCTTGAGATAGACCAATGAAGAAATGTTGTGATAGCTGATGGGGATGCTTGCTTACCCCAAGAAGCGGATCAAGGACGTGCTGCTCGCGTTCCTTGTAACCTTCTCCAAGCATTTTCAGAAGGTACTGCAGTATAATTATCATCAGAAGTGGAGTATAAACCGTGGAGGCAAGAATTGGGCAATCAACTCATCTCCATAACAGGTTGACAAGGTAACTGGCCACCATTTCAACCATGCTCAACATGAAGTTTTTGTAAAAACTGAAATGATCACTATGAGAGTGTGCTCTGCTTTGTTCTCTACAACATAACCTCCCTTTCATTTTCTACGCCACATACCTGTCGGTGAAGATCGGGTACTGGAGTTACATCACCATCTGCAGGCACCTCAAGTTGAACCCCGAGTACCAGGTGTACCCCATCTTCAAGTACTTTGAGAACTGGTGGCAGGGTGAGAACCTACACGACGACTTCTATTCTGCGCTGCTCAAGGCGCAGCCACAGTTCCTCAATGACTGGATAATGGGACAGCATTTCACAGGTGTATTTGACCATGTACCTCAATGACTGCCAACATAGTGCCTTCCATGAAGGAACTGGTCTTAACACCAAACTAATCGACATGCATGTGATCATGGAGGTAAAATGAAGTGACCATTGTTTTCTTGTTTCGTTTGTACAGTCAATGGCATGTGCTGCTGGTTGCTATTTTACAGTGTTTTAGAAAGTTTCTGAACATGAAAATAATGGCTCTTGTACAATAAACAGAGCCCGCAAGATTGAAGCTTATTAACTGTAGTTATTTTCTCTAGGATGTTACTAACTTTGATTATCCTATATGTTTCTGTATGTTGCAATTTCTTCTTTAACTTAAGCCTTGTTTCTTCTACAGCTTCTATGATCAGATCCCAAGTCGATAGGAATTGCAGATTTTCATTTATTCTAGGCTGAGGCTTTCCGATTATTCAAGGCTGGGGTAGAACCAAACCTGAAGATTAAGATATTGGTTTGGTTTCTGTTCTATGATTGTTGGGCTTTTCATCCTGCTTTTATGATAGCTCTTTGCAACTGAATTTTTCAGATTCTATTAACAAAAATCTTCTTCAAGCAAGCTGTTATCTCTTTGTGTACTGTTACATATTGATTGATCAGTGCTCTCGCAGGTCGGCAGCTTCTCTTAAGAAGATTGGAAGGTTTATTAAACCATAATAAAGATTTGGAATATTCCATGGTGGCAATTTTCTTCAATTTTGGTTAGAACAATCTGTGTGGATAAAATTTAATATTTAGAGAGGTTTTTCCATAGAAAAATAGCTGTAGCGTGCTAGCAATTAAGGCTATTTTGTAGGAAATTTTCCCTCCACTCCAACCTCATATTAGAATTCCTTTGCTTTTCCTATGATTCAAACACACACTTGATCCACATTCCTTTAGTTTTCAATTCCTGTAGGATTCAACTTGTCATGCCACTCCAACCCTATACTTTTCCTATCCCTACACTTTTCCTACCCTTTGAATCAAACAAGCCCTAAGTGGGTGTTTGTTTGGGCTTTGGCTTTAGCTTTTGACCAAAGGCCAATAGGTGCTTTTTGGCTTTTGAGTTTTGGAAGCCAAAAGCTTTAATCCAATGCTTTTGGCTTCCAAAACTCAAAAGCCTATTTAGGTGCTTTTTGGCCAAAAGCCAAAGCCAAAGCCAAAGCCCAAACAAACACCCCCTAAGTAACTTGAATCCAAATTGTTTTTTGTGAAATTGTCAGAAGGAGGAAGAGTAACTGGTGCTGAGCGCCGCCTACTTGACGGCGCAGTGCAGGGTGGCGAGGGCGTCGTCCAAGACACGTCGTGCCGCCTGGTGGCGAGGGCGCCGTGTAGGGCAACTCGTGCTGCCTGGTGGTGGGGTGCCGTCAAAGAAGGTGTCGTTGGGCGCCGTCCAGGAAGACTGCGTCGCCGGCGGGCTGTGAGGGCGCCGTCGAGGAAGGTGTCGTTGGGCGCCGTCTACCAAGACGACGGTGTTGCTGGGCTGCGTGGGCGCCGTGCAGGACAGAGACCACGTGCTGCCGCCGGGTGGCGAGCGCGCCGTGGAAGAAGATGTCATTGGCAGGTCCCAGCGAAGGTCAACGGTCGTGCGGCGAGAGACTCTGGTGGCGATCGGTGCGGCGAGTAGGGATGTAAATGGTACGGATAATTTCCGCTTCGAATCCGCATCCGTTTTGAGGATATGGTATGAGTTTTTAGAAATCTGGCGGATATGGATGCGGATGTGGATATTGGACAAGCGGATATCCGACAAAAATGGTAGAGGATATGGTATTGATAATATCCGAAGGATATGGATTACCCGACTTTTTTTGCGGATTATCCGATGTCCTCAAGTAGGATTATCCGATAAAATTAGTCTATTGTGTCGTGCTATTGTCTATATTGCACATTTTACAGTATTGTTAGTTCTTATTATCAATTTATTGGGTTGCCTTTCGATTATCGTGATATTGTACTAGCACACAAGGTGATGTACTCTATGAACATGCGTGTAACTTTGGATATAATCTATTGTTACACCTTTTCTGGTCACTTTATTTGTATAAAAAGATAATTTTCTATTTTTATGTGTGTATTTATTCGATTATCCGTATCTGATCCGAGTCCGTTCCGAATCCGCTCCGTATCTGTAATCCGATATAATCCGTATTCGAACCCGTATCCGACCATTATCCACTCCGATCCGTATCCGACAAAATAATATGGTAAAGGATATGGAAATAGTAATATCCAATCCGATCCGATCCGTTTACATCCCTAGCGACGAGGGAGCCTGCTGGCGCTCGGTTGAGGGATGGTTAGTTTCTATCCGTGATTGCAGGGAACATGGTTTGATGGGTAGTTTCTATTTTTAGCCGTGATTGCACGGAATGCAGCTGTGAATTTCCCAAATTTCCTCTGCGGCGTGGAGGTGGAGCGTGGAGGCGGAGTACGATTCAGTCAATGTAAAACGCTAAGTGCACACAGGATACCTATTGGTTAATTTGTACTGTTAGATTTGGTTTGGTGGGTCAAATCAAGCGGTTGGAATGATTCGGGGTTATGTTGACGGGGGTGCATCTAGCGTAAGTAATGTTCGCTTATTTAATAGTAGTAGAGAAGCTCGACTCAGGAACGTCTCCGTTCGAAGGGGTCTTGGTATCTATACCGCGCATCATAAACTGCACTCACGACCTCATAATCGAGAATGAGATCCTCATCTCCTCGACTCGGGATGCATCCGCTGCAACAAAACTCGAAAGCCACGACTGCATCGTGAAGGTAAGATCCGTAGCTCAGATCTACCGGCCTGGGAGCCGCCTCAGCTGTGCCTACCCAGTAACTTTCCATGCAGGAGCATGATGAAAATTATGACGGACGCGTTGGGTACATACTATTATGCTAGAGTTCGACTCTGTAAGTCCTCCGCGGCCTAGTCGCAACTTCTCAGCTATTCCAGGTTCGGGTGTGGGGATTCGAGTCTGATGTGGCTAGCGAAGTTTTTCCCCAAGAGCAATTAACTGGTCCTGCGCTGTCGGATGTGCCAGACTCGCTATGCTTCTCCTCGGGTCATACAAAACGAAGGGGGTGAGTCGACTTTTTGACTCATTTGCACCCCTATACGCCGTCAATGGCTGCATGCACTTGATAAAACTTCATCTTTAGTCTTCGCCTGAATCTTCGATTCAACCGAAGACTCGGGGGCTACTGACGTGGGGATGACCTTCGGGTCCCCTCCGTGAGCATACTGGGTGCGGCCCAGTCAAAAGCCTTCAGGAGGACTCGCCAAAATTCATCAGGTCCAGGGTGACCCGGGAGCCTATTGGCGTCTTAGGAAGCTCGAAGGCCTAGTCGTGGATCACGGTGTAATACTCAGGTTGCAGGTCCCAAGCCCTCAGGGACCCGATATGTAACCTACTCGGTAGGGGAACCCTAGACCCAGCTTCCCATATAAAAGCTGGGAGGGTTCCTCGAGCTAGGGGTCCTCTCTGACTTACGCACACCTTACCACTCACCACGAGATCCAATCTCACCACCATAGCCTCTATGCCCACCCTATAATCTGTTCATCAATACAAGCTCAGACAAGCAGGACGTAGGGTTTTACCCTCCGGGGGCCTGAACCTGGGTAAACTCGACGCCTTGTTAGCCGACGGTATCACCGGCGTGACCATGTCCCTATTTCACTTGAACCCTAGTCCCTCACGGAGGGGCACTGCCGTGGTAATACCACGACATGCACCCAAGGTGGCGGAGATGCACGGCGATGTCTTCTAGGTGAGGGCCCTCACGCTCGTCTGCCGCGTCCAGGTGAACCCGGAGCTTCTCAATGAGCCAAGGCTCCCACCGGTGTACCCGACTGTCCGTGTCCTCCATCGCAGCGCCTAGCTAGCTAGATCGATCTCCCGACCTCTGCTTTTTATTCTGTTTTTGTGTTTTCTGTCGATGTGTGTTGTCCGGATGGTCTGTGTTTGTGCTATGTCGTACTGTGATCGAACTAGTAGTCGTGAAATCAATAAATTAAAGTATGTTTTTTATCTCTTTTATCTATTATTGTTTAATTCGTTTCAAATATATATCACATACGAGTGACAAAACTTCAATCTCAATGTTTTTGGATCCTATTCTCGAAAAGACTAGGACACATATATACATAGTATATTTTTCAAAAGATGAGGCATGTATCGTAAACAAAGGGATGGCCTAGTGTGGGGAGGGGCAGATGCCTTCTCACAGACCCAAGTTCGAGTCCTTGTACTCACATTCTCTCAATGTATGCTCACATCCATACTGTACATACTCATACCAAATAATTTTTTCCCATTTAATTTGGATGCAATTTCATATTTTTAAAATTGAAATCCGTTTTATGGATTGGTGATACAAATTATAAATTTTAGGAGTTATGCTAAATCAGAAGCCAAAGTTTATTATTTGCAAGTTTAGTATGGTCGCATCCATGCTATACATACTCAGATCAAATAAGTTTATTTCCCGTTTAATTTGGATGCAATTTCATATTTTTAAAATTGAAATCCATTTTATGGATTGTTTGATACAAATTATGAATTTTAAGAGTTATGTTAAATCAGACGCCAAAGTTAATTATTTGCAAGTTTGGCAGATTCATACCACAAACCACACGTACTTGCAAGTTTGTTCTAGCAAATAATGGTACACGGCTAGGCTACATATAGAAACAGTCACAAAAATATATATCGAACAGTCACAAAAATATATATCATATGATAAATCACCAGAGATGACAAAAAACCAGCGCCGTCTAAACAGGAAGCTGTGTCGGTCGCGTATAATAACCGTCTCTAATGGATCTATTTTTAGAGACGGTTAATAATATGAACCGCCGTAGTGATTGTTAGAGACGGACACAGAATTTGTTGACCCGTCTGAGGTCCTTTATCCCAGACGGCTAATAGTGGTTTTCCTTCTGCCGTCTCTAGGTCCCGTCTAGGATGGTCATGTTTTTAATGTTAGAATACGTATAGGCATATGATTTAGAAATAGACTAGGACTCCTAGACCTATTTGTACTCCAAGTCTGTCTCCCCCCTTGTACTCTTATATATACCCATGAGTGTCATAGAAATACAACAACACAATATTACGGATTCAATATTTTCTACATGGTATCAGAGCGGTTAGTCTAACGACGCTGATCCTAGGGTTCTAAACACTTCCGCACTGCGCCGTCCCCGGGGAGATCAATCTCTTCTCCTCGGGGGCGCGGCACCCGGTCACGATCAAAGATCGGATCGGTTCTTTAGATTACATCTTAGATAATTTTGAACTTTTCAATCTCGTAGATTAAATTCACTTAGCCACGAAATCCCTAAATTTTCCACGAGCGAAATCATCCGGCAGGAATCGGCGCAAGATCTTCTACCGGCGGCGCGGCCCGATCCAATTTGTTGCCGTGTTCCAACTCCCGACGGCCGACGTGGTCCCGGCCATGCGGCGGCAGTCTCCAGCAGATGCGCTAGCGGCCACAGGCGAAGGCGGCCAGAACGCGGAGTCACATGACGTGTCCACATGCATGTGAGCATGTCTAGGCTGCCTGCAGCAGCTCCGCGCAGGAGTTGCACGGGAGACTCCAAGATCTTGCAGCACATCCATGTCTACACTGCGATGTTTGCGAGGACGTGGCGATCTGCTCCGGCTCTTGGACGCTAGCACGCTATCTACATCGACGCCAACCACGCCACACCTCGACACCTTCGCTAAGTCTGTACTAATCTGCACTTCAGGGAGCCGGACATCATCGAGCCGAACATCGACATCGAACTGTACGACTATGCTACTAGCCAAGATCATCGTCGAGTACATCCACGATAAGCAACATCGTCCACATGCAGGCCGGTGTGGAATAAGACTTCATCGATTTCTCCGCAGCAAAGCATCGACACCATCGCTGCCACCAGGGACGCCTCCAAGCAATGTACCACGTCACGCCTGCTGCTTCATCATCGACACATCATCACGAAGGTCTCCATCAAGGTGGTCTTCATCAACATCCTCGTCAACACACCCCGCCGCCGCCGCTACAACTACATCGTCCACAAGGATGGACACGCACCCTCTAACAGTACTACTGCAAGGCGCCACATGCACTACTGGAAAACAAGATGCTGCCGACATAACCAATGTTTACCGAGTGCCAAAGCACGGGCCACTCGGCAATAATACAATTGTACTGAGAGTACACGAAAAACAGTCGGCACACAAACAATCCGCGGCAATATAGCATTTGTACCGAGTGCCTATGGAAAACACTCGGCACAGAAACGATTCTCGGCATACAGTGCGAAAAACACTCGGCACAGAAAGGAACTCGGTATTAAACTCGAAAGAACACTCGGCAAAATAAGAACTCGGGATATTGCCATGACACGTGTCTTCCCTGCCCGCACTTAACGGCTCCGTGACGGAGCACAAACTTTGCCGAGTTTGCCCTGCCACGGATACTCGGCACAATATCTAGCCGGAAAAAAAAAATACTTTGCCGAGTTCCCCCTATCACGAGTACTCGGCAAAATTTCTGACAGGAAAAAAAACTTTTGCTCTGCCGGGACAGAAAGAGTGACATTTCATTTAAGCTATGAACGACTGTCATTTATGCTACACACGGACAAACATCTTGCCTTCGTCTGGAGCTCGTCACCTCCGTCTGCTCGTTACGACGCGGTGGGCGCTCTCTCCCTCCAACGACGTCGTGGAACGGCGGGTGCGATAATAACCGTGAATGCATATATGATCAGTGTATAAGATGGAACAAAACACACAGTTTCCCCTAGCTACAACCCAACGGTGGCACGCTAATATACCGTGAATGCATACATGCACCGTCGGACGTAGCTAGGGAACCCGAACATTTTGTGATGTACTAGAACATAGTGAGCTGAGAGAAGTACTTGTGTGTACCATCCTGGTCGAAACATGGGGTATATATAGACCTAAGGGCCAGGAGTTGGGTGGTGGTAGGTGGAAGGTTTGCCGAGTGTTTTCAGGGAGACACACATGGCATACAGGTATTTGCCGAGTGTTTATTAGGTAGCAGCACACGGCAAAGTTGTGATAGGTGGGAACAGTTGGATAGGGTTCATTTGCCGAGTTTTTAGTAGGTTGCAGCACTCGGCAAAGTTGTGGTAGGTGGGAACAGTACGATAGGGTTCATTTGCCGAGTGTCAGAACCCCACCAAAAGCTAGGGGGTGCCATATCACATGAAGTCCAACCTGTCGATCTACCCCTTTGACCGGCGCCGAGAGGGGGTAGACGCATGAACTTTTTTGCTTGGTTGTGTTAGGTTGGTACATAGGACCAATGGGAACCAACATTCCATGTGGTCCGTCGCATGATTCCATGCCCGACACCCGAAACGGGAGTTTTCACCTCTAAGTGTCGGAACTTACTACGGAGTAAGCGGGGTTCGTGAAGCGGGTCGCACCTCGGAGCCGTATCTTGGTTCCCGCAACCTCCCAAAACACTCTTATACATATATTAGGGACCAATGCAAGCTTTGGTGGGATTCCAACGCTCCGTACCCCCGCTACGGCGAAACCCTACACCCGGTGGAAAAAAGTCCAACCTGTCGATCTACCCCTTTGACCGGCGCCGAGAGGGGGTAGACGCATGAACTTTTTTGCTTGGTTGTGTTAGGTTGGTAGATAGGACCAATGGGAACCAACATTCCATGTGGTCCGTCGCATGATTCCATGCCCGACACCCGAAACGGGAGTTTTCACCTCTAAGTGTCGGAACTTACTACGGAGTAAGTGGGGTTCGTGAAGCGGGTCGCACCTCGAAGCCGTATCTTGGTTCCCTGCAACCTCCCAACACACTCTTATACATATATTAGGGAAAATGCAAGCTTTGGTGGGATTCCGACGCTCCGGACCCCCGCTACGGCGAAACCCTACACCCAGTGGAAAAATGTCCAACCTGTCGATCTACCCCTTTGACCGGCGCCGAGAGGGGGTAGACGCATGAACTTTTTTGCTTGGTTGTGTTAGGTTGGTACATAGGACCAATGGGAACCAACATTCCATGTGGTCCGTCGCATGATTCCATGCCCGACACCCGAAACGGGAGTTTTCACCTCTAAGTGTCGGAACTTACTACGGAGTAAGCGGGGTTCGTGAAGCGGGTCGCACCTCGGAGCCGTATATTGGTTCCCGCAACCTCCCAACACACTCTTATACATATATTAGGGACCAATGCAAGCTTTGGTGGGATTCCGACGCTCCGGACCCCCGCTACGGCGAAACCCTACACCCGGTGGAAAAAAAGTCCAACCTGTCGATCTACCCCTTTGACCGGCGCCGAGAGGGGGTAGACGCATGAACTTTTTTGCTTGGTTGTGTTAGGTTGGTACATAGGACCAATGGGAACCAACATTCCATGTGGTCCGTCGCATGATTCCATGCCCGACACCCGAAACGGGAGTTTTCACCTCTAAGTGTCGGAACTTACTACGGAGTAAGCGGAGTTCGTGAAGCGGGTCGCACCTCGGAGCCGTATCTTGGTTCCCGCAACCTCCCAACACACTCTTATACATATATTAGGGACCAATGCAAGCTTTGGTGGGATTCCGACGCTCCGGACCCCCGCTACGGCAAAACCCTACACCCGTTGGAAAAAAGTCCAACCTGTCGATCTACCCCTTTGACCGGCGCCGAGAGGGAGTAGACGCATGAACTTTTTTGCTTGGTTGTGTTAGGTTGGTACATAGGACCAATGGGAACCAACATTCCATGTGGTCCGTCGCATGATTCCATGCCCGACACCCGAAACGGGAGTTTTCACCTCTAAGTGTCGGAACTTACTACGGAGTAAGCGGGGTTCGTGAAGCGGGTCGCACCTCGGAGCCATATCTTGGTTCCCGCAACCTCCCAACACACTCTTATACATATATTAGGGACCAATGCAAGCTTTGGTGGGAATCCGACGCTCCAGACCCCCGCTACGGCAAAACCCTACACCCGCTGGAAAAAAAATCCAACCTGTCGATCTACCCCTTTGACCGGCGCCGAGAGGGGGTAGACGCATGAACTTTTTTGCTTGGTTGTGTTAGGTTGGTACATAGGACCAATGGGAACCAACATTCCATGTGGTCCGTCGCATGATTCCATGCCCGACACCCGAAACGGGAGTTTTCACCTCTAAGTGTCGGAACTTACTACGGAGTAAGCGGGGTTCGTGAAGCGGGTCGCACCTCGGAGCCGTATCTTGGCTCCCGCAACCTCCCAACACACTCTTATACATATATTAGGGACCAATGCAAGCTTTGGTGGGATTCCGACGCTCCGGACCCCCGCTACGGCGAAACCCTACACCCGGTGGAAAAAAAGTCCAACCTGTCGATCTACCCCTTTGACCGGCGCCGAGAGGGGGTAGACGCATGAACTTTTTTGCTTGGTTGTGTTAGGTTCGTACATAGGACCAATGGGAACCAACATTCCATGTGGTCCGTCGCATGATTCCATGCCCGACACCCGAAACGGGAGTTTTCACCTCTAAGTGTCGGAACTTACTACGGAGTAAGCGGAGTTCGTGAAGCGGGTCGCACCTCGGAGCCGTATCTTGGTTCCCGCAACCTCCCAACACACTCTTATACATATATTAGGGACCAATGCAAGCTTTGGTGGGATTCCGACGCTCCGGACCCCCGCTACGGCGAAACCCTACACCCGTTGGAAAAAAGTCCAACCTGTCGATCTACCCCTTTGACCGGCGCCGAGAGGGAGTAGACGCATGAACTTTTTTGCTTGGTTGTGTTAGGTTGGTACATAGGACCAATGGGAACCAACATTCCATGTGGTCCGTCGCATGATTCCATGCCCGACACCCGAAACGGGAGTTTTCACCTCTAAGTGTCGGAACTTACTACGGAGTAAGCGGGGTTCGTGAAGCGGGTCGCACCTCGGAGCCATATCTTGGTTCCCGCAACCTCCCAACACACTCTTATACATATATTAGGGACCAATGCAAGCTTTGGTGGGATTCCGACGCTCCAGACCCCCGCTACGGCAAAACCCTACACCCGGTGGAAAAAAAATCCAACCTGTCGATCTACCCCTTTGACCGGCGCCGAGAGGGGGTAGACGCATGAACTTTTTTGCTTGGTTGTGTTAGGTTGGTACATAGGACCAATGGGAACCAACATTCCATGTGGTCCGTCGCATGATTCCATGCCCGACACCCGAAACGGGAGTTTTCACCTCTAAGTGTCGGAACTTACTACGGAGTAAGCGGGGTTCGTGAAGCGGATCGCACCTCGGAGCCGTATCTTGGCTCCCGCAACCTCCCAACACACTCTTATACATATATTAGGGACCAATGCAAGCTTTGGTGGGATTCCGACGCTCCGGACCCCCGCTACGGCGAAACCCTACACCCGGTGGAAAAAAAGTCCAACCTGTCGATCTACCCCTTTGACCGGCGCCGAGAGGGGGTAGACGCATGAACTTTTTTGCTTGGTTGTGTTAGGTTGGTACATAGGACCAATGGGAACCAACATTCCATGTGGTCCGTCGCATGATTCCATGCCCGACACCCGAAACGGGAGTTTTCACCTCTAAGTGTCGGAACTTACTACGGAGTAAGCGGAGTTCGTGAAGCGGGTCGCACCTCGGAGCCGTATCTTGGTTCCCGCAACCTACCAACATACTCTTATACATATATTAGGGCCCCATGCAAGGTTTGGTGGGATTCCGACGCTCCGGACCCCCGCTGCGGCGAAACCCTACACCCGATGGAAAAAAGTCCAACCTATCGATCTACCCCTTTGACCGGCACCGAGAGGGAGTAGACGCATGAACTTTTTTGCTTGGTTGTGTTAGGTTGGTACATAGGACCAATGGGAACCAACATTCCATGTGGTCCGTCGCATGATTCCATGCCCGACACCCGAAACGGGAGTTTTCACCTCTAAGTGTCGGAACTTACTACGGAGTAAGCGGGGGTTCGTGAAGCGGGTCGCACCTCGGAGCCGTATCTTGGTTCCCGCAACCTCCCAACACACTCTTATACATATATTAGGGACCAATGCAAGCTTTGGTGGGATTCCGACGCTCCGGACCCCCGCTACGGCAAAACCCTACACCCGGTGGAAAAAAAATCCAACCTGTCGATCTACCCCTTTGACCGGCGCCGAGAGGGGGTAGACGCATGAACTTTTTTGCTTGGTTGTGTTAGGTTGGTACATAGGACCAATGGGAACCAACATTCCATGTGGTCCGTCGCATGATTCCATGCCCGACACCCGAAACGGGAGTTTTCACCTCTAAGTGTCGGAACTTACTACGGAGTAAGCGGGGTTCGTGAAGCGGGTCGCACCTCGGAGCCGTATCTTGGTTCCCGCAACCTCCCAACACACTCTTATACATATATTAGGGACCAATGCAAGCTTTGGTGGGATTCCGACGCTCCGTACCCCCGCTACGGCGAAACCCTACACCCGCTGGAAAAAAGTCCAACCTGTCGATCTACCCCTTTGACCGGTGCCGAGAGGGGGTAGACGCATGAACGTTTTTGCTTGGTTTTGTTAGGTTGGTAGATAGGACCAATGGGAACAAACATTCCATGTGGTCCGTCGCATAATTCCATGCCCGACACCCGAAACGGGAGTTTTCACCTCTAAGTGTCGGAACTTACTACGGAGTAAGCGGGGTTCGTGAAGCGGGTCGCACCTCGGAGCCGTATGTTGGCTCCCGCAACCTCCCAACACACTCTTATACATATATTAGGGACCAATGCAAGCTTTGGTGGGATTCCGACGCTCCGTACCCCCGCTACGGCGAAACCCTACACCCGCTGGAAAAAAGTCCAACCTGTCGATCTACCCCTTTGACCGGCGCAGAGAGGGAGTAGACGCATGAACTTTTTTGCTTGGTTGTGTTAGGTTGGTACATAGGACCAATGGGAACCAACATTCCATGTGGTCCGTCGCATGATTCCATGTAACATCCCAAAATTTCAAAAATTTAAAAAACTTCCATTCATGCATCATCTTTTGCTGCATTGCATTTTAAATCGCTTGTTTTGAGTTTTAAACTCAAACTTTGGTGTTAAAATAATTATTTTGACATAATAGGGTTAATTAACCCTTGTCATAAAACCAATTATTTTATTTTATTTTGTTGAAAAACTAAGTGCCAAAGTGTTCTATTTTTAACAAGCTTTTCAAAAAGTATTTTATCAAATTTTTCTGAAAAGTTTAAGTTTGGTTTTGCCTTGTTTTTGAAAACAGAAAATAGAAAAAGGTTTTGTTTAAAAAAAAAAAAAGAGAAGGCCGGCCGAGCCAGCCCAACCGGGCCAGCCCAGCTAGCCACGGCCCAACTCCAGCCCACCCGCCTCCTCCCCTCCCCTCTCTCTCTGACGCGCGGGACCCGCCCGTCAGCGCCGTTTCCAGGCGCGGGAGCTCACCCGCCGGCACCCCGTCGCCTCCCCCTCTTCAATCCGCACCACCGCGGAGGCTAACGGCCGCACCACCGCCACCATCTTATAGCCCTCCTCCTCCTCTCCCTTTCGCCCCACACCGCACCACCCGAGCGCCACCAGGCTGCCCGTACGGGAGCCCGCAAGTCCGCCGTCGCCGCCGGCCGACCTCGCCGTTTCCGGTGAGCTCCGGCCACCCCACGGTTCCCCGTCACCCTCTTCTTTCTCCCCTACTCCTTGCGCACCTCCTTGACACGACCCCGTATTTTTTCGCGCAGGGAATCGACGCGGGCATCCTCGACCGCGCCCGACCGCCGCCTCCTCCAACTCCGGCGAGGAATCCCCGCCGACTCGGAGCTCCTACTCGCCGTCGCCCTCGCCACCGTGCCCGCCTCCGTCCCCTGCACGCCGTGGTGAGCTCCGCTTGCCCTCACGGCCGCTGGACACGCCGGAACGCGCGTGCCGGCCCGTCGCCGCCGCTCGGGCTAGGGTTCCGGCGAGGCCGCCGCCCCTTTTTGGCCGATCTATCGTGGGCCGTTGGATTCTGATCTGACGGCTCGGTTTTAATTTAAAATACCGAATCGGTATCGCCCAATCCGGAGCTGCCACGTGGCCCGATTTCTTTTATTCTTTTCTGTTTTTCTGTTTTTCAAACAGAAAATCACTCAAACTTCAAAAATCCATATCTTTTGAACCGTGTATCCAAATTCAACAAATTTGATGTCCCTGGATTCAGCAAAATGTGTAGAATGCAGTGGTGCAATCAAATTCAACTTTTGATACGTGCACACACTTGGTATTTGCAGAAACCCTAAAACCTTATTTTAGCCATATCTTGAGTTCCACAAATCCAATTTGAGTGATCCAAGTTGCAGAGGCTTTGTTTAGTTGTCCTCTGTCCAGTAGACTTGTTTTCCAAAATTTATAAAATATTTTATTACAGAAAACTATAAAACCCTTGTTTTTGCCTTTTTGAGTGTTTTGGATTTATTCCTATTAAGTAAATTAATAAAATTTGCTTTGTAGCATCATGCATATAGCACAACCAGAGAATAGAAAGTAAATTTATTTTTGTGTTGTTGTAATTTTTGCATATTCATGCATAGCATAATTTTTGTATTGCCACTTGTGTGAATTGTATGTTTATTTGTGTGTGTTGTTTTTGTTAGATTATTCGGAGGGAACCGAGGACCTTTGCAGCTGCTACTCCTGCTCCGCTTGTTGCCAAGGCAAGTGGCACACTTGCATATTTCTGTCCTATTATTTTGAATTATGCATGTTGTAGTATTACTTGGAAAATTGCATGTTAAGTTATTAGTATTGCTATGCTTTAAAACTATTTAGTATAGTTCCTCCTTTACTAGTTGGTCTAGACACACCTATGATAACTTGGTAGAATTTTAGTCTTGCTATGCAAAATGTTGTTTTTGATAAAAGTAAAATATCTACTAAGTTGAAAGAACCTCCTGGGTGGATTTTGGAATTGCTTGGCGGTTGGAGTTGAGTGGCTGCTCGGGGCCATGTCTATGGTTTTACCCGAGTATGTGCACTTGTGGATGGCCACCCAGGGACAAAGAGATCGACGTTACTCCCTGTTTAGTTAGCTTCCAGTGCAGCCATTAGTCATATGGGCTCTGTCTTGATCAACTAAGTTGTGTGGACTCACCCCGGCTTGACAGGTGGTGGTAGAGGGTTGTAGGTGGAACGTGTCAGGCCGGTATGGGGTGGGAAAATGCTTCTGAAAGATCTCGTCTTAACCTTCTTCTTTTCCCCGAAACACTATGGAGTGTGAGGGATAGTTTGGGTTGGTTAAGTCTAGTGGTGAAAGTGCACAACCTCTCGAGAGTAGTAAAACTATGATCATAGCCGTGTCCCCGGTTACGGACATTTCTGAGCAAACTGGACGAGGACGTCAACGGAAGATCTCATCACTCAAATTTCTCTAAATTAAAAATTGTTGGGTGAACAAGGGTAGCCGAGATGGTGGCTTTCATGCCATGAAAGTCTCGAATAGATAAAAAAAAATTGTTTTATGAAGAGTTAGGAAAAAGTTGGCTTTCTGCAAAATAGCCTTCAAACTCCACCAAGCCAAATATGCATATAGGTTACTAGAGTTGTTCCAATATGAGTCCACAAAGTGTCACTTGCCAGTTCCATTTTATATGGTTCTGACCCACCTTGTTGATATATTTTATCAGGTTGTTCCGATGAAGAGTGAGGTTCGTTAGGGGTTTCGAGTCTACAACCGACATGTTCGCCTGTGGCAGCATGAAGATGATGGAGACTCCATGCTTAATATTTATTCCGCTGTTTACTCTAAATAAAGCTAGCTCCGAGCTATGCACTTTGTAATCGAAACTACTTTGAATTCTGGATCATGCGTGTAATAAATTGATGCACTGTTGTGGTATTTCATCTTGTACTGTGTGTGCTAGCGAGTCGATCCAGGGACTAGCACTATACACAGGTATCTTGTCTATTTTAACAGGCAAGGTCACTACAGATGGTATCAGAGCAATGTGTTGCCTGTAGGTTCGAAACCCTAGGTTTGGATAGACATAGGTTGACCCTAGGAAATCCAAAAACCTATTTTCTGCATTTCAACTTTTGTACTAAGTTATTTTATTTTATTATTATTTTGACTAACCATCGTAACTCTTGTCTAATGCTCTTTTGTCTAACCTTTGTGTAGATGTCTGTCTTCACTCACATGAGAGTTCCGACCGACGATGACACCTGTGTCTTTGGTAGACAGCTGATGGGTATCTGCAGAGTTCTGAGCCTCGTTCCTCCTATCTTCAAGGGTAGAGTGGTGCCTTCTGATGTACCCACAGTCCACCGCTGGGAGATTGAGACAGAGGTATTGTCCAGGCCTATTGGTACACCCACTGCGCCGATTGTTTTCAAGAAGAAGTACACCTCTTGGGGAACTGGACTTTTGATGGCAAAGCAGGAGGTTTTGTCCCGTATCTGTGAGCAGTACTTCGAGCTTTTACCCCCAGAGTCTATCTATCGTCGCTTCGGCAAGCGTGATGCTCAGGGGATGCCATACTGGACCGTGGAGGGTCGCAAGGACTTGGATATATTTGAGCTACACTTGGAGGATCTGGAGACGCTACTCTACAGGACTGGGTATGAGTTACGTGCAGAGATGATGGTTCTAGACCAGGCCAAGGAGCTGGTCGAGGCGCAGAGAGTGCAGATTGAGACCGCTGAGGAGCTAGCAGAGGCACAGGAGGCCCAGAAGCAGAAGCTCATGGAGGATAACCAGAAGCTGGAGGCAGAGAATCTCAAGCTAGGGAACAAGGTGGACCAACAGCAGGCGATGATAGCAGCCCTGCAGGAGCAGTGTGCCCGTCTCGCCAAGGAGTCAGCTGGCGAGTCATCGGAGGAAGACCCTGAGGAGAGAGTCATGTACACCACTGATGGCGAGGAGGTCTCGGTTGAGGAGTGGAAGGCTAGGAAGGCGAGTTCTGGACAGAAGCGCCGCAAGACTGAAGCCGCCGTGGAGTTTCTTGCCAGGATCCAGGACGAGTAGTTGCCCACCTCTCCTTAATAAGTCGTTAGTCGACAATAAGCTTTAGTATTGACCTACCAACTTGTGGTATGGCAGTACCTTCGTACTTGTTTTCCAGAACCTTGCTACGTGGTTACCTAAACGTTTAGTACGGTTTTCCCAAAATTCTATGTTCGAGTTCTCTTTGAGTTCGCTTGTTTGTTTGTTGTTAATTGCTTGTATGGGTAGAAATATTTCTTTAGATCTTTCTATCTGTACTCATCTATTCTTAAAACCACAGATGCCTCCCCGTCGTGATCCCGAGAACGATGCAATTCAACAACTGATAGCAGCTCAAGCCCAGCTGATGCAGATGATGACGCAATTCATTGCGCATGCACAGAACAACAACAATCCGCCACCACCACCCCCGCCGCCACCACCGCCACCACCTCAAGTGGACAGACTGGCTAGGTTTCTGAGGCTCAAACCCAATAAATTCTCGACCGCAACTGAGCCAATTGTGGCAGACGATTGGTTGCGCTCAATCAGTAAGGATCTAGTGACATGTGAGTGTAGTGACACCGAAAAAGTGAGGTTCACGGCACACTTGCTTGAAGGGCCAGCAGCCCAATGGTGGGAGACCTACCAGATCACTCACCCACTGGATGGACTCACATGGGAGACGTTCAAGGAGGGATTTCGCAATGCACACATTTCCACGGGTATTATGAACTTAAAGAAAGAGGAGTTCCGCAATCTGAGGCAGGGTAACAGGACGCTCAAGGAATATATGGATGACTTCTACACGTTGTCTCGTTACGCTCCTGAGGATATTGACACCGATGGCAAGAGAAGGGAGAAATTCCTTAGGGGACTGTGTGATGAACTAAAGGTCCCTTTGTCAGTTGCATACACCCCAAATTACCAGACCCTTCTTGATCAAGCAATAACACTGGAAGATAATATCAAGAAGGCTGAAAACAGGAAGAGGAAGCTGAGTACCAACAAACACCATTCTGAGCCCTCATACAAGAAGCACTTCTCGCATGATATGAGCCATGGACATAAACATGGGAACCACCATAGTGGAGGAAGCAACCACAAGCATCATGGTCATAACCACACAGGTGGATTCAAGGGAAACAATGGAGGCTACAAAGGAAATGGACATGCTGGCCATAGTCATAACCATGGACAGCATCGCCCTAATCATGAGCATAAGAAGGATATTAGCCAAGTGATTTGCTTCAAGTGCAAGAATAAGGGTCACTATGCTACAGATTGCCCAGAAAGGAAGGCTGAAGAAGCTGCCAAGCCCAACCCTTTCCAGAAGGGACATGTGAACCACATCAATGTGGAGGAAGTCTATGATGAACCCGATGCTGTGATTGGTACGTTCTTGCTCAACTCCTTTCCAGCTCTAGTCTTATTTGATACCGGAGCATCACATTCATTCATTTCAAGGGCATTTGTAAACAAACATGGGCTAGCAGTTGAGAGTATAGGGAAACCTATTAGGGTAAGTTCTCCTGGTGGAGAAATGATTAGTGAATTCTGAGTGTAGACAGTTGAATATGAAGATTGGAAAACATCAGTTTCCGACAGACTTGATCGTCCTAGAGACCCAAGGTTTGGATGTTATCTTGGGAATGGATTGGATGACTAGTTTTGAAGGAATCATAGACTGTGCAAATAGAGCTATCACTCTCACCACACTAGAAGGAAAGAAAATAAGGTTTCGATCGAAGTTTGAATTAAGGAAAGTTAGGCTTAATTCTCTTAAGGGGGTTAGCCTAGGAGATGTCCTTATAGTGAAAGAATATCCAGATGTGTTTCCAGAAGAACTACCGGGAATGCCACCTGATAGAGATGTTGAGTTTCTCATTGAACTAAAACCGGGTACAGGACCAATTGCTAAAAGACCATACCCAATGGCCACAGATGAATTAAAAGAGCTCAAGAAGCAGCTTGATGAGCATCTGCAGAAAGGATTTATTCGTCCAAGTTCCTCACCATGGGGAGCACCAATCCTATTCGTGCAGAAGAAGGATAGTACACAGAGGCTAGTCACGGACTATCGAGCCCTGAATGAACAAACCATCAAGAATAAGTATCCACTACCAAAAATCAATGATCTCTTTGATCAATTGGAAGGTGCTTGTGTATTTTCAAAAATCGATCTTCGATCAGGGTACTTCCAGATGAAAGTCAGAGAAATGGATATACCCAAGACCGCTTTCACCACTAGATATGGCCTATATGAGTATACGGTGATGCCATTTGGGTTGACCAATGCACCGGCATATTTCATGAACATGATGAATAAAGTGTTTATGGACTTTTTGGATAAATTTGTCGTTGTATTCATCGATGACATTTTAGTCTACTCTAAAAGCCACAAAGAGCATGAAGAACATTTGCACCTGATATTGCAAAGACTCCGAGAGCATAAGTTATATGCCAAATTCAGCAAGTGTGAATTTTGGTTGGACCAAGTTGGATTTCTTGGACACGTGGTGTCTAAGGAAGGAATAGCGGTGGATCCTGAAAAAGTATCCGCGGTGACAAATTGGGTACCACCAAAGAATGTTGGCGAGATCCGAAGTTTCTTGGGATTGGCGGGATATTATCGGAGGTTCATTGAAAATTTCTCCAAAATCGCCAAGCCTATGACAGAACTATTGAAGAAGGATAAGAAGTTTGAGTGGACTGACGCATGTGAGTCTAGCTTTCAAGAACTAAAGAAGCAATTAGTATCCGCCCCTGTTCTGTGTCTACCAGATATAGAGAAAGATTTCCAAGTCTATTGTGACGCTTCACGTCATGGCTTGGGAAGTGTGTTAATGCAAGGAGGCAAGGTAGTGTCTTATGCTTCAAGACAGCTTAAGAAGCATGAAGTTAATTACCCCACTCATGACTTGGAGTTAGCTTCAGTGGTACACGCTTTGAAGACATGGAGGCAATATTTGTTTGGCAACCGTTGTGAAGTATTCACTGATCATAAAAGTCTGAAATATATCTTTACCCAGAAGGAGTTGAATATGCGTCAAAGGAGATGGTTAGAACTTATCAAGGACTATGATTTGAGTATACAGTACCATCCTGGAAAAGCCAACGTAGTGGCTGATGCTTTGAGCCGCAAAGTCTATGTAAACGGACTTACGACAGGAGAATTACCTGAGGATTTATGCAAAGAATTTAAGGACCTTAGGTTGGAAGTGGTACCTGAGGGATTCTTAGCCTCATTAGAAGTACAACCTCTTTTGATGGACAAAATAAAGGAAGCACAGAAAGGTGATAAAGTGATGGAAGAAATCAAAAAGAACCTAAGCGAAGGCAAGGCCAAGGGTTTTCGGGAAGATGAAAATGGTACCATGTGGTTTGGGAAACGCATTTGCGTACCACAAGATGAAGCCCTTAGGAAGTTGATTCTTCAAGAAGCTCATGACTCCCCTTACTCTATACATCCAGGAAACACTAAGATGTATATGGATGTTAAGGAGAGATTTTGGTGGAATGGCTTGAAGAGAGATATCGCGGAGTATATCGCAAAATGTGATGTATGCAGTCGTGTGAAGGCCGAACACCAGAAGCCAGCAGGATTACTACAACCGTTACCAGTTCCAGACTGGAAGTGGGAACAAATTGGTATGGATTTCATCACAGGATTACCCAGAACCAAATCTGGATATGATTCGATTTGGGTCATAGTTGATCGTCTAACGAAAGTAGCCCACTTTGTGCCAGTGAAGACTACGTATTCCAGTGCTAAACTAGCAGAAATATATATGAAGAGAATTGTGTGTTTACACGGTGTTCCTAAGAAGATTGTATCTGATAGGGGTACCCAATTTACCTCACATTTCTGGAAGCAATTGCATGAATCACTTGGAACCAGGCTGGAGTTTAGCACAGCTTTCCACCCACAGACTGATGGACAGACAGAAAGAGTAAATCAGATTTTAGAGGACATGCTCAGGGCATGTGCACTGGACTACAAATCAAGTTGGGATGATAATCTGCCATATGCGGAGTTCTCTTATAACAATAGCTACCAAGCCAGTATAGAGATGTCTCCATTTGAAGCTTTGTATGGTAGGAAATGCACTACACCATTACTTTGGAGTGGTGTAGGTGAGAGAAGCTTATTCGGACCAGATATAATTAAAGAAGCAGAAGAGAAAGTGAGATTGATAAAAGATAGACTGAAAATTGCTCAATCAAGACAGAAGAGTTATGCGGATTCCAAGAGAAGAGAGATTACATATGAAGTTGGAGATAGGGCATATCTTAGAGTTTCACCACTTCGTGGAGTAAAGAGATTTGGCATCAAAGGAAAACTTGCACCTCGCTTTATTGGACCCTATAAAATCTTGTCTCGCAAGGGAGAAGTAGCTTATGAGTTGGAACTACCAGAGGTCTTATCAGCGGTTCATAATGTGTTCCATGTGAGCCAGTTAAAAAAATGTCACCCGGAGATGGCAGAAACACCACTGAGAGATACAGTGCCGCTAGAGGAAGTTCAACTGGAGAGTGATCTTACTTATGAAGAGAAGCCTGTAAAGATCTTGGAGACAGCAGAACGAGTTACTCGAACCAAGACAATAAAATTTTGCAAGGTACAGTGGAATCATCATACGGAGGATGAAGCTACTTGGGAACGAGAAGATGACCTACGAGAAGACCATCCACACCTATTTGCTAGCCAATCCGAATCTCGGGGACGAGATTCATCTTAAGGGGTTAGGTTTGTAACATCCCAAAATTTCAAAAATTTAAAAAACTTCCATTCATGCATCATCTTTTGCTGCATTGCATTTTAAATCGCTTGTTTTGAGTTTTAAACTCAAACTTTGGTGTTAAAATAATTATTTTGACATAATAGGGTTAATTAACCCTTGTCATAAAACCAATTATTTTATTTTATTTTGTTGAAAAACTAAGTGCCAAAGTGTTCTATTTTTTAACAAGCTTTTCAAAAAGTATTTTATCAAATTTTTCTGAAAAGTTTAAGTTTGGTTTTGCCTTGTTTTTGAAAACAGAAAATAGAAAAGGTTTTGTTTAAAAAAAAAAAAGGGAAGGCCGGCCGAGCCAGCCCAACCGGGCCAGCCCAGCTAGCCACGGCCCAGCTCCAGCCCACCCGCCTCCTCCTCTCCTCTCTCTCTCTGACGCGCGGGACCCGCCCGTCAGCGCCGTTTCCAGGCGCGGGAGCTCACCCGCCGGCACCCCGTCGCCTCCCCCTCTTCAATCCGCACCACCGCGGAGGCTAACGGCCGCACCACCGCCACCATCTTATAGCCCTCCTCCTCCTCTCCCTTTCGCCCCACACCGCACCACCCGAGCGCCACCAGGCTGCCCGTACGGGAGCCCGCAAGTCCGCCGTCGCCGCCGGCCGACCTCGCCGTTTCCGGTGAGCTCCGGCCACCCCACGGTTCCCCGTCACCCTCTTCTTTCTCCCCTACTCCTTGCGCACCTCCTTGACACGACCCCGTATTTTCTGAGCAAACTGGACGAGGACGTCAACGGAAGATCTCATCACTCAAATTTCTCTAAATTAAAAATTGTTGGGTGAACAAGGGTAGCCGAGATGGTGGCTTTCATGCCATGAAAGTCTCGAATAGATAAAAAAAAATTGTTTTATGAAGAGTTAGGAAAAAGTTGGCTTTCTGCAAAATAGCCTTCAAACTCCACCAAGCCAAATATGCATATAGGTTACTAGAGTTGTTCGAATATGAGTCCACAAAGTGTCACTTGCCAGTTCCATTTTATATGGTTCTGACCCACCTTGTTGATATATTTTATCAGGTTGTTCCGATGAAGAGTGAGGTTCGTTAGGGGTTTCGAGTCTACAACCGACATGTTCGCCTGTGGCAGCATGAAGATGATGGAGACTCCATGCTTAATATTTATTCCGCTGTTTACTCTAAATAAAGCTAGCTCCGAGCTATGCACTTTGTAATCGAAACTACTTTGAATTCTGGATCATGCGTGTAATAAATTGATGCACTGTTGTGGTATTTCATCTTGTACTGTGTGTGCTAGCGAGTCGATCCAGGGACTAGCACTATACACAGGTATCTTGTCTATTTTAACAGGCAAGGTCACTACATTCCATGCCCGACACCCGAAACGGGAGTTTTCACCTCTAAGTGTCGGAACTTACTACGGAGTAAGCGGGGTTCGTGAAGCGGGTCGCACCTCAGAGCCGTATCTTGGTTCCCGCAACCTCCCAACACACTCTTATACATATATTAGGGACCAATGCAAGCTTTGGTGGGATTCCGACGCTCCGGACCCCCGCTACGGCAAAACCCTACACCCGGTGGAAAAAAAATCCAACCTGTCGATCTACCCCTTTGACCGGCGCCGAGAGGGGGCAGACGCATGAACTTTTTTGCTTGGTTTGTTAGGTTGGTACATAGGACCAATGGGAACCAACATTCCATGTGGTCCGTCGCATGATTCCATGCCCGACACCCGAAACGGGAGTTTTCACCTCTAAGTGTCGGAACTTACTACGGAGTAAGCGGGGTTCGTGAAGCGGGTCGCACCTCGGAGCCGTATCTTGGTTCCCGCAACCTCCCAACACACTCTTATACATATATTAGGGACCAATGCAAGCTTTGGTGGGATTCCGACGCTCCGTACCCCCGCTACGGCGAAACCCTACACCCGCTGGAAAAAAGTCCAACCTGTCGATCTACCCCTTTGACCGGTGCCGAGAGGGGGTAGACGCATGAACGTTTTTGCTTGGTTTTGTTAGGTTGGTAGATAGGACCAATGGGAACAAACATTCCATGTGGTCCGTCGCATAATTCCATGCCCGACACCCGAAACGGGAGTTTTCACCTCTAAGTGTCGGAACTTACTACGGAGTAAGCGGGGTTCGTGAAGCGGGTCGCACCTCGGAGCCGTATCTTGGCTCCTGCAATCTCCCAACACACTCTTATACATATATTAGGGACCAATGCAAGCTTTGGTGGGATTCCGACGCTCCGTACCCCCGCTACGGCGAAACCCTACACCCGCTGGAAAAAAGTCCAACCTGTCGATCTACCCCTTTGACCGGCGCCGAGAGGGGGTAGACGCATGAACTTTTTTCCTTGGTTGTGTTATGTTGGTACATAGGACCAATGGGAACCAACATTCCATGTGGTCCGTCGCATGATTCCATGCCCGACACCCGAAACGGGAGTTTTCACCTCTAAGTGTCGGAACTTACTACGGAGTAAGCGGGGTTCGTGAAGCGGGTCGCACCTCGGAGCCGTATCTTGGTTCCCCCAACCTCCCAACACACTCTTATACATATATTAGGGACCAATGCAAGATTTGGTGGGATTCCGACGCTCCGTACCCCCGCTACGGCGAAACCCTACACCCGCTGGAAAAAAGTCCAACCTGTCGATCTATCCGTTTGACCGGCGCTGAGAGGGGGTAGACGCATGAACTTTTTTCCTTGGTTGTGTTAGGTTGGTAGATTGGACCAATGGGAACCAACATTCCATGTGGTCCGTCGCATGATTCCATGCCCGACACCCGAAACGGGAGTTTTCACCTCTAAGTGTCGGAACTTACTACGGAGTAAGCGGGGTTCGTGAAGCGGGTCGCACCTCGGAGCCGTATCTTGGTTCCCGCAACCTCCCAACACACTCTTATACATATATTAGGGACCAATGCAAGCTTTGGTGGGATTCCGACGCTCCGTACCCCCGCTACGGCGAAACCCTACACCCGCTGGAAAAAAGTCCAACCTGTCGATCTATCCCTTTGACCGGCGCCGAGAGGGGGTAGACGCATGAACTTTTTTGCTTGGTTGTGTTAGGTTGGTACCTAGGACCAATGGGAACCAACATTCCATGTTGTCCGTCGCATGATTCCATGCCTGACACCTGAAACGGGAGATTTCACCTCTAAGTGTCAGAACTTACTACGGAGTAAGCGGGGTTCGTGAAGCGGGTCGCACCTCGGAGCCGTATCTTGGTTCCCGCAACCTCCCAACACACTCTTATACATATATTAGGGACCAATGCAAGCTTTGGTGGGATTCCGACGCTCCGTACCCCCGCTACGACGAAACCCTACACCCGCTAGAAAAAAGTCCAACCTGTCGATCTACCCCTTTGACCGGCGCCGAGAGGGGGTAGACGCATGAACTTTTTTGCTTGGTTGTGTTAGGTTGGTACATAGGACCAATGGGAACCAACATTCCATGTGGTCCGTCGCATGATTCCATGCCCGACACCCGAAATAGGAGTTTTCACCTCTAAGTGTCGGAACTTACTACGGAGTAAGCGGGGTTCGTGAAGCGGGTCGCACCTCGGAGCCGTATCTTGGTTCCCACAACCTCCCAACACACTCTTATACATATATTAGGGACCAATGCAAGCTTTGGTGGGATTCCGACGCTCCGGACCCCCGCTACGGCGAAACCCTACACCCGCTGGAAAAAAGTCCAACCTGTCGATCTACCCCTTTGACCGGTGCCGAGAGGGGGTAGACGCATGAACTTTTTTTCTTGGTTGTGTTAGGTTGCTAGTTATCCTAAAATGTTTATAATATTGTGGTGGAATATTGAAATAGAAGTTGAAAATTGAATTTTACCGAGTGCAGATACTCGGCAAAGGCTTCCGCACGGCAATGAATTGGCGGGACCTCCAGAAAATTTTCGCTATCTCCCTCTCTTTTCCTCTGTCCGCCCACGCACTTCTCTCCACGCCGACAAAATTCCCCATCTCGCCTCCTCACTCTAACTCCGTCGCCGTAGCCGGCATCCACTCCGTCTCCTCCGCCTCTGTCTACCTCTCCACCGCCCCCATGCCCTCGTCCTTCTCTCCGGCCTCCCCCAATCCCACCGCCGTCCGAAACCCTAGCTAGATCTCCGCCGCCATCCACCGTTGCCGCCGACGCCGAGGGTTCTGCTCGACCACCGCCTTCGGCCCCATCCACCTCTCCGCCATCCGAGCTGCTCCGCCATCCGAGCTCCTCCGCCGTCGGAGCTCCTCCCCTGTTCAAGCCCGTCCCCTCCTTCCCTGCTCAAGCCGCGTCCCCTCCTCCCCTGCTGCGCCTCGGTGCCCCTGCTGCGCCTCCCCTGCTCCAGCCCGGCCCCTCCTCCCCTGCTCAAGCCGCGTCGGTGAGCTGCTCCCGTCGCAGCAAGTTCTCCTCCCCTGCTCCAGCGCGCCCGAGTTCCTCCCCTGCCCCTTCTCCAACCCGAGCTGCCAATTCGCAAGGTGAGCACTTAAGGGTTATCAGTTAATAAAAAATGTTGAATTTTCAGCTACTTTTAGGGTTAGTAGTAGTTAAAAAGATTGAAATTGGTACTGCTACTTGGTCCTGTAGCCTCCTAGGGTTAGTAAGTAAGCTGCTTTTAGGGTTAGTAGTAGTTAAAATGCTTGAAATTGGTACTGCTACTTGGTCCTGTAGCCTCCTAGGGTTAGTAAGTAAGCTGCTTTTAGGGTTAGTACTAGTTAAAATGATGGAAATTGGTACTGGTAGTTGTTCCTATAGCCTCCTAGGGTTAGTAAGTAAAATTGTTGAAATTGCTACTACTGATCTTAATTATTGATTGAGCTTGTGTTCATTTGAGCAGGATATGCATCGAGTTTGATGATGCGGGCGTTCTCGTAGGGCAGGGGTTTTGGAGGAGCTAGCTTCCCCTATCCGGTCACGCTTCGAGGGTAAAAAGCTATCTCCTCTCTTGCAATGTAGTTTTTTTTGTAGATAACCAATCTAGTCGCGTAACCCCTAGGCGTCTCCCATTCGGAAAGGTTGCAGTTATAAAGATAGATGTCTTTGTATATATATTCATATACAAAGAGCTATATTTTTATAATGCGTGACTCTTTCGAATTGTCCACGTTTTTGGACAGCTCGGGCATGTGTAGTTTGTGTTTATTTTCCATCTTCTACTCCTATTCGAGACAGATTTCGGTGGCGCCTCCCTGTTGTTCTCCGAATACACAATTCTCTCGACCCGATGTCGAGACGTGTATTAGGAGAACAACGGGGAGGTGCTGCCGAAACTTGTCTCGAATAGGAGTAGAAGATGGAAAATGAACACAAGCTACACATGCCCGAGTGGGATCAGGACCCCTCCTAGTAGATGTAGGAGTGCATGCAACACGTAAAATCTATATTGTTTTAATTAATTGAAACAATTAGTTTAATAATATTATTGTAATTAATCAGTGTGGATATGGAGGATCATGAGTGGATGTACAGTGGGAGACCAAGTGCGGGTGAGATGACATCAGATTGGGTTTCAAAGACCAACCAGTTCTTGGATCTAGCATTTTCTCGGGATAATGGGCCGTCTGGTGTTTGGTGCCCGTGTAGTCGTTGCCGTAACATGGTTCAGAAACAAAAGATGGTCATTTCTGAACATCTTGGCAAGTATGGGTTTATGCCAGATTATCACCGTTGGGTGTACCATGGCGAGTCTGAGTCTGTACGTCCGAGAAAGAAGAAGGTGCGACAACGCACCGATGATGTAGCGATAGCTTTTGATACTGGGGTTGATGCCATGTTAGAGGACTTCGCGAATGCACGTGCACCGGAAAATCCAACCGGAGAGGGAGAGGCACATGAGGAGGACGATCGCAGCACGAAGGAGTTCTATGATACTTTGTTTGCGTCACAGAAACCCCTTCATGAGCATACAAAGGTTACTCAACTTGATGCCATCGCTCGCCTAATGGATGTCAAGTGCGAGTACAATGTGAGCATAAATGCCTTTGATGCATTTCTAACCGTGTTTGCCACCCTTCTGCCGTTGGTACACCATTTGCCAAAGAACATGTATGAGTCAAAAAAAAATCCTCAGTTCACTTAAGATGTCATACGAGCCAATAGATGCTTGTCCAATGGGCTGCATGTTATTTAGGAAAGAACACGAGGGAACAAAATACTGTGTGAAGTGTAGGTCATCTAGGTATTTGGAGGTGGACGAAGGTAATGGTCAGAAGAGGCAGCTCACAGTCGCCAAAAAGATCCTTCGGTATCTTCCTTTCATACCAAGGATCCAGCGCCTTTTTATGACCGAGGAATCTGCAAAACAAATGAGATGGCCGTTAGATGGGAAGAGGTACCGTCCTGAGAAGTTGATACATCCATCTGATGGTGAAGCATGGAAGAGCTTTGTCAGCAAACATCCAGAGAAAGACGGCAAACCCACGAGTGTAGCAGTTGCGTTATCAACTGATGGGTTCAACCCATATGGTATGACGGCTGCCACATACGGCTGTTGGCCGATGTTTGTTATTCCAATGAATCTACCCCCGGGCGTCTGCATGCAACGACAGAACATGTTCCTGTCGCTGATAATTCCAGGGCCTGAATATCCAGGGAAGAATATGAGTGTGTACATGGAGCCGCTCGTGGATGATTTGCTCCTCGCCTGGAACACCGGGGTACGAACATATGATGTTGTAACACAAAAGCACTTTGATATGTATGTTTGGTATTACACATCACTGCATGACCTACCGGCACGTGCAATATTCTGCAGTTGGTGTACACATGGGAAGTGGCCTTGCCCGGTGTGCATGCAGGCTATGACATTTGTTTGGCTGAAAAAGGGTGGCAAGTATTCTTGCTTTGACCAACATCGAAAGTTCCTTGATCCTGGTCATAAATACAGGAGAGATAAAAAGAAGTTCTTGAAAGGTGTAGTTGTCGATGCTCCACCACCACCTCTGAAGACCGGTTCCCAGATTAAGGCTGAGTTAGAATGTCTGGAGCCGAATGCTGAGGGGACTGGCTTTGTGGGATATGGAGAGACACACAAGTGGACTCACATTCCATGCTTGTGGAAGCTCCCTTACTTTGAGGATCTCCTTCTTCCACATAACATTGATGTCATGCACACTGAAAAGAATATTGCTGAGGCCCTTTGGTCCACACTTATGGACACTGAAAAGACGAAGGATAACACACCAAACTTCTCCCATTAAATTTGTAGGCAAAAACTGACATTGGAATGAGTCTCGAATTGAGACAAATCGCTGAGGGCTTCACCTATTCCGTCAAGACATTAAATTCTTACGATGTAAATGGGTATCGCTTCCATACCCTCTCTCACGAAGAGAAACGGCCCAACCGGAAGACAACAAATTGTGGGGTCTTATGTAAAGGGTCCGATGGTCTTGAATACTATGGACGAGTCGAGGAAATATATGAACTCGACTTCCATTTCGGGAAGAAGATGAACCCTGTCGTATTCAAATGCCATTGGTTCGATCCAACAAGAGTGAGACGAAAACCCGAAGTAGGGTTGGTCGAAATTGAACGAGCATCCGTCTACGCAGGAGATGATGTCTATATCCTTGCACACCAGGCCACCCAAGTTTTCTATCTCCCGTACCCTTGCAAAACCATGAAACGTCTACAAGGCTGGGACGTGGTGATGATGGTACCACCGCGTACTAAACCACCTACCCCGAATGATGACGATTACCACCACCGCATAAACCCCAACACATATGAAGGAGAGTTTTATCAAGAAGATGGGCTCATAGGGGGATTCAACATCAACTTGCCGACTATTGAGGAAATGGAAGAAGACGATGATGACATGGGAGTCGACAATGAGCAAGACGACAGTCAGGTGGTTCTGAACTCGAAGGACGTGGAACTACTTGAACGTCTGAAGATACCCGATGTTGAGGAGCCGACCGGTCCACCTCCAAACTACATGGAAGAGTGGTGGTACAATCGTGATAGTGATGATGATGATGCTGGTCCAAGTTATGATCCCAGGGATGTAGACAATGGCTTCTGAGCGTTGTGCCCAACTATGTACTCAGTGAATGCAGAATTAGCATTTTGTAGAAACTATTTGTATGCCACTTCAGTATTTGTTAAATTTGTGTTCGGACAATTTGTGTTTTGTATTAATTGTGCTTATGGAATCCTGTCATGTTTTGTATTAATTAATATCGCTTCTTAATCCACAAATTCATATTGTTGCAGTTTCATATTGTTGTATATTAATTACTCTTAGTTTTTTGATATGCTTCATTTTTTATCATGTGTACTAATTATCTTTTCTTTGTCTTTACAGGTGACTAAGACATGGTGGTAAAGGGCAAAGATAAGCGGGGCGCTAGGGTGGCCAAAGTTGCCCAAGTTGGGGTTCTTTACGCCAACACGAAAGAAGGCGAGAAACGGCAGATCATTGGACGCAAGCGGCAGCATGAGCAGTTGAAGAAGAGCAAGAAGAGCAGCAGGGAGCAGCGACCCACAGGAGGCGCGACACGGCAGGTTAAGCGGGCTGCTCCTCCTCCGTCACGGAGCCCTTTGCCCGATATTTCTTCTTCTTCCGAGGAGGAGCAGCGACCCACAGGAGGCGCGACACGGCAGGTTAAGCGGGCTGCTCCTCCTCCGTCACAGAGCCCTTTGCCCGATATTTCTTCTTCTTCCGAGGAGGAGCAGCCTGAGCATGGTGTGGAGGAGGAGCAGTCTGAGTCGGAGGACTGGTTATACGAGAGGGAGGGGGAAAGTGACATGGAGGAGCAAAATGACATGCAGGAGGGGGATGGCAGGGAGGAATCAGAGGGTGAGGAGGACCTGGATGCGCACCCGCTACCGGACAGAGGGAAAGTGCTTCCTGCCGGGCAGAAAGTGTGGCTGCGAGGACCTGCGAGGCTACCGGACACTCCATATCAGTACAGAGGGATCGTTCTTGAGGTGGAGGGAGATAAGTAAGTGGTTGTTGCAAATTTTCCGCAATATGTATTTTTCTCGCCTTATGTATTTTAACAACAAACTTACTGACTTCTATTTTCATTGTGTAGGGCCTTCAAGTATCAGGGAGAAATTGCGCCACCACGCTCAATAAGCGGCATCCTTGGTCTTCTTTGCAAGAAGCATTACCCTGGCTTAGTCGATACTCCTGAAGGAACCCGGATGCCAGCTTGGTCTTGGGAGTACTACAAGTTGGTGAAGGACACCCAGGACAAGGCAGGTAGGCTGTACGACCATGCTGGCACTCGGGTGATCAAGGATTTCTGGGTGAGTCTTTTTTTTCCAGAATTATTGTGCTAAATTGCTACCTTTATGAAGTAAGGCATTATGCTTCAACTCATGTGCATGCTATATGCTTTTATGCTTTTATCTAGCTGACAAACCTGAGATCTAAGAATTGCTACCTTTATTTATTTGTTCTGTGCAATTAAAAGAACTCTTGGTCATATTGTCCTATGCTTAATGATTGTAGGATTATTTTACTTGCGCCGTGGGTCACGAGGCTAAGGCAGAGAAGGTGCTGACTCGGATGGCGAAGAAGCTTATCCATGACATGCACTATGAGGCTCGTGTTGGCTGTGTGGTCAAGTTCTACGCCATACACAGGAACACGAGGCTGAAGAAGAAGGATGCCAGGGACATACACATGTCCAGAGCCCAGTACTTGAAGGTAGCTAGCCACATAATTTGCCTCTTGTTATCCTCTAGACGACCCAAGGGTCCTTCAGCTCATATGCATCTTCTTATTTAAACAGGTGGTTCCCCAGTGGCTAGCCAACAAGCTGCCTTGCTATAAGGCGATCGTCGAAAGGTGGGTGTCCGACCCGTTCAAGATAGAACACAAGGAGGCAGCGGCGCGGCGTGCCCAGCTAGGCTCAGGAGTACACCGTCAAGGCAACCTCACCCTCGTCGGCGTCAGGCAGAGAAAGGTAAGAAAATTATGATTTTGGCACCAGCTCCTGAGCCTCTGCCTCACCACTCCAATTTACATTTTTCTTTCTTGTTCTACATGAGCTGTGACTATTTAATTCTTCCTTTTGCTTTCATTTGTAGAAAATAAAGACGGGCCAGGAGATTTCTTACTTGGAGGCATTTAGAGAGACTCGGAGGCCAAAGGAGTTGGATCCGGCTTTGCCGCCCGATGAGCAATGGATCAATGATGGATCCAGCATGAGGTGGAAGGCGTACTGCGCCAAGTTCATGGAGGTGTACGGGCCCGACTCTGATCCGGTCCACGCCCCTTTTGATGCTCAGATTGCTATGATGGCAGGACAAGGCCGGAAGAACGGCCGGTTGTTGATTGCTGATGGTTCCGTTGACACATCAGACGTTCCATCTCTCCCCGAGATCCGTGCCACCAGGACCAGCTCATCGCCCGCTATTGAGCGCCGCCCACAGCCAGGAGTGGCTGCCATAGCGGCATTGCAGGTATATACATTTTCTCCATTCATATATTGACATGTATAGATGTCCAGTGGTGCAAATTTGATGAAATTAATGCCTGTCACTTACCGTAGGCTCAACTTGCTGAAAGTCAGAAGGCTACGCAGGAGGCACAGGCACAAGTGGTGGCAATGCAAGGCACAATCTCAAGCCAGCAGAATTTATTGGCGGCACTCGTGGCGGTTTGTTTTCTGGCTTAACACAAGTTTTTTCATTCCATTAATTCATCCATATGTAAACTAACTGATCTGAACCCATTCGGTTTACAGAGGGTTAATGCTATGCCCGCTGATCCGTCGCTTCCCCCTTTACCTCCTCTTGCTCCGTTGAGCTTCGTAAGTTCTTTTTAACTTGGTTAAATCTTTCATGTTTCTGTTTACTGAACTAACGTGGATGTTCACAGGGAAATCTATCTTCTGGACCAGACACCGCACTCGGAGGTGGAGCTGCAACCGGAGCCGGAGCGGGAGAGAGCCAATCGCCCTCCACAATGCTGAACTGATGTACTCGGCGTTGGACATGTTCTTTTGTGGGTTCTGAACATGTTTGAATGATGCTCCAGTGTTGAATGATGCTATGTGTGAAACTGTGTGGTAAAACTATGTGTGAATGATGCTGTGTTGAAAACTATGTGTGAAACTGTGTGTTAACAAATGTGTGAAACCTGTGTGTTAGTATATGTGCTCTGTGATGCTCCAGTGTTGAAAACTGAAAATGTATCAAAATTATGTTTATTGCAGGGGATGTGGGAAAATTTAGACTGAAATCTTGTTTTTTTCAGAATCTTTGCCGAGTGTTGCACTCGGCATATATGCATTTTGGGCTTACGCCGAGCAAAGCACTCGGCAAAGGCCCTCTCCAGGCAGCCATTTGGTACCTGTGTCGGGCACTCGGCACTCGGCAAAACAGCATATGCCGACATTGCGTAAACAAAAAGAACTCGGCAAAACGAATCCGTCGGTGAAAATTGTTTTTTGCCGGAGAGAGACGGCACTCGGCAAAGCAGAATATGCCAACATGCAGCACTCGGCAAAACGTCACCGTCGGTGAAAACAGTTTTTGCCGGAGAGAGACGGCACTCGACAAAACAGCATATGCCGACATAAGAAAATGGGCGACACTCGGCACAACTTAGATGCCGAGGTTGACGGACGGCCCACGTGTCGCTTTTCTGTTCGTCGGCTTTGCCGAGAGTTGGCGGCAGGCACTCGGCACAGACATGACGGCCGTTGGGCTGTGGACGGACGTGAGGTCCTTTTTTGTGCCGAGTGTTGGAGCAATCCTGTCAGCAAAACGTCTGCCGACATTCCCGCGTTTTGACACTCGGTAAAGCCTTGTTTACCGGCCGAACTGTTGCCGAGTGTTATCTGCCGAGTGCAACACTCGGTACAACGTTTACCGAGGTTTGTTTTTGGCTTTGCCGAGTCTTCCGCATACATGGCAAAAAAGGTTATTCCAGTAGTGATGACAACGACGACGGCATCGACTGCGTCCGACGGCTAAGACTGCATACAGAAACCCGGCATCACAATTGTGAAAGCCCCAACGATACAACCGCACACACGGTTCTAGCAGAACCGTTGTGTGCTCGGTGGGATCTCCCAGTCCTGGCAAAACTGGTGGACTCACATACGACCGCGTCCTCTGACATCCGCAAGACGCCCCCGAAGGTACCTCTCAAGGTACAAAAAGTCAGAAACAAACATGATTGCAGCCTCGTCATACAAATCGCGCAATTTTTTACGCCTCCAGCTTGCGGCTACACTGACTACGATGAGTACTATATCGACCACGACTACCTCGACCATGGCTACATCACAATCGGCTACCTCGACATCAAGGGCAACGTCTACAGCAACACATCAGCAACAATTCCAGTCAAAGCGTCTGCATCATCACTTGCGTCCTCGACACTCCCGTTGTGACTGCGGGAGGGAAGAGAGGAGATACAAGGAAGGCACCAGAAGGGGACGGCAGGCACCGCCCTAGGTGACGGACTAGTGCATCAGAAGCGCAGTTGATGATGAGGGAATGGAGAGAACGACATAAGCGCAAGACTTCAAAGTTCAGTCGCAATCGTCCGCTTCACTCCCGCTACGACTGAGGGGGAATGTTAGAATATGTATAGGTATATGAGTTAGGAATAGACTAGGACTCCTAGACCTACTTGTACTCCAAGTCTATCTCCCTCCTTGTACTCATATATATACCCATGAGTGTCATAGCAATACAACAACATAATATTACGGATTCAATATTTTCTTCATGTACTAGTGTTCATTTGGCGCTTTGAAGGCAAACATGTAAGCTGGTGACCCTAGCAAATTGTAAGACGGTGAACCTTGTTTCTTGAAAGGGCTTTATTAATGTTAAAGTCGGGCTTTAAAGCCTTTTATCTAATAAAAAACTAAAGAGAAACACCGGTCAAGCGGACGACAAGAAAGCCGCGGCGATCTAGTTAAGCAAGTTCTAATCTGCGAGTTGTGCGGCCCCAAGCGGAGATTGATCTCCCCGAGGGCGGCGCGACGGAAGCGGTGGATGGGCTAAACCCTAGATTGAGTAACGAATTGAAACCCTCTGATATCACGATAGACGATAATATGTTATGAAATATTGATTGTATTGATTGATATTAAGCCCTGTGGGATACCAAACATAACCTAAACGTGATATACTCTAAAAACTTGCACAATCACGTAAACTCTTGTGCCTCCATCTTATGTCTCCCTAATTCTGACAAGAAAAAAGAAAAAGAATGCGCTTCCACCTATAGAGAGAAAAAGTCAGAAAAACTGGAGTGCACGACGAACGGCGAACTCAGGCCTCGACTCGAAGTCGTCAAGCAAGGATTTTGACCAGCTCCGGGGGAAGTAAACTCTTCGCCCATGGTCGTCTCTTTAAAATTACACCAACTTGACCACGAATGAGGAGGAAGAGGTGGACACCGAGGGCTACAGCAGGGCCCACTATGCAAGTTGTGTACCGGAATGTTTGGTAGACGTGCTGACATGGTTAATAATGGTGGTGTTGATGTGGTCATTAGGCTAGCTAGCTAATGGTAGCCTAAAGAGTTGGCTTTCCTCCTTATTATATCTAGATTACGACTGGGCATGCATGTACGTGGGAGACATGTACGAAGCGGCCAGAATCAATCGTATAACATGATGCTTCAGTAACCGCTTGCATGCATGTCTGTGATGGAGCAATCAACACGGCGAGCAATGGCAGCCGGTCCATGGCTGCTGCTGCTCTGCCTCGCCGCCGGCGCCGTACTCCAAGCTCGCGCCCAGCCTGACAGCAACGGTATGCATTGCTCAATATTTTTCCCGGAAGATCATATATAGAAAAGATCGTGTGTCATGTTCTCAAAGTCTGGACCGTGCACACTGGCCATGGGCGCATTGCTTCAAACATCTCTGATCTACGCGTGTGACGCCTAATATAATATAATTTGCATATTAATTGCAGGATTCATAACCATAGACTGCGGCCTTTCGGAGGAGACGGGCTACGTGGGCGACACCACCAAGCTCTACTACGCCCCCGACGCCGGCTTCATCGACGCCGGCACCAACCACAACATCTCGGCCGAGTACGTGACCTCGTCGACTGCCACGATCTATTACACAGTGCGTAGCTTCGCGGGCACGCGCAACTGCTACACGCTCCGGTCCCTCGTGCCCGGGCACAAGTACATCATCCGGGCCAAGTTCATGTACGGCAACTACGACGGCCTCGACCGCCCCCCGGTGTTCGACCTCTACATCGGCGTCAACTACTGGCACACCGTGAACATCTCGAGACCGGGCACGGCGGAGGTCGTCGAGGCGATCGTAGTGGTTCCGGACGACTTCGCGCAGGTGTGCCTGGTGAACACCGGCGCCGGGACGCCCTTCATCTCTAACCTTGACATGAGGTCCCTGCACAGGACGCACTACCCGCAGGCGACGGCGGCGCAGGGGCTGGCCCTGATGACTAGACTCAACTTCGGCCCGACCGACGACACCGTCGTCATCAGGTATCCCGATGATTCACACGACAGGATATGGTACCCTTTGGTCGACAAGGAAATCTGGACCGAGATATCCACGATGCAGAAGGTGCAGAATATAGACGACGATTTATTCGAGGCGCCGTCGGCGGTGTTGCAGACGGCGATCAGACCGCGGAACGCCTCTCGGAACTTAGAGTTCACATGGACCACCGAGCCCACGCCTAGGGACCCGTCACCGGGGTACATCGTCATCCTGCACTTCGCCGAGCTGCAGGTCCTCCCCGGCAACGCCGTGCGCCAGCTGAACGTCGTGCTCAACGACGATCCGTGGTATACGCGCGGCTTCACGCTGGATTACCTCTATGACGTTGTCGCCTACAACAGTCGACCCTTCCAATACAACAGCCACTACAACCTCTCCATCGAGGCCACCGGAAACGCGACGCTCCCGCCGTTCATCAACGCTGCCGAGATCTTCACCGTCTTCCCCACAGCCAACCTTGGCACGGACTCCCAGGACGGTATGCATGCATTCGAAAACGTATTAGTAGTAGTACTAATAAACATATAAAACAGGTGATGATTTCCCGCAAGAAAAAGAGAGGTGATACTTAATCGCGTTATGGCGATCAACTGCAGTATCTGCGATCACGGCGATCAAGGCGGGGTATAAGGTGACGAGGAACTGGATGGGTGATCCATGCGTTCCGAAAACCATGGCGTGGGATAGGTTGACCTGCAGCTACGCCATTAGCAGCCGTCCAAGGATCACAAGCGTGTAAGTAGTTTCATATCTGTAGTCGATCTGTACGGAAGATATGGGCTGACGTGTGTTCATGATCGGTCATGACATATTGATAGAATCGATAAGCTTGCACAACTACCGTGTGGTGAAGCTGAACAACTGTAGATTTTCTCTCTGCAGAAATCTGTCTTCCAGTGGTCTGAATGGTCATATATCGTCTTCTTTCTCGAACCTCACGGCAGTCCAGTACTTGTAAGTTCGGAGTTTTGGATCCATTTTTTGCCTAGTTTATACACACAGTAGTTCTTTGTCAACAAAAAATGTTAAGAAAAGTGATATTGTTTCATATTTTGCAGGGACCTGTCAAACAATAACTTGAAAGGCTCAGTTCCAGATGCCCTTTCGCAATTACCTTTACTGACAGTTTTGTATGTCCGGAAACTTTTGACAATTTTTACCCAATTTGCATGAACTTTCTTTCTAACACTGCCAATATTTTTTTCGATAGAGATGTGTCAGGCAACCAGCTCAATGGATCAATCCCCTCTGGACTCCTTAAAAAAATACAAGATGGTTCGCTGAATCTAATGTACTTTTCCCCACTCTACTTTCATTTATCTACGAAACATGTTGCTTGAAGAATCTCATTAAATAGCATTTCTCCATTTGATATTTTGTCAGATATGGCAACAATCCAAACCTCTGCACCAATGGCGATTCATGCCAACCGCATGCAAAAAAGAACAGCAAGCTGGCACTCTACATTGCCGTCCCTGCTGTTTTGCTAGTTGTTATAGTATTTGTGACAATACTACTCATTTGCTTCCTAAAACGAAAGAAGCAAGGTGAGGCTTCGGCATGGGCAAATCAATTGTCTGATAAATTTTTCCGTATGTGAGCAACACTAATGTTACCTAGTGCCAATTTGGGATTCCTCACGTATGAAGGGTCAATGGACAACTCCATAACGCCACAGAATGACATGATCACGGGCCACACAAGGACAAACAATGTCGGCGATGACAGTTCGCTGCGACGTCTTGAGAGCCGTAGATTCACGTACAAGGAGCTTGAGATGATTACGAACAACTTCCAGCGAGTGCTCGGCCAGGGCGGGTTCGGGTATGTCTACAGTGGCTTCTGGAGGATGGCACCCAGGTTGCAGTGAAGCTGCGGTCACATTCTTCCAACCAAGGAGTCAAGGAGTTCCTCGCAGAGGTAAAATTTCTTTTACAGCAGTTGATGTTTCAAGGTTCAAGAGACCTCAGATTGAAATTTGATAGGTTATTGTCACATCCCGAAAATTCGTCCCTAATGTTAGTAATGTTTTTTTTTCTCCCGCCTGAAAAACTTTTTCTGTTTCCAAACTATTTTCTCCCACTTGTTGGTCTTTGAATTGACTTTGGTTTTGCTCACTAGAGATTTCCCAACAAACCTTGAGCTTATCAACCTCCACCATATCTCGATGCCACTATTTTCGTTGTCACACATTGATGCCACTCCAGTGTCCCAAAACCCTTCCGTCTATTCCACTAAAAGCCACCACCACAATTGTATCTTAAGATAAATTCTACCAAGCTACCATATGGTTCCCTCATACTTATACATCCACCCTATGGGAAAATATTCCATAGTCCAATGCAAAAACCCTCGGTTAAATCATATCCGCTATTATGCCATTTCCAGTCCAATAAGTATTCAGACACCTTCCACTCATCCAAAAATCCTACAATTTTGTGGATGGGCCTAATTCCACCTCCTGAACATTTCACTCCATTGTCCCAACCTCATTTGAACAATATTTGGGGTACTTCCTTTGTAATGCTATTTCTATGCCTATTTGCTATTTCCAAAGCAACCCCTAGCTACAAAAATCATTTGGCATTGCCACTTTGCCAAGTTGACAAGATCCCATACACAACCCCATATCCACAATATCAGGCCAATATCATTTGAGTAAGTGCATTTGGCATACCCATGCCATTAGGCCATTTCTGGACACCAAATTCTTTGACCAACCTCTAGGTACCCAATTGGGCTCAAACTTCACCAACATACTACATACACCTATCCTAGCCTACTGTGAATTTTGGGGATTTTTCTGAGATGGGGAAGACCTCTGTCATTTCATCGAACACCTGGCGCAACCCCGGTTTTCTGAAAATCTTATACATAAAAGTTTGTCGCCTTTGAGTGATTATAGTTTTGTTGTGTTGGTCTCGTCGTTACGAAACCAGTGGTGTGACCCGTTTTCCATTTCATGCCCCGAGTCAATGGGAACGCGACGATGTCGCTCGCGCCGCGCTCTGGACGTCCCGAACGTCCGCTTTGACGTCACCTAAACCTGCTCAGCCCTAAACTCTGCCAAATCCCGCACAGTAAGGTCACTGTGGAGTGCTGTGCATCCAGCTCGGCCTCCCTATCCAGTTCCCCGTTCTTATCCCCTCCTTTCCTTTTTTTAGCACGTGGTCGTCCGATGCCACTCATCCCTGCCTATATATGGAGCAGCTCGAGCTCCACCCGCACGACCTCACTCTCACTCTCCGGTCCCCCCTGCCCAGCACTCCTCACTCCCTCTCCACTCCTAGGAGCCAGAGGCTCGACGTGCTCGTCGTGCACGGCCGTCGTGGCCGGCGGCCGAGATAAGCTCCAGCTCCCACGCGCGTCCCCGTGCCTCCCTGAGACCCCAGCCACCCCCTGCAGACGGCGAGTCCCAGCCCGGCCGCCACTGCCGACCCCGTCGCCCTCCCGTGCCACGCCAAGGACGCCGGCCGCGTCGTCGCCCCGACCCCGGCGCCATCCATCCCGTGGCCGACCACGCACGCTGTCCCATCCCGGTCCGCCCGCGTCGACTTCGTCGTCCTCCCCGAGCACCAGCTTCCGCCCCGACGCAGCCGCCGCCGTCCGCGGCGACCCCCGCCAACCACCTGCCGCCGCCATCGGCTCCCGTGGCCGCCATGTCCGCCCACGCTGGCGTCGATGGGAGCGGAGGGGGAGACGCCCTGCCGCCATCCCCGGTCGGCCGCCTCTCGGGCCCGTCCCCGTCCGCACCCGCGGGCCCCTGCCGCGGTGGAGCACGGCGTCCTCGCCGCCGCCACACCGAGCCGCCGAGCCTGAGGCGGCGCTCTCCCGCGTCCCCTCCTCCCGAAGCCACCCCTTCCGCCGCCGTCGGCAGCGCCCCAGCCGCCGCCCTCTTCCGGCCCCTCCGAGCCGCCCGCCGGCGTTGGTGTCGTCGCTCTACCCGCCGTCCCCGAGTTCTCCCCTGCGCCGCGGCGCCGTGCGCGTCCCCGCGCGGTCGAAGCCGATGGAAAAAAAAAAAAAAAAAAAAAAAAACAATCAGATGGATCGGTGGAATGAGAGCTAGCTGAAGGCGTAATCCGGAAAGTACGTCTTCGACTTCAGGAAACATATTTCCCGGAAAGTGCGTGTCCGGCCTGGCCTCAGCAGCGAATAACTGTGCGCCGCGCGCGCGGCCGATAGTTACCCGTCGCCTGCCGGTGAGCTGTAGATAGCTATCGGTCGCTCGTCCCTAACTTTCGAACCGTAGCCCCGTTCGAGGTGATTCAAATTTGTAAATTCATAGTTTGAAAAGCTCTATCCAGCGGTATAGGTTTTATATTTTTATAAAATGTTGGTATGCTCAGCACCCTTGTGCACTTGCGTAGGTGTTTCCTGCGACGGCAAAACCGAGACCCTAACCCGCGACGTGTCCATGACCTTCAAGCCAAGTAACGTCGGTCTTCGAAGGCAAGCTAACCACTTGCTATGAACACTCAAGCGGTGTTGGTTGTTTGCAGATTATCATGTCACACATGCGCGTTATATTTTATTGCTAGCCGATGCTGATGTTGGTTCCGGTGATTTCATGTGTATATTTGCATGCTATGTTTATTTCAAGCTTGGGTAGCTACGCCATGTTTAATTTCAAGTATAGATAGTGATGCCATGTTCCACTCATCATCCATGTGTGCATTAGAATGACGAGTGAATAATTTGTGCGCCTCGCACTTGCGTGGCTTTGTCGAACCATCTAACTGGATAACTATAACATGCGTTCCCATGATTGTTTGCTTCTTCTCCTTCGCCGAGGTGAGGAGCGGACGAATGTCGTCTTATGATCCTCGGAGTTGGGGGCATTTGCCAAAGAGTTATTTGCTTCTTCTCCCTCCGTCAAACTTGGCTGGCGTATGCCCGCTTTGACTGCGACGCTTGGGAAGCTGGCTTTCATTTGGGTCTTTTTGCCAAGATTGCTGACACCACGTCGAGTTAATCCTCGAGTGGAATGGATGCTTTCTTTCTTATGATTGCTTATCATCTGTCAACTGTGCGTCACGAGATATCGTGGCTTTGGTTTATATCCTGTCAACTGTGCGTCACGAGATATCGTGACTTTGTTTTCATTCCTGTAATACGATAAACCCATCAAGTGTGGGTTGAGTTCCGGCCGGCGACTAAATACATGTTGGGCACCGCCCACGTGGATTGAATCTCGTCTACTTTTCTGTAGAGTTGTGGCGTGTGTTGGACGGTACCATGCACCACTCTTCATTCCGGCGACGATGGACTGGAGGAACCGCCGCAGTCAATGGAATGGAGGAACGGGATCGCGTGGACGCCTCCACTAACTTTTGTAGTCGATCTGTGGCTGCTACTGGCCGGAGGTATCTCCGCCATCGCCCGGTTGACGCTAACCAACTGTGCAGTTTATTTTCTTTTACTCAACCTGTGGCTGTCACTGGTCGGAGTTATCTCCGCCATCGCCCGGTTGAACTAACCATTGATTGAACTAACTATATATTGTTTGAAATATTGAGTGCAGTTTGTTTCTGTTTCATGTTGATAGGATATTGTGATTTGGCATTGGACTAATCTGTTTCATGTTGATATGATATTATATTTATTGTGTTGGACTAACCCTCTGTTGTTGGAATTGTTGTTGAAAGAAACTGGAATAAATGAACCAACCCTCCAAGCTTCGATAGGGTCAGTCCATAGTGCCACCAATCTGAACCTTGAACGCACTGCCACTGTCGCCCAAATGGGAGAGCCATAACCTATGTAACCTATCATGCCTCCTTTGATGCTACCCACTTGGCAAGTCTAGTCGGATACTGCATAGTTGTGGTCGGGGCTAGTCTTGTGAAGGTTCCGGAGCTAGGCGTTGCTCATGAGTTGGGGACGTGCCGGATTCACTTCGACATAAGACATAGAGTTATGTCGGTAGCTATACAGGGAGTGTCTTGGTAGCGTGAACGGTTATGTAATTGTATCTTGCCGTCGCGAAGCAAGGTGCATTTAGATGGGTGGTAATTGCAACCTCTCGAGAGTGTATCAACTAGCAGCTAGCCTTGTTCCTAGGTTATGGAACAGTTCAGTGTCGGTCACACTATTGTCCTTTGTCGAGTCCGGAGGTTAAACTTAAGTTCGGTGTGAAAGTAAGATAAACAACCTGATTTCACTAAATAAACAATAAGATGATGCAGGGAATGTTACCCCAGTTGTGAATGGTCACCCGTGTTGAGGGATGGCGGTGCGATCGTTGGGGGCCTAGAGTTAGGCCTGAGCCAACATCGTCCGTACATTACCTAGTGGATAGATGAGGCCAGTGGGCCCAGCAGTGGAAAGATGTGGTGAGGCCGTTGGGCCTAGTTGTGACAGGTTTGTTATAATACTTATTACCAATGGGTACATCCGTTATTCGTCACAGGTAAGTTCTCTTGTCTGATCGCCGGTGCACGATCCAACCCCACCTGGCTTGGACTCTGTACTGGTGATACCCCATTATCTACTTATGCCATGATTTGTCGTACTACCCTGTTGCTATCCACTTAGAATGTCGTGAGTAGACACTTGCCATGTTTAGATTATTTTCTGTCACTAGTTACTTGTCGCATGATTGCTTGACTGTTCATGTCTTGTGGTTATTTTCTTGCGAGTACATCATTGTACTCAGACTGGCTTTTCATGTGGCCAGACCTTGAGAGGATCCATCTCCTACCATAGCAAGGAGATCGAGCATGAGCGTGCTAGGATCAGTAGCCCAGCCAGATGCCTGTGGAATGGAGCCGCACCAAGACGTTGTCGTACCATTACCTTCCGCTGCCAATTAAACTCCGTCCCGTGCCATACTTGGCAATGATAAATTTTCTTGCCTTGATGGCCATGTAAACCATTTATAGCCCTTTGGGCCTGATTGTGTAATGATATTTCCGCTATGTTGCATTGTCGTAACGTGCGTCCGGATATCCTGGGCTGGCGCACGGGGCGACCGCCTTTCTGACGACATGTGTCAGAAGGGGGTGCCACAGAGCATGGTATCAGAGCACCAGGCTGGCTGTAGACTACCCTAGCATGGAGAGCCCCGCCATACTTTTGCCCGACAACGACCCGATGGATTTAACCCGTCTCCGCCTAACTGGCATGGCTCGTGTCGGTCAACAGTATGGTGTAGAAAAGCTTGTCCCAACCCTTTCCCAACGCGACTTGCCGGTTTCTTCCTTGATAAGGAATCGACACTACCCATTAGTATGAGGATTATTTTGGGTGTGTTGCATAGGTTTAACTATTAAGTGGAAGTAATCAATGAGACACTACAACCACGGTGTCCCGCTCACTTAATATTGGCTCGTGTATAGGTTTGAAAAAAAAAAAAAACTCATACATGTGACGACACAAGGTTCCTCACCCAATATGAACCTTGTGAGAACTCATGTTAAAGAAAGGGCCCAAGCCCTCCACGATGACCCCCATCGCAAGCTTTATTATGCTTTTTGAGTGTCCCACATCGTTGGAGCACGAAAGGATTTTTGTAGAGTGTTTTGTTAGCTTGGTTGTAGACTGCTTGTTGTTTTGCCATGGTTTTGTGGTTTATGTGTGCCTTCCCATGTGTGATCGTTTAAGCAAAAACCCTAGTTTATATTTATATACCGTAGGGGTAGATCCTATCTTGTTTGATTCAGTGAGCCCCTGCCATGCCATCCTTAGAATGCTTTGAGTGTGATAAAAATATCATGACTTGATAATGTTTGTTTTAGAAATATCCTGCTAAGTGTTAACCCTTTTGAGTGTTAAACCCTAGTACCGTGTAGAAAAGTTTTAAAATATTTAAATCTAGGGGTGTAATAAACCATACAAGAAATATCTTGTATAACCCCGGGAATCTTCATTAGTCTCCGAATCTCGGGACGAGATTCTTTTTAAGGGGGGAAGGTTTGTCACATCCCTAAAATTCGTCCCTAATGTTAGTAATGTTTTTTTTTCTCCCGCCTGAAAAACTTTTTCTGTTTCCAAACTATTTTCTCCCACTTGTTGGTCTTTGAATTGACTTTGGTTTTGCTCACTAGAGATTTCCCAACAAACCTTGAGCTTATCAACCTCCACCATATCTCGATGCCACTATTTTCGTTGTCACACATTGATGCCACTCCAGTGTCCCAAAACCCTTCCGTCTATTCCACTAAAAGCCACCACCACAATTGTATCTTAAGATAAATTCTACCAAGCTACCATATGGTTCCCTCATACTTATACATCCACCCTATGGGAAAATATTCCATAGTCCAATGAAAAACCCTCGGTTAAATCATAATCCGCTATTATGCCATTTCCAGTCCAATAAGTATTCAGACACCTTCCACTCATCCAAAAATCCTACAATTTTGTGGATGGGCCTAATTCCACCTCCTGAACATTTCACTCCATTGTCCCAACCTCATTTGAACAATATTTGGGGTACTTCCTTTGTAATGCTATTTCTATGCCTATTTGCTATTTCCAAAGCAACCCCTAGCTACAAAAATCATTTGGCATTGCCACTTTGCCAAGTTGACAAGATCCCATACACAACCCCATATCCACAATATCAGGCCAATATCATTTGAGTAAGTGCATTTGGCATACCCATGCCATTAGGCCATTTCTGGACACCAAATTCTTTGACCAACCTCTAGGTACCCAATTGGGCTCAAACTTCACCAACATACTACATACACCTATCCTAGCCTACTGTGAATTTTGGGGATTTTTCTGAGATGGGGAAGACCTCTGTCATTTCATCGAACACCTGGCGCAACCCCGGTTTTCTGAAAATCTTATACATAAAAGTTTGTCGCCTTTGAGTGATTATAGTTTTGTTGTGTTGGTCTCGTCGTTACGAAACCAGTGGTGCGACCCGTTTTCCATTTCATGCCCGAGTCAATGGGAACGCGACGATGTCGCTCGCGCCGCGCTCTGGACGTCCCGAACGTCCGCTTTGACGTCACCTAAACCTGCTCAGCCCTAAACTCTGCCAAATCCCGCACAGTAAGGTCACTGTGGAGTGCTGTGCATCCAGCTCGGCCTCCCTATCCAGTTCCCCGTTCTTATCCCCTCCTTTCCTTTTTTTAGCACGTGGTCGTCCGATGCCACTCATCCCTGCCTATATATGGAGCAGCTCGAGCTCCACCCGCGCGACCTCACTCTCACTCTCCGGTCCCCCCTGCCCAGCACTCCTCACTCCCTCTCCACTCCTAGGAGCCAGAGGCTCGACGTGCTCGTCGTGCACGGCCGTCGTGGCCGGCGGCCGAGATAAGCTCCAGCTCCCACGCGCGTCCCCGTGCCTCCCTGAGACCCCAGCCACCCCCTGCAGACGGCGAGTCCCAGCCCGGCCGCCACTGCCGACCCCGTCGCCCTCCCGTGCCACGCCAAGGACGCCGGCCGCGTCGTCGCCCCGACCCCGGCGCCATCCATCCCGTGGCCGACCACGCACGCTGTCCCATCCCGGTCCGCCCGCGTCGACTTCGTCGTCCTCCCCGAGCACCAGCTTCCGCCCCGACGCAGCCGCCGCCGTCCGCGGCGACCCCCGCCAACCACCTGCCGCCGCCATCGGCTCCCGTGGCCGCCATGTCCGCCCACGCTGGCGTCGATGGGAGCGGAGGGGGAGACGCCCTGCCGCCATCCCCGGTCGGCCGCCTCTCGGGCCCGTCCCCGTCCGCACCCGCGGGCCCCTGCCGCGGTGGAGCACGGCGTCCTCGCCGCCGCCACACCGAGCCGCCGAGCCTGAGGCGGCGCTCTCCCGCGTCCCCTCCTCCCGAAGCCACCCCTTCCGCCGCCGTCGGCAGCGCCCCAGCCGCCGCCCTCTTCCGGCCCCTCCGAGCCGCCCGCCGGCGTTGGTGTCGTCGCTCTACCCGCCGTCCCCGAGTTCTCCCCTGCGCCGCGGCGCCGTGCGCGTCCCCGCGCGGTCGAAGCCGATGGAAAAAAAAAAAAAAAAAAAAAAAACAATCAGATGGATCGGTGGAATGAGAGCTAGCTGAAGGCGTAATCCGGAAAGTACGTCTTCGACTTCAGGAAACATATTTCCCGGAAAGTGCGTGTCCGGCCTGGCCTCAGCAGCGAATAACTGTGCGCCGCGCGCGCGGCCGATAGTTACCCGTCGCCTGCCGGTGAGCTGTAGATAGCTATCGGTCGCTCGTCCCTAACTTTCGAACCGTAGCCCCGTTCGAGGTGATTCAAATTTGTAAATTCATAGTTTGAAAAGCTCTATCCAGCGGTATAGGTTTTATATTTTTATAAAATGTTGGTATGCTCAGCACCCTTGTGCACTTGCGTAGGTGTTTCCTGCGACGGCAAAACCGAGACCCTAACCCGCGACGTGTCCATGACCTTCAAGCCAAGTAACGTCGGTCTTCGAAGGCAAGCTAACCACTTGCTATGAACACTCAAGCGGTGTTGTTTGTTTGCAGATTATCATGTCACACATGCGCGTTATATTTTATTGCTAGCCGATGCTGATGTTGGTTCCGGTGATTTCATGTGTATATTTGCATGCTATGTTTATTTCAAGCTTGGGTAGCTACGCCATGTTTAATTTCAAGTATAGATAGTGATGCCATGTTCCACTCATCATCCATGTGTGCATTAGAATGACGAGTGAATAATTTGTGCGCCTCGCACTTGCGTGGCTTTGTCGAACCATCTAACTGGATAACTATAACATGCGTTCCCATGATTGTTTGCTTCTTCTCCTTCGCCGAGGTGAGGAGCGGACGAATGTCGTCTTATGATCCTCGGAGTTGGGGGCATTTGCCAAAGAGTTATTTGCTTCTTCTCCCTCCGTCAAACTTGGCTGGCGTATGCCCGCTTTGACTGCGACGCTTGGGAAGCTGGCTTTCATTTGGGTCTTTTTGCCAAGATTGCTGACACCACGTCGAGTTAATCCTCGAGTGGAATGGATGCTTTCTTTCTTATGATTGCTTATCATCTGTCAACTGTGCGTCACGAGATATCGTGGCTTTGGTTTATATCCTGTCAACTGTGCGTCACGAGATATCGTGACTTTGTTTTCATTCCTGTAATACGATAAACCCATCAAGTGTGGGTTGAGTTCCGGCCGGCGACTAAATACATGTTGGGCACCGCCCACGTGGATTGAATCTCGTCTACTTTTCTGTAGAGTTGTGGCGTGTGTTGGACGGTACCATGCACCACTCTTCATTCCGGCGACGATGGACTGGAGGAACCGCCGCAGTCAATGGAATGGAGGAACGGGATCGCGTGGACGCCTCCACTAACTTTGTAGTCGATCTGTGGCTGCTACTGGCCGGAGGTATCTCCGCCATCGCCCGGTTGACGCTAACCAACTGTGCAGTTTATTTTCTTTTACTCAACCTGTGGCTGTCACTGGTCGGAGTTATCTCCGCCATCGCCCGGTTGAACTAACCATTGATTGAACTAACTATATATTGTTTGAAATATTGAGTGCAGTTTGTTTCTGTTTCATGTTGATAGGATATTGTGATTTGGCATTGGACTAATCTGTTTCATGTTGATATGATATTATATTTATTGTGTTGGACTAACCCTCTGTTGTTGGAATTGTTGTTGAAAGAAACTGGAATAAATGAACCAACCCTCCAAGCTTCGATAGGGTCAGTCCATAGTGCCACCAATCTGAACCTTGAACGCACTGCCACTGTCGCCCAAATGGGAGAGCCATAACCTATGTAACCTATCATGCCTCCTTTGATGCTACCCACTTGGCAAGTCTAGTCGGATACTGCATAGTTGTGGTCGGGGCTAGTCTTGTGAAGGTTCCGGAGCTAGGCGTTGCTCATGAGTTGGGGACGTGCCGGATTCACTTCGACATAAGACATAGAGTTATGTCGGTAGCTATACAGGGAGTGTCTTGGTAGCGTGAACGGTTATGTAATTGTATCTTGCCGTCGCGAAGCAAGGTGCATTTAGATGGGTGGTAATTGCAACCTCTCGAGAGTGTATCAACTAGCAGCTAGCCTTGTTCCTAGGTTATGGAACAGTTCAGTGTCGGTCACACTATTGTCCTTTGTCGAGTCCGGAGGTTAAACTTAAGTTCGGTGTGAAAGTAAGATAAACAACCTGATTTCACTAAATAAACAATAAGATGATGCAGGGAATGTTACCCCAGTTGTGAATGGTCACCCGTGTTGAGGGATGGCGGTGCGATCGTTGGGGGCCTAGAGTTAGGCCTGAGCCAACATCGTCCGTACATTACCTAGTGGATAGATGAGGCCAGTGGGCCCAGCAGTGGAAAGATGTGGTGAGGCCGTTGGGCCTAGTTGTGACAGGTTTGTTATAATACTTATTACCAATGGGTACATCCGTTATTCGTCACAGGTAAGTTCTCTTGTCTGATCGCCGGTGCACGATCCAACCCCACCTGGCTTGGACTCTGTACTGGTGATACCCCATTATCTACTTATGCCATGATTTGTCGTACTACCCTGTTGCTATCCACTTAGAATGTCGTGAGTAGACACTTGCCATGTTTAGATTATTTTCTGTCACTAGTTACTTGTCGCATGATTGCTTGACTGTTCATGTCTTGTGGTTATTTTCTTGCGAGTACATCATTGTACTCAGACTGGCTTTTCATGTGGCCAGACCTTGAGAGGATCCATCTCCTACCATAGCAAGGAGATCGAGCAGGAGCGTGCTAGGATCAGTAGCCCAGCCAGATGCCTGTGGAATGGAGCCGCACCAAGACGTTGTCGTACCATTACCTTCCGCTGCCGATTAAACTCCGTCCCGTGCCATACTTGGCAATGATAAATTTTCTTGCCTTGATGGCCATGTAAACCATTTATAGCCCCTTTGGGCCTGATTGTGTAATGATATTTCCGCTATGTTGCATTGTCGTAACGTGCGTCCGGATATCCTGGGCTGGCGCACGGGGCGACCGCCTTTCTGACGACCTGTGCCAGAAGGGGGTGCCACAGTTATATTCGAATATTTGTCCAGGCTCAGATTTTGACACGGATTCATCACATGAATCTGGTCACCATGATTGGTTACTGCATGGATGGGGTGTACATGGCCCTTGTCTACGAGTATATGTCCGAAGGAACCTTGCAAGAGCATATTGAAGGTATGCAAGCTGTTTAGATAGGGAAATTCATTTTGTGGAAAAAATATTTTAAAATGTTAAAAAGTTCAATAAAAATTTGACGCGTGGGCATGACCAAGTTTTGCGGAAAAAACAATATTTTTTATGACTAAAGTAAAAAAAACAAAAGCATGTCGATTTTACGTGAAACAACTATGTGAGCACATGGAATGTCAACACGTACGCGCAACACTTTTTGTATGATTTCTTTACATTTAGAAATTTAAAAACCGAGAGCATATTTTCACATGTGCCAAAACGCCACCCACGTTTAGATAACACTAGCTTCTGATTTCAGTACCTACGAGGCAATTTATTGTTACTTGAGCACTTCGAACAGGCAAAATTGATATTGATGTCCATCTTACAGTGTCCAAATTATTTTCAGGAAGCAACCGCAACGGAGCATGTCTATCCTGGACGCAGAGGCTCCGAATCGCACTTGAATCTGCGCAAGGTATGCACTTGAATGCATAGTCTAATTCTTTGTTGCTGCTATATTCTTGTTGAACGTTTTGTACGTGTTTCAACAAACATGAGAATTAGCCGGTCAATACGATGTGTAGGCCTGGAGTATCTGCATAAGGGTTGCAATCCACCCCTCATCCATAGGGACGTGAAGGCAACCAACATCCTGTTGAACGCGAAGTTGGAGGCTAGGATTGCGGACTTCGGCTTATCTAGGGCCTTCAATAGCAACGACCCACACGTGTCTACAAACACGCTCGTTGGCACACCCGGATATGTCGACCCTGAGTACCAGGCGACAATGCAGCCGACAGCCAAGAGCGACGTCTACAGCTTCGGAGTCGTGCTGCTAGAGTTGATAACGGGAAAGCCAGCCATCTTGCGGGAGCCAATGCCCGTCAACATTATCCGGTGGGCGCAACAGCGACTGGCACAGGGAAACATCGAGGCCGTGGTGGATGGGCGCATGCATGGTGACTATGATGTTAACGCTGTGTGGAAGGTTGCAGACATCGCCCTCAAGTGCACTGCACAGTCCTCGGCGCAGCGTCCCACCATGACAGAGGTGGTGGCACAGTTGCATGAATGCATCGAGCTAGAGAATGGACGTGCTAGAGACTATGCAAACACTGGCTTCTACACCGGTAGCAGCAGCAATGACCCAAACATGAGTTCTGTTGCTTACGACACTGATCAGTCGAGTACTATGAGTAAACAGAACATTGCGTTTGAGACGGAGCATTATCTTAGAAGGAAGCCAACAATGCCCACTGGTCCTGCTGCACGTTGAGGACTTCTATGTTTCATTTGCAGTCTGTACCAATTGCAACCGTTTATACTATAGTTTTCTCCTTGACGTAATATCTACGGTATTTCTAAGTTTTTATTTTACATAAGCGATGTGCATCAATAGATGTGCATGCATCTGAAGTGCTATTTTTTCATGAAGCCTTTTTGGTCTATGCATGTTTATTGTTCAATTGGCCACTCGCATTCTTAACGCCTTGTCCTCCTCTCTTTCTGACTATTATTCGCTTCTCCTCGCCAAAGACGTCGGCCCTAAGACTCCGACATATTTTCGTTTCAAATATATTATTGGATTGGCATGTCGGGTTTTTGACAAGTGGAGGAGACTAACCACTTGGAGCCTTGCCAACTGCCTGGAAAGATGGAAAAGGAATAAAATCCCCACGTAAAGATTCATCCCAACATGGCCTTGACCATCGTTCTTCGACATGACATTGCTTAAAAATCCTGGCCATCTCTCAAGTAGAAGGACTTGCATCATGTACTATGCTTAATGCGATTGTCTGTTGCATGCAACTTAATACCGATGGGGGTGACATGCTGGATAGCGATCTCTATGTGGATTTTTAGTCATATATGTAGTTGGATTACGGTCTATGTAAGTTTGGTGTGATTCCTACATAAATATTAACATAAATTTTGCTTATCATAATTAGTTTGTTATTTCAATTCTATCAATTGTCCAGCTGTAATTTGTTTACCCATCATGTTTGCCTTTTATCTTCAAGAGAGACACCACTAGTGAAACTATGGCCCCCGATCCATCTTTGTACATTGATTACAACAGCGTTTACTTGTACATTGATTACAACAGCGTTTACTTGCTTTCCACCATTGCTTGCTCGCTGGTCCGTTTTCATAAATTGTTCTTTTCCACTATAAGATTTAATGCCTTTGTTTTCAGTAGACCGGAAAGCTTGACAACCTTTCTACCATTGGGGCAAAGTAAATTGTTTGGTTGCGTGCAGGTCCGCGCCCCTAAGCTCCTTGCTGGAGACTTTTGAGTCGTACTGGTTCGATAACCTTGGTTCATAACTGAGGGGAAGACTTGCTTCTCGCTATATACATCCTACACCTTCCTCTTGGGGTGACCACCGACGATTAATCACTACACCATTGTAGCCATCAGTAGGCCAACTCAGAATAGACATGGAGCTTAGTCTCCCCTAGTGGCGAGGTATTCCGACAATAAAAGAAAATATGGTGCCAAACATTCACCTTGGTGATAAGATTAAGCCGCGGGTACATCATGGTGCGGCATATTTGAAAAGCCACATCACCACAGGTCATCAATGAACCACTGATGATATCGCGTTGCTGGTTGAAGTAGAAGATATAAAGCCAGTGAGGGAGAGATGGATCGATACCTAAATAGTCCTTGCACGTCGAGGTGAAGCACGAGACATGGAGGATAGAGTTCGGCCTGGAGCCCGCCGTGGTGCAGCAGCTCGTGGTAGAAGCGCGAGCCAGATGATGTCAGCCGCGATCGATGTGACTGATGAACATGACACGCTCATCCTTCTCTCGCACTAGTCGAGCCTCCAATCCTAGAGCCAACCATCTGCAGATGTTTTATGCCGGCAACAGGCCGTTGAGGACCACCCCCTTCAACTCGTCCGCATACACAGTTGACCCAGCATAGTTGCAGGTTATGATTCTTGGTCCTGGCCTTAATTGTCCATAGCATCGGCCTTGGCCTCGCCTTTACCTTTGCTCTTGGGATGCATGGTGGTTTGGAAGAACAAAAGGCAACGAGCTTTGGAAAGCACAAGAATGATGGCGGGCAAAGGAAGTAGATGAATGGGAGGAAAACGAGAATGGGAAAATCCCCACAGTTTGCCTTTTTGCCTTATAAAGGTAGGGTAAATCCAAAATTACCGGGATTCGACGTGATAAGTATGTCGTGGTATTTCGTATGGCTGGTGTGATCTCGGTCGGCGCCTCTAGTTACTTGTGGATATAATGGTAGGATTCCACCTGATCCAGCCATGCTTGCACCAGGCTTGTCTCACACGTCGTTGTAATTTACGTGGGAAATTTTTTCATCATGCACTAGTGGAAAAAACCTTACCCGTGGCGCACCTAATTTGCCTACCTGTGGCGCATCATGGTGCGCCACGGCTACCGCATCACTGGTAATATTTACCAGTGGCGCACCAGCCAGATGCGCCACGGGTAAATATATTACATGTGGTGCACCAGGCTTGATGCATCACGGGTAAATTTTACCAGTGGCGCACGGCTGTGCAGTGCGCCACGGGTAGATGTGCGTCACGGGTAGTGTAGTGATGCGCCGCTGGTAAGTTTTTTTTGAGTATTTTCGGAAAATCAATTTTTTTAATACGTTGTAGGCGTATTTGTATGTTTATATAGTTTTCAATATAGTAGACAGTATACACAGATGCAGTAAAGTATAATTGACAAGTTCATCATAGTTCATTATATTAATTAGAATCCAAAATAGTAAATTCATCATCGATTGCATTACAAGTTTATCATCATATTAGAAAGGAAGTAGCTAGTCTCCTAAACTACAATCAAATATAGGAGAACCGCAATCACGGTGAGCAAGACGGGGATCACGATAAAGTTGGTCTTCATCTGGTTTTTCCTCTCTTCCGCTAGAAGGTGGTTCAAGTATCTATCTTTCGCCTCCTCCTTACTCTTGTAAGTTGTTGCCCTTGAACTTGTTCGCTTGCTTCAGACAGTCCTCTCACTCGTCGTAGACTCCTGTAACCCTACCTTCGTACACCACATACCACTTCTTCATTTCTATACACAAGACAGACAAAAATGTTAGGCAACAAAAAATAAGAGTTCACATGTTGTTCGCAAATAATGACATACGAATAACAGACAGTGCCACATCATTTTAATCAACGACATTCGAAAAAAAGAGAATAAACAAAAATGATTTGGATTTATGCCTCATATTTAGATTGGACACACATTCATCAGGGACGGGACAAGCGGACCAAGTAGAAGATGCACAAGATGTATATTTATGCATGTCACAAGGTCCGCTAGCACCACCCTGAATCACATAGTGCCACAACATTTTAATTATCGGTATTCGGAAAAACAGAGAATAAACAAAAATGATTCGGGTTTGTGCCTCATATTTAGATTGGACACACGTTGATCAGGGACGGGGCAAGCGGACCAAGTAGAGGATGCACAAGATGTTTATTTGTGCATATCACAAGGTCCGCTAGCACCACCCTAAATCACATAGTGCCACAACATTTTAATCCTCGGCATTCAGAAAAAGAGATAATAAACAAAAATGATTCGGGTTCGTGCCTCATATTTAGATTGGACACACATTGATCAGGGACAGGGCAAGCGGACCAAGTAGAGGATGCACAAGATGTATATTTGTGCATATCACAATGTCCGCTAGCACCACCCTGAATCACATAGTGTCACAACATTTTAATCATCGGCATTCGGAAAAAGAGAGAAGAAACAAAATGATTTCGGATTTGTGCCTCATATATATTTAGATTGCACACACATTTCAGGGATGGAGCAAGCGAACCAACTAGAATGCACAAGATGTTTATTTGTGCATATATCACAAGGTTCGCTAGCACCACCCTTAATCACATAGTGCCATAACATTTTAATTATCAGCATTATCAAGAACACGGTACAAAACTAAACAAAAATGACTTGGATTTGTGCCTCATACACTACTAGGAAAAGGCTTATAGAAAAAAATTATCGCCGGCGCACCACATTTTTGGTGCGCCGGAGGCCCACCATAGCCGCGCGCCAGCGCTACCAGGTTACCCCCGGTGCACCGATTCTTGCACGCGCCGGCGATAATAGTGGGGCCAGACCCGCCCCCCACCCGCGCGTACCCCCGGCGCATCGCCCACACGCACGCCGGCGCTAAGATGGCTAGCGCCGGCGCGTCCCCTGTCCCGCGCGCCGGCGGTAAGTTATCCCAGTAACGAAACTTACCGCCGGCGCGCGCTTAAGTTTTGCACCAAGTGAAAGAAAATGATAAAACATTCAAAAAATAAAATAATTTTAGATCTAGGGAAGGTTTAGGGTCTAGTTGTTAGGAAAAATTAGAAATACACATTTTGACTTTTTTTTCAAAAGTAGGTGAAAAATAATAAAACGGCCATAACTTTTGCATATGACGTCGAAAAAATGCAAATAATATATAAAAAAAACTAGAGAAAATTTCGGACTCGATTTCACCCGGGTTTACCCGGTTGGACTTTTCTCTGATTCTCAAAATTCCAAAAGGAAAAAAGTTATTTTAGAAAGAAAATTTTTTCCTAAAAAATCAATAAATTGAGAAAAAAATTTCAAACCCAGGTGAGAATTCCCAACTATATATACTCCCTTCTCCCTTTCCCCTCTCATTTCTTCTTCCTTCCTTCCTCTCTCCCCCTTTCTCTCTTCTCCCTTCTTCTTCCTTCCTTCCTCCCTTCTCCCTACTCCCTATCCCTCCCTTCCTCTCCTCCAACTCCACGGCCACCTCCACGCCGGCCGCCTCCACGGCCACCTCCACCCCAAGTCGGCCACTAATGCCCACAAGTATAGGGAATCGCTGAATTCTTTGTTGGGAAGTATTACCCCAAATTTATAGTTCGACACGATGGGAACACAAGAATATTAATAAGACCTTAGCAATTGAGGCGTCACTCTCAACCACACTCTGAATATCAATAACTTGCAGCAGTAGTAGTGATGGCAGTAAAGGATTCAAGCGAGCAGAAATAAAACAGCAATAGTAACAAGGATTTCCCAGTTCTCACCGGAAAAGTGAAAGTGTAACTCAGAGATTTAAAACGTAGGCATGAGGTGACAACGGGGCGTTGCATGAATGAGATTGATCATATAATAAAGTAAAGCTAGCAATGGGGCTTTCTCTAACTCCGATATATGTAGGTATGTGTTCCTTAAATAATTGTGCATACTAACAAAAAGAATTTGCACAACATCTATTGCCCTACCTGCCCATTTCACCGGGGCCAACTTGGAACTACAGGTAATTAAGGCCTACCCTTTCGTGTAAACCGGGACAATGCATTAACACTCCATGAACACATAGGATCCTCAAACTAGAACATCTCCCCCTTGTTTTCCCTATATGTCACTTTTAGGGTTCGTAGGTTCAATGTAATAGCAGGTAATACACTTTGCAGGTAAATACCAAACTCAATTATATGATGGAGCAAATAGGTTCAGTACTGAAATCATGCCACTCGGGCCCTATTAGCAAGCATTAAACATAGCATAAGTGCACCAACACAATACAAAAGCATCCTCAAGATAAACCCTAAGATTATCGAACAACGGGTAGCATTACATGGTCAATCTCATTAAATCCCCATCCACCTCACATGCCTACAGCAAACTACTCACACATGGTGATGGAGAAAGAGCTCATGGTTGATGAAGGCGGTGAATATGGCGATGAAGACGGCCTCCGGATCCCTCCACCCGAGGAGAAATCCTGGATCAATCTGTCCCCGAAACGAAGAACGCGGTGGTGGCGGCGGTGTGTTTCGCGAAAGCTCCTCCCCCCCTAGGGCAAGCGTTTTTTCTCATATATATAGGCGTATGTCGAAGACCGGAGGCGAGACGGTGCCCGAGGCCCATTTGGGGGGGGGGCACGCGGCCAGGTACAGGGGCCGTGTGGGGCCACCCCTTTTGGCCCTCTGGCACCCTCTCGTGTCCATCTTTTGTCCAAAATGCTTCTTTTCCATGAAAAGTGACGTGGTATTTTTCCCTGATTTTATTTCCTGCAAAAATAGCCAGGGGAGAGACTTTGCTAAAAACAGCGTCAGAATCAGCAGTTTTATTCAAATATGGAAGGATCCCGGAGCAAATTATGAGGCAAAGTACTTGGAAAAGTGGATGCATTTTGAATGCATCAGCTCCCCCAAGCTTAGCTCGTTGTTTGTCCTTAAACAACTCAAACATAGTGCAGAAGCGATAAAAAGACTTTGACAAGAACTTTGNAGTATAGGGGATCGCTGAAGTCTTCGTTGGGAAGTATTACCCCAAATTTATAGTTCGACACGATGGGAACACAAGAATATTAATAAGACCTTAGCAATTGAGGCGTCACTCTCAACCACACCAGTATATCAATAACTTGCAGCAGTAGTAGTGATGGCAATAAAGGATTCAAGCGAGCAGAAATAAAACAGCAATAGTAACAAGGATTTCCCAGTTTTCACCGGAAGAGTGAAAGTGTAACTCAGAGATTTAAAACGTAGGCATGAGGTGACGGCGGGGCGTTGCATGAATGAGATTGATCATATAATAAAGTAAAGCTAGCAATGGGGTTTTTCTCTAACTCCGATATATGTAGGTATGTGTTCCTTAAATAGTTGTGTGTATTAACCAAGAGAATTTGCACAACATCTATTGCCCTACCTGCCCATTTCACCGGGGCCAACTTGGAACTACAGGTAATTAAGGTCTACCCTTTCGTGTAGACCGGGACAATGCATTAACACTCCATAAACACATAGGATCCTCAAACTAAAACATCTCCCCCTTGTTTTCCCTATATGTCACTTTTAGGGTTCGTAGGTTCAACATAATAGCAGGTGATACACTTTGCAGGTAAATACCAAACTCAATTATATGATGAAGCAAATAAGTTCAGTACTGAAATCATGCCACTCGGGCCCTAGTAGCAAGCATTAAACATAGCATAAGTGCACCAACACAATACAAAAGCATCCTCAAGATAAACCCTAAGATTATCGAACAACGGGTAGCATTACATGGTCAATCTCATCCAATCCCCATCCACCTCACATGCCTACAGCAAACTACTCACACATGGTGATGGAGAAAGAGCTCATGGTTGATAGAGATGAAGGCGGTGAAGATGGCGGTGAAGACGGCCTCCGGATCCCTCCACCGGAGGAGAAATCCTTGATCAATCTGTCCCCGAAATGAAGAACGTGGTGGTGGTGGCGGTGTGTTTCGCGAAAGCTCCTCCTCTTCTAGGGCAAGCGTTTTTTCTCATATATGAAGGCGTACGTCGAAGACCGGAGGCGAGACGGTGCCCGAGGCCCATTTGGGGGGGCCCACGCGGCCAGGTACAGGGGCCGCATGGGGCCACCCCTTTTGGCCCTCCGGCACCCCCTCGTGTCCATCTTTTGTCCAAAATGCTTCTTTTCCATGAAAAGTGACGTGGTATTTTTCCCTGATTTTATTTCCTGCAAAAATAGCCAGGGGAGAGACTTTGCTAAAAACAGCATCAGAATCAGCAGTTTTATTCAAATATGGAAGGATCCCAGAGCAAATTATGAGGCAAAGTGCTCGAAAAAGTGGATGCATTTTGGATGCATCAGCTCCCCAAGCTTAGCTCGTTGTTTGTCCTCAAACAACTCAAACATAGTGCAGAAGCGATAAAAAGACTTTGACAAGAACTTGCATTGCATATGTAACACTGTTTAATAGCAACAAGTATTCAACACATAATTCCTACAACAACTAACAAAATGCAAGCAAAGGTATATCTCATCAATGTTAAAGCATCTATATATATTGCAAGAGAAATAACACATAGTGTTAATACTTGGATGAGTTTGCCTAACTGTAGAGATAAACAAAGGTTCTTGCATCGCTTTTGATTGAATCATGTATTGACTAGTGAAATCATTGTGCTTACAACCTTGCTCTTAAATTTATCAAAACATTTGATGTTCCCTATTATGACTTACATGCTTGACAAACTTGTAGTTAAAAGCCTCATGCCCCGTGAATACGAGTACCTACACCATGTGTTACTCAACTCGTGTAGCTAGGCAAGCTCGAGTTTTTTCAGTCATTGCGAGAATAAAAGCATCATTAAGAGCGTCAACCGGGGTACCTCTTGTCCCAGGACATGGATTGGCCCATGTCCAAACAACACGACAAACGGACAATGAACAATCTCAGCACTTCTTTTATTTACTAATGGTTTAGCTTTTTATTATAAAGTGCATCACTGAATGTTCACTATGATATGCCGTAAATTTCCACCATGAATGATGCATGGCTTGAGTTGGCGGCCCGGGCATCTCTCTAGTCAATTATTCCCACTCCTCAAACTTACTAAGTTCCACATTTATTTCGACATGATAGGCATCCATAGACAAAGGTACATGATATCAACTAATTTTAATTTAAGTGCAATGTTAAAAGCTTCCATGTGTCGGCACATTTAAGCTAACTCCTAACCACTAAGCTTGTCAAGCATATGACTTCATTTTTAACATTTGAAAAATTCTTTCACTTTCTCTGTGGTTCGCAAGTTTAGTAAGCACAATGGGATGCGTAGACCTTTGTTTGGAACTACAGTTGTTCAAACCATAGCCAAGTATTATCACTAAATAATATCTCACTTGCATCATCATACACACTAAAACATGGAGAAGATAAACATTTGCTACCAGTTCCCCAGATGTTAAAGAAACTATGATGTGCATACTTGCTGTTATTAAAAAGTCCTCATAAGCACAGAAAAGGTGTCATACCTTTCATCTACTTCATGCACATCAGCTCATCATTGTTGTTCTCCTCTCCCAACTTCGAACTGCACAATAAAAACTCAAATCTGCCAGAAAATGTCACTGCATTCAGTACTGTTTTTACCCTACTTAAGAACCTCAGAATTTTTTCATATTTTACAGGTGTGTAGGACGTGAAAATTTGCAACTGTGGTTAAAATTTCAGCTCAACTGGAGTTACAGAAAAAGAAAGAAAAATAAAACAGTGAGCAGATTTCAGAAATTCCTGCACCTCCATTTTTGCATCGGATTCAAGAAACGAAAATCTTTTTGTTTTTTTTTTGGTTTTTAGAAGCATAAAGTAAATGACCAGAAGTAAATAAGCAAGAAGAACAAATAGAATCTTTTTGTGTTTTTGCAATTTCAAAGAAAGAAACCGAACAAAATAAGAGTGATATAAAACAACGAAATGAGAGGAAGAGAAGTACTCCCCCAAGCTTGCAGTCAAGCTAATATCCTGGGTGGTAGCCATATCCACCACTTCCACCTCCAGGGTAGTGACCATATGGGTAGCCTCCCATGCTTGGGTATTGTGGCATCTCTTGAGGTTGGTACCCCTGCATTGCTGGAGCTTGTGCCTCCTCCTGTGGTGGCTCTTCCCTCACGATCCACTTTCCAGTGCTCCTGTCAAAGAGGTCAGTACAGGGGAGCCTAATGGACACTTTCTGTCCATTAGTACTCAAATATGTGTAGAGATGAATCTCCCCATACGGAACACTCATTCCCATGTTGGAAATCAAAGCAAAATCAAGTAATGTGGACTTCTCTACAAGGGTTCCCATATTATCATTATATCCTCTTTCATCTTTAATGTATTTATAGACCAAAGTAGCAATAGCACCAGCGTAAATAGGGGTTCCATCAGTGGTATTTCTACTTACAACATTATGCAATGATCTAGCAAGAATTACCCCCAAGTTATACTCACATGACTTGTTCTCTTTTGCACATTTAAGCAAATAAATAATAGGTCCAGTGCAGGCAGAAGTGTTGTCTCTTGCAAGGAACAACGCAAAGTACCTCAAGCTAGGGTGCTGTATGTGAGTAAATTTGCCCCTATTTAGGCTATCAAGGGAATTAACAGAAACAGAATGCCAGAAATTAACAAGTTTCAGGATTTGAATCAGCACCGGTTTCTTCCCAACTCCCCGTGTTTGCTACACCTATAGCATTGCAAAACTCATCTAGAGACATAACAA